>JAJLLZ010000021.1:0-237353 GCA_021188095.1 Diaporthe vexans
ATAATTATAAAGGATAGTTTTTATATTAATAGATATATAGTCTATTTTATTAAGAAGATAATTAGTTTACTAAATATATTATTCCTTATTAATATACTACTAAGTATCTTTATACTAATTATTATACCTAAGTAGATATATACTATTAGTAATATAGGTACTAAGTTTAAAGTTAGTAGTAGATAGTTTTCTAGTCTAAAGGTAAGGATAATATTAAGGAAAGGTCTTTAATACTTTAATATTAACCCTTTTAGAAGTCCTTTTACTAGGTCTTTATTTATAGGAATATCCCCCTTTACTAATAAGAGCTCTTTAGATAATATATATTATATTAGTATTTAGAAGCCTAGAAGCTAATACTAAATACTTTATTAGGTATTAATACTAGTATATTCTTTAAAAGTATTAGTATTAACTATAGATATAGAAAGCTTAATATCTAGTAATATTATTAATTCTAATACTATCTTATAGTCTATTATAGAGGTTTAATCTAATAATAAAAGGTACTCTAAGTTCTCTCTTTAATACTTCCTTTTTACCTTAGGTAGATTATATTATAAATATTAATCCTACTACTTCTAGTAGTTTTAATAATATAGTTAATCTAGATATAAGTAAACTTTTAAATAATAAACTTAGTACTTATAGAATAAAGAAGACTAGGGTAGAGAGAGTAGTATTATCTAAGAAGGCTACTAGAAAGAAATAATATAATATATGATTAAATATATATTAGGTTAATTATTATATATATTTTAAAATTATATCTTTTTAATATCTACTTTAATATTATAGTCTATTATAAGCTATTATTTACTATATCTATTATAGTTATTTTATTATCTCTAAGAGTTTATATATAGAAGGAATAAAAGATTAAATTATATATTATTAGAGAAATACTATATCTTTATAATAGCTAACCTAGTTATATTAATAGTATATAGATTACTAATAATAATATATTTATATAAGTATCTATATAGTTATATAGATAAGTTATCTTTTATTAAACTATTATCTTACTTTATAGTTACTAAAAGTATAACTTATAGTAGACTACTATACCTATATTATTAGTAGTAGAAAATCTCCTATTTCTAATAAATTCTAAAATATATTATTTAGTTTATTATTAATATTATATATATTTACCTAGTTTTCTATTAATCTATATTATTATAGTAGAGTTAATATAGAAGTTTCTAAACCTTATACTATAGAGTAATATTAGTAGTGTAATATAAATTAATATAAATAAAGCTTACTCTAATATCTTTAAAATACTCTTAGATCTTATTAAATATACTTATTATAATTTCCTATACTATAAGTAGAGTATCTTTAAGCTTTTAGTATTTAGAAAGCTATATAAGCTATTTCTACTAATCTCTATCTAAATCTTTAAGATCAAGATACTCCTTCTTCTTAATAGTATTCTCTATAGCTATTTAAGCTTATAAATCTATATCCTATTATAGTAAGTATTCTAGTTTTATAATATAATCTCCCTTAGTATTAATACTTATAGAGCTAAGATAGTTAGTCTAAAATAGTATTAGTTAATAATTTATCTTTAAGCTTATTATTATAATTAATATATAGTTAAGTCTTATACTATCTTAATTATAGTTACTATTAAGTTCTTTATAAACTTAAGTAATATAAGGAGACTCTTTTATAGTCTACTAATTAGATTAGTTATCCTTAATATATATAGTTTTATATTATAGGCTATATTAAATACTTCTTTATTATTATATTTCTTAGGTTTATACTATACTACTACCTACTACTTAATTATAGGGTTATTCTTATTAAATATCTTATATAGCCTTTTAGACTTAAAGTATTTATAATAGTTCTTTACTACTCCCTTCTTAGCTAAATACTTATTAATAGTATTAAGTATTATAGATTAGTTAGTTAACTTACCTCTTTACTTATAGTAGGTATTTTTCTACTTATTTTTTTTAAAATATTTAAGCTACTTTTTAATATATATTCTATAGGGTATTAGTTTTAGTAAGCCTTTCCTATCCTCTATATATTCTTTCTTCTACTTATTTATTAATATAACTATTATATTAAAGGTATCTAAGTCTACTATAGCTTATTTATTTTATAGAGTATAGTATTATAGGGATAGTATAGAAGAGCTACTTTATTTAAGGGTAGAGGGTAATATTAGTTATAAAAGTTTCCTATAAAATAAGTTAGAGTATATATATAGTAGTAGTCCTAATTATTTATTACTTCTAAAGAAAACTAATAAGTATTAAAGGGACTAGTATTAAAGCTTAAGCTCTAGTCTTCTTAGGTAGGAAGGTCTTTACTTATATCTAAATAGTATTTCTAAAGACTAGTTAATTAGGTATTTAGCTTAATATTACTAGCTTTAGGGATACCTATTTTCTACTACTAAGTAGTTTTTATATATTAACCTTTACTAATAGATTTAAATTTATATTATTATTATTATATAACTTTCTCTATATCTTAGTTATACTTAGTCTCTAAAGTTAAGTCTATTAGCTTTAAGCTTTTTAGTATTATAATATACTAGTAGGTAGCCTTACTAAATACTTAGTATAGTAAAAAGGTAGTACCCTTTTAAGTCTCCTCTATTATTTTATTTTACCTAGCTTATATTAGGTTATAGTAAAGCTTAAAGTAAGTTATAATTACTTTTAGCTTAAATAATATAGCTACTTTATAATAATAATTTTTTAGAGTAGGTACTCTTATACCTTATAGTTTAATAAATACCTTTTAAGCCTAATAAGTAATAGCTATTAAGTTACCTAATACTATAGCTCTTAGTAATAGCTAGTATTATAAGGGTATTATATTAATACTTTTAAGGTAAGTATTATTAGGCTAAATTTAAAACTACCTACTATTACTCCTTAATTATACTATTTAGTAAGTTACTTATATCTTTTATCCTTCCTAATAAGTAGACCTCTTTAAAGCATATATTTAGATTAATAAGCTTTAAAATAATATTTATAAGTTTACTTACTTAACTTATAAGTACTTATTCTATAAGTAATTACTAATTAAGTTTATAGTAACCTAGAAAGTCTTATATCTAATTACCTATATAGTAATCCCTAGGGGTATAAGTAACTTACTATTTATCTTCCTTTTTATATAATTTTAAAATATTTTCTCTTTCTCTACTACTTTATAGAATTATTTAAAATATCTAATAAGGATAATAATTAGGGTAATAAGTACTCCTTAAAGCTAATTAGGACTAATAATATTCCTCTACCCTATAATAGAGATTATAGTTATACTTAAGTATATAAGTAGTTATCTATATATAGCTATAGTAGCCCTTCTATCTATAATTTATTTACTAGTTATAGTAATAGTAGAGAAGATAAAGGTTAAAAGAGTACTTTAGACCTAGGTATAATATATTTAACTATAATAGTAGGTAGCTAAGGTAGAATTAAGAGCCTATAGTAGGGTAATCTATTATAGTAAGCTAAGGGTTACTTACCTTTAGATATCCCCTAAGCTATATTATATCCCTATAGTATACTATCTACTACTAGTAGTCTACTAAGCTTATACTCTAATAGTAGCTTATCTTTTAATATAAATAGTAAATATAGCTATAGCTTTAAAAAGGGTTTATTATAATAGTTTAAGGGTTATTTACCTTTAAATATCCTCTAAGCTATATTATATCTCTATAGTATACTATTTACTACTAATAGTCTACTAAGCTTATACTTTAGTAGTAGTTTACTTTCTAATATAGATAATAAATATAACTATAGTTCTAGAAAGGTTTCTTAAGAGAATTCTCCTAGTATTAGTACTTCTAGCTCTATATCTTAAATTCCTAGAGATTATTATATATATATCTAGTTCTAATTATAACTATTATTCCTTACTAATTACCTTAAGTATAGTCTAATATAAATATATATACTAGTATAAGATAATATAACTAGTTTAATTTTAATAGCTTTAGTATTAATATTTAGCTATTTAATTAATATACTTAAGATAGAAGAACTATCTTACCTAATACCTATTATAAAGCTTCTAGTTAAACTATTATAAATTAATATATAAGAGATACTTCTAAGAATTCTATTAATACTAATAGTAATAGTAATATTAGTATATATAATTAAAGTTTATTAGGAATATCTATTAATAATAATAGTAATTATTTCCTTTTAATAAGTTTAGCTAGCTTATTCCCCTAATATACTAGAAGTAATTATTCTAGTTACCCTTTATTATAAGTATAGTAGATAAGGCTAGAACTAACTATTTCCTTTTAACTCTAATAATCTCTCTAACTAATAAAATAGTTAATAAGATAATAGCTCTAATAAAGAAGCTATAGGAGATATAGTAGATATTTAGAACCTCCCTAACTTTAAAATAAGAGTTATATTTAATTATTATAATTTTACTTAAATAAGATCTTCTCTAAGGTTAGATTTAACCTAATAGATATATATTAGTAGTTATATATCTTTAGATTTACTTATAATAAACTTTTAATATAATATCTAGTAAGGATATTATGTAAATAAGCTTATATAATTTTATTTTAATAGTTTTATAGTTATTTAAATAGTCTAATACTAGTATATTATTTATAAGGTTTATAATTAGCTTACTAGCTTTTTTTAGTATTCTAAGATTATCTAATATAGAATATTATACTATACTAAATATTAAATAAATAATTTATATATATTCTAATAATCTTCTATAATTAACTTTATTACTTAATAAGATAAATATTTCCTACTATATATAAGAAGAATTATTATCTACTAGAGAGAAGTTAATATAAACTTAAAATATTATTTATCTATATACTATCTTATATATTTAACTCTCTTACCTAATATTAACTAAGAAGGCTTTTAAGTAACTAATAACCCTTATTCTCTTAAAAGAAGATACTATATATTTAAATAACTATTAGCTTCTATAAGTCCTTAATTAATTATCTTATTACCTTATCTATTATTTATAATAATAATATAATAATTTAAATATAGTAATTATAAGTCTTATCTAATACTAGATTTGGATTTATAGAATTATTATTACTATCTTATATAAATTAGAATTATTACTATTATTATTATAATTAAAATCTAAGTTATTAGAATTATCTATAATAGTACCCTATCCTTTATCCTTAGAATCTAGGTTAATATTATTAAGTTAAGAGAGTATTTAAATCTTATTAGATATTATTTACTATATTATTAATAGTATCTTAGTTAGGTCTTTATTAGTTTTTAAGAGTAATTAGTCTTACTATATTAGTATAAATACTCTTTAGGAGTTTTATAGCTATATTATTATCTTATATAATATTTATAAGGTCTTTAAGTCCTAATTTAGATATAGTTACTATTTAAATAATCTTAAATAGCTAACTTAATATAATATATATAAGGAATATCTCTTATACTTTATACTAGAAGTCTACTAATAGTTTTCCTTACTCTTATACTTTTTACTTTTATAAATAGTTATAAAACCTTCTTTAGTACTAATAGTAGGAGTACTATAGCTAATTTTCTAATAGCCTTTCCTCTTCTTAGTAGTATTTTAAGATTAGTTACTAGTTATTAGCTTTATATAGTTTATAAAATATCTAGTTATAAAATATATAAATATAAATACTACTTATATTAATATTTAGTATTTTAGTTTACTAGATAATAGTATAAAAGTTTACTTTTAGTTTACTAAAGTTATAAATATTAATCCTATAAATAAATATACTATATATTATACTTTATAATATATTAAGGATAAAGAAATACTAACTAACTATTTTTAGAAATAAATAGTCTATATATAATAGTCTTTATCTTATTATTAGATATTATTATTAGATATTTTATAGTCTAATTTAATTTAATAGTTACTAAAATCTAATATTATAGAATAATAGCTTTATAGCTAGTTTATTATAGCTAATACTTATAAGAGTAATAAAGTTATAAGAAAACTATACTCTTTTACTAAATCTAATTATATAGTTTTAGTAGTTACTAGATTCTATAGAAATTTACTATAACTTACTATATATATCTTATTTATTAATACCTTCTAAATATACTTTATAAAATATTATTATAAGTTATCTACTTTATTAACTAAATTAACTAAATAAATTCTTTTAGGATTAGTTAATTAGTTAATTATAATAATTCTTAGGCAGCTAGTTATATAGTTTATAGTAGACTATATATTTAGCCTCTATGACCCCTAATATATATAGCTAGAACTATAGTATTATACTAGAAATAAAGGGAAGAGATATAGCTTCTTTTATTAGATTACTAATAAGCTCTAAATATAAAAAATAGTATAGTTAGAATATTATATAAATACTAGATATATATCCTATTAGTTTATCCCTTACTCTTTATACTAAAAGCTATAATATAATATATCTTTCTATACCTTTCTATTACTTCTTATCTAAAATAAAACTAATTTTATAACTATACTATAGTATAGTTAGTCTTCTATATTATAACTAAGCTTATATATCTACTAATTATAATTCTCTCTATACTTAACTTATATTTTAAAATAATATCTACTAATAGTATTTTTATTAATAGTATATAGATAAATCTATATAAAGCTATTAAAACCTATCCTACTATATTTAATACTATAGGATATATAAATATTAATTCCAATAATTAAGAGTATTAAATCTTATCTTAAAAAGATAGCTATAACTATCTATTATATCTAAGGAATTATAGATTAATACTAAGGATAGTTTTATTTAAGGTTTACCTCTAAACTTATTAAAATAGTTAGCTAATACTAGCTTATAATAATAACATTATTATATCTTTAACCTACTATAATAGTATATATAACTTTAAATAAATAAACCTTTTTACTAGGGTTAAAGAGTAGTATAGATTTCTTAATCTATATTATTTATATTACCTAGTAATTATAAAACTTAAAGGAGAGGATAGAATATATATTTTACTTATTTTATATAGACTTATTACTAAAATAGATAGTAATAATATATAGTAGTCTTTCTAAACAGCCTAATATATACTTAAAAACTACTAAGGATAATCTATAATATTACTATATTAGTTAATATCTATAATAACCTAGTAGAAATACTTCTAACTATATAGTAATAATATATTAAATTATAATACTACCTAAAATTCTATAATCTAAGTATTTAGTTAAAAAGTTAGAAAATAATAAATATTATTACCTATAGTATTTCTAAAGAGTATTTATAGAGTAGGTTAATTTTTTCTAACCTAACTATACTACTAATATTTAAATTATAAACTAATATTTTAAAATACTACTACTATCTATATAAGAATATTTTAACTATAACTTATTATATAAGCCTACTAACTTAGTATATAGGAATAAACTATTTAACTAGTATTAATAGTAATATAACTTATTAGATATATAAATCTAAGTAACTCCTTTTATAACCTTTCTACTATATCTAGAAAAATTACTTTAATTTATCTTTAAATATAGGGTTAGTAAATTAGTAAATTACTAGTATAACTAATAATATTATAAAGTCTAAGTTTAATATAAATACTATAAGTAGAGTTTAGAATATAGTAATACTTATATATATTATTATATAAATACTATAATCTATTCTTATTTTATTTATATACTTAAAAATAGTATAAGCTAAATATAACTAGATAATAAAGTATATATTTTTATTATAACTTAATATATAGATTAATACTAATTATAACTTTAATATTATACTAATCCTAGTAATTTAGATACCTTATAAATCTAAGCTTTAAATATATACTAAATACCTATAGCTATTAACTTTATTAAGTAAGATTATAAATTTACCTCTTCTATAGAATATAATTACTTTTCTACTTCTATTAAGCTTACTACTTCCCTTACCCCCTCTTCTAATAGAATTTCTATACCTACTAGGATAAAATTATATAAACTATTTACTAAAGAACTAGGCTTTTATTAATTTTTAAAGAAATATAAGCTTTATATATATATTATATAAGATAACTAAAAGCTTAGCTATTAATCTAACTAATATAAATTACTATATAAGACTTACTAGCTAGATATAGTTTATTATAAAGTTACTAGCTTTCTAATATTTATATCTATATTTATAAATAGTAAGAGACTAACTTATAGTAATAATTTAAAACTATATAAGAAAAGCCTAGACTTATTTAAGGGAAGTAAGTTAGTTAAATCTAAATATATTTAATAAAATATTTTTATCTAGACTAGCTATAGTAAACTAATAATAACTATAGAATTAGATTAATACTACTAGATATAATTTAGGTATTATAAACTTAGTATTTATAAAATAACTAGGTTAGGTAGGTAACTAAAATAGCTTATTATAAGATATTAGATTAAAGGTATCTATTATTACTTTTATATCTTTTAATATATAAGGGTTAATAGTATTCTAATAATAGAGATATAGAATACTAATAGTAGTACTACCCTTTAGTACTAGGTAAACTCTATAGTTAGTACTAGAAATATAGTTTTATAGACTAGATTTAATTATTATTTAAGGTTTACTAATTTATAGTCTAAACTTAGAGTAAGATTATTCTTTATTATATATTATTAGTTAATCTAGTTATCTAATATTACCTTACTTAACTACTATACCTATATATAAGCTTATCTAATATTCCTATTAAAGGAAAATTAGTCTATTAAGATACTCTAATTATTAATTAAATATAAAATAGTATAAGTATATAATTAATTATTTATATAAGAGATAGGAACTATCTTAAATACTATATAGTCTAGTAGACTAATCTAAGATAGTATCTACTACCTAGTATAAATATAAATTAATAAGATATTATAATATAACTTATTTCTAATTAGAACTACTTTTTTTACTAAATAGAATAGGTATAGTAATCTAGGAAAGTAGTAAGTTAAGGTATAAGCTATATAAAAGATATTCCTCTTTATAACTTATATAGTATACTTTATTAATATTTACTAACTTTTTACTAATATAGAAGGATTAAGATAACCTATTAATTATATTATAGGATTAGAAGAGTCTCTAGAGAGGGTAATACTTTCTTATAGTTAGTCTTTTAGAGAATCTTTAATTATTATAAGTATTCCTATAAGAGTATTAGTAATACTATAATTCTAGCTTTAAAAATAAGTTAAGTTATATATATAGTCTATATAGTAATTATAGCTTATATTAGTATAGCTTATTCTTTAAAGACCTAGTAAGCTTAATAGTATTATTAATATAGGCTAGAACTTTAGAGAGGATACTATAAAACCCTTAACTAAATAGTTTCTAAAATATTATATATATAGTACTTTATTTAAAAGTAGTATATAAGAAAATTATTTATAAATCTAGTTAATATAATATAATATTTAAAAGACTTTAGTATATATAGAGGACTTTAATACTAATATCTATATAGATATACTAAGATTAAAGATAAGGTTTTATCTATTTTATAATAGATACTATTTATTTATATTAAAATATAGTAGGTTAGAGATTTTTAATACTCTATTTATTTAGATAAGCTAGGTAAACCTAATTATATAACTAATTTTAGTTATTTTAAAATATAAGATAGTATTACTCTTATATTATTTTATATCCTTATATAATACCTTATATTTATAATTTAAATATATATACCTTTTAATAATATAAGTAAATATATATAGAGATCTTTTATATTTTTAGGAGGACTAAAGATATAGATAGATAGTAGTTATCTAAATAGTTTTTAGCTAAGTAGAATTATATTAACTATAATTTATATATTAAGGGCTTTATAGATATTATTACTAGTCTAGGAGTTATTAGTATATTTATTTTAAAGTAATATCTTTTATATTACTATAATATACTACCTTTTTCTTTTACTTATTATATTATCTCTATAATTAAGCTAAGCTCCTAGTTATATAGAATATCTAGTACTATATACTATTATAGTAACCTAAATAACTACTAAAGGTAATACTAATACTTTAATTAAGTACTAATATAGGATTCTAAGAATAGACCTATATTAGTAAGATAAGGTTCTAGGACTACTATATCTAATTTAGGTAGGACCTATATAACTTAGTTAGTAATTATTATAAATATATACTTACTAATAAGCCTATCTTATAGTAGGTAAGGTAAAGGATATAGGTAGGCTAATTTACTAACCTTATAATAGATAATAATAGATACTAGGTATAAAGGATAATATATAAGCTAATAGTACCCTCTATATTAAGACTAGAACTAGGTACTTAGGTATCTAGGGTAGTAGTTAGACTCTAGTAGGGCTAATAAGTACTTATCTAGTAGTAAGTAAATGTTTTTTATTCTTATAAGGAAAAATATTTAATATAAACTAAGTAGAGAATTTAGATAGAATATTATATAGTTTAAGTTAGTATATAGTTAGATTATTTTATAGTTTACTAGTTATAACTAATTCTTTATATTTTAGAAAATCTTATTTTTATATTTTTATTTATTAAATAATTTATTAATTTTAAAGATAAGGATAGGTTAATTATTAAAAATAGAACTAGTTAGACTTTCTTCCTTTATCTCTTTCTTTTTTTATAATAAAATAATTCTACTTACCCTATAATCTTTTAATACTAGTATTAAAAGCTAGGCTAATATAGTCTTTAGTAAGCTATAATCTTATAAGACTAAAATTAGTTACTATTATTATATTTTAAGAATACTAATAATTATTAAACTATAATTATAAAGGAAATATAAAATTAATAGTTTTAGTTTATAGTAGACTATTATATAAAAGGTTAACTATAATTTTAAAGAGATATATTAGTAAAAGTATTTATAAGATATAAAATCTATTTATTCTATTACTTATTACTATTATATTTATACTTTATTTATTAGTTCTCTAATATTTAGTATAGATTAAAGTAAAGTTCTATTATTTAATTATTCTTTCTATTTATTAATCTAATACTAAATATAATTTACTTTAACTTTAAATTAGCTTATACTTAGTAGAGTATATCTCTTATATATAATACTATATTACTAAGAGAAATATTATAGTTTTTACTTAGGTTAAGAAATAGTATAAAATATTAGTTAGTAACCTCTAAGATTTATAATATTAACTATTCTTATAATATCTAATAGTATAGGAGGATAATTATCTTTCTAATATTACCCTTATAAATATTATTCTTATAGATAGTAGATAATAGTCTAGTAAGTATATATACTCTCTATATATATTAATTTTTCTAGTAAAGGATAGCTAACTAGTTACTATATACTTAGATAAGGTAGCTATTAATTATAAGATTAGCCTAAATATCTATATTACTAGCTATTATAGGCTTAACTAAATTAGATAGTTATTATTTACTTACTAGTTATATAATATATTATATTTTCTTTTTAAAATAGAAATAATTCTATAAGTTAGCCTATATTTATACCCTCTCCCTTTTAAAATTAAGTCTCTACTATATCCTCTATATACCTTCTACCCTCCTTATTTTTAATATTACTAGATAGTATCTAAACTAAATATATAAGTTCTTCTAACTAGTAAGTTATCTATAAAATAAAAGATCTATATCTCTTAGCTTAGTAATACTTATTCTCTTTCTTAGATATAATAAACTATCTACTTAATAATATAAGTATTAATATTAGTTTAGATATATTAATAGTATTAATATTATTAGTGTTCTACTATATAGTATCCCTTTTTAGTAGGTTAACTAGATATAATAACTATATAATTTATATAATTAAAGTAAAACTAACTTTTTATATTTAATTTAATATAACTTATATATATAGTAGTAAGTAAGTTCTATAAGATATTATATATTATTCTATTTAGTATATTTAGAAACTAATAAATAATATACTAGAGAAGATACTAGGAATAATATCTATCTACTATTATATTAAATAGGAATAATATTATATAAATTCGGAACTTACTAGTAATATAGTTATAGAAGATAATACTATTAGATAAAAACCCTAGATAAAAAAGATAGAAGAACTTAGGTGCTTATATAGATGTATAGTCTAAGAACTTAAACTTTATATCTACTATATATAGTTCTAGTTAATCTAGAACTTACTTAGGATAACTTAATTCTAGTATAGTTTAGATAAGCTAAGGATTTAGTTCTATTAGGGATAAATAAGTATAGGGCTATAACCTAGAATAAAGCTAGAGACCTAACTCTTTAATACTATAAAATATAACTATCTAATAAACTAGCCTTTATATTATTATAATTATAATAATATACTTATTATATAAGACTAATATTATTATATAGGTTAAGGATTATATACTCCCTTTATCTATTCCTTACTAGTAAATACTAGAATATATATACCTATAGTAGATAATAGGATACTATAAAAGATATTAAAATAGCTAAGAACTACTACTATTATCTATATACTATATATCTATATATAAAGATTTATACCTAAATAATGATAATATAGTGATAAAATAGATTATAGTATTATATTAACTATATAGTAAGTAAAAACTATAAAAAAATATATAGGCTTTATAGTTATAATATAATAGTAATATACTACTATAGATATATAAGATATATAATATAAAAACTTATATCTATTATAAGATCTAGTATATAAGTAAGTACTTATAATCCTAATAAGATAGATACTATATACTTATTATATTAAATAGTTTTTACCTAAGTTATCTAATTCTACTATACTATATTAGTTATACTTATAAGTTTCTAATAACCTATTATATAAGGTTATCTACTATATAATATATAACTACTATAAGTTATAGAAAATTACTCTCTTTTATACTATAATATCTAATATAGTTAACTAGTAGTATAATAATAAGGTATAAAATATAAGTACTGGGAAAACTATATATTATAGATATAATTTAGGAATTTATAACTTACTTATTTATATTTAATATATCTAACTTATAAAGTTAGGTTTAGAGACTTTTATAATTAAAGCTAAACTATAGTCTACTATAGACTACCTTATTTATAATATTAATAATTATATACCTATATATATTTACTTACCTAATATTATATCTTAGTATAGGGGCCTATACCTAGTAAGTATTAATATATTAGCTAGAAGCTTATTAGCTTTAAATAAGCTATATAGCCTAACTCTTATACTATATTTATAGTATATTATTACTTTCCCTTTTTAGTCTTAAGAAATATTAGTAGTCTAATAGGATATAACTTTCTTAATATATTTATAACTATAATTACTATATATACCTTCCTAATAACTCTCTTTAAATTCCTAGGTTTAGTTCTAAAGGTACTATTTATATATTAAGGTTTTTAAGTATTATTCTATAACTACTACTAATAACTTCTTTTCTATTACTTTTACTTATTTTCTACTTTAAAACTAAATACTCTATTATATTATATTATATCTACTAGAATAGAATTATATAAATAAGTAAGTTTAGGTATTATTATTATAGATAAATATAGGTAACTATTTTTAAAATAAACTTTTAAAATTAAGATATTAAAACTATAAAACTAGCTATAAGGTTACTACTATTCTATTTAGTTTAGTTAGGTGATAATAGAAAATATAAAACCTTAAAACTAATTAATTAGTTCTTACTAGTAAATATCTATATATTACTATAAGTATAAGAACTTAAAACTTTTAGTTATAGATAGCTATTAAGAGTATTAGTATTAGTTATTTTAATCTATAGTTATTCCTCTTACTACTAGTATTATTTTTAAGTCTTTCTATACTATTAGTATAGATAGTATCTTATAGTTCTCTATATTTAATTTAGTAACTAACTCTAAATAGCTTTACTTTTATAGTTTAAGTAAACTAACTACTTATTCCTATAGAGATATAAAACCTCTACTCCTTAACTTTCTAAGGCTTATATATAGTAAGATAATACTCTCTTATAATATCTTATTAATAATTCTAATTATTTAAGCCTATATTAGGTAGTAAGTAGGACCTAGAAGGCTCTAAAGCTAATTTCTAGTAACTAATAGGGTTACTTAATAATAATAATCTTTTAAGGTAGGTACTCTTAAAGCCTTTAACTAGACTAATACCTTTTAAGAGTAATAAGTAATATTAATATAGTAATTTACTATTATTTAGTTTTAAAGCTACTTAAAAAGATGAATATCTAGTATATATATAGTTATTATAATTATTAAAACTATAATAATAGCCTAATTCTTAATATTAGGAATATAAGTTATAGATATAGTAGTTATAATAACCTATAGCTTGAAGTATATACTACTTTAGGGTTAGGATACTTACTAATTTAACTCTAAGGATATACTTAATAACCTAACTAGTTAAAGCTTTAGTACTTTTATTAATAGACTATCTAATACTTTATATAGTATAACCTTTAGCTTTAATAATCTTAGTCTAGCTTTATAGGATAATTAGATTAATTTTAAATACTCTATAGGTATTATATTATTATATCCTTTACCTTAAATATACTTACTAATAGAACCTTAGAATAAGCCTATACTTACCCTAAATAAATTTAACCTCTTAGAGCCTACTAATATAACTTCCTATTTACTAATACCTATATAAGATTCTTATAATACCTAAGTTTTTAAAGAGAAGGATAAAAGGAACTACTAAGCTCTATACCTAATAAATAGACTCTAAACTATATAACTAATAGTAGTATTAAATAATAATATATAAATACTAGCTAATATAGTTAGAACCTTAGATAATATAGGAAACTTAATACTTATTTAGTAAGTATTAAAGTAACTAGATAGAGTAATAATAAGTTAGATTAAGGTACTAACTAATATTAAGGATCTAGAAAACTAACTAGCTAAAGTAAGAACTAAAACCCTTATAGATATAGCTCTACTAGTATAGCCTAGCTAAGGTTCCCTAACCTATAGCTAGCTTAAGTTACTATTATTACTAAAATATAATAATATAGATATTATAAGTACTACTTATTTATCTACCTTAGAAATTAATAGTACTAGAGAGTCTAATATTATTAACCCTAGTAGGGAGATATCTATATAGATATTAGAGATAGGAAAGTCTTAGCTTAGAATAATAACCTATAATAGTAAAGTTAGGATTACTAGATTATATATTATATACTTTTTAGTCTATACTAATATTAACTATAAAAAAGCTAAAAGTATAAATATACTAAACTATTAAAATATATACTATCTAGTATATTTTTAATAAGCTTTAAAAATAGGATTAATTTATAAATAATAATAACTAGGTAAGGTTACCTATATACTATATATTAGTAGGAAAAAGGTTTATAACTTATTCCTAGATTTAGTATTAAGTAATATCTTAGAGTTATAATACTATAAGCCTAAGTCGCCTTATAAGCTTAAGTAAATAAGCTTAGATATAATATCTTAGGTATTATTAAACCTAGAAGTACCTTAATAAGTAGTAAAGAAAAAATAATAATATATACTTTTAATAATAGAAATAGTAGTATAGGTTACTAAATATATATATAAGATAAAGAATACTATTAATAAGATTAAAGTATTTAGTTTTAATACCTAGGCTTAGAAAATTAATAAGGATAAAATCTAGGAATCCTCTAGCTATAAGTTAAGTACTATAGGTTAGCTAATATACTACCCTCTATAGAGACTATAGTAAGGGTAGACTTAGTAGATAGAAAGGGGGTTTAATATTAGTTACTATATAGGTTATATAAATAGTAGTAGAATTAGGTAAAAAGTAAAGGGATACTTATAAGAATTAAATAAAAGTATTAATATATTATTATTATAGTTTCTCTAATAAAACTATTATACTATTTATTTAATTTTATCTATAAAAGGTTAGATAATAATTACTATACTAACTATATATAAAATAGTAGAGCTAAAAGAATAATAAGGAGATAATATTAGCTACTAGTAGTATTAAGTAGCTAATTACTATTACCTAGACTTTTAAATTCCTTTAATATTAATAATACCCTTTAGAGATAATAAATTTTCTACCTAGCTATTATAAGATTAAAGCTATATATAGAAATAAAGTAGGTTCTTCTAAAATACTTTTAAGACTTAACTTAAAAATAAAAATATATTATATATTAATATATTCTTATTAAGATATAATAGTAGTCTATAAGTATATATTTTTAAGAAACCTAGTATTAATTCTAGTAGTCTATAGTAGACTACTTAGTATATTAATATATATTTAATAATACTATATCTATTATCTACCTATATATATTTAAGTTTTAGTATTATAAGTATAAAAATACTTCTATTATTTACCTACTTAATAGTTATAGGTTTTTATCTAAATAATAATATATAGACTACTTATACCTATAGGTTATAACTAATATATAGTTATTATTATAATATTTATAAACTAGAATAGAGTAGGCTTATTTATAGTAGTCTTAATAATAGTACTACTATATAACTTAAAAGATAAAGATAGGATACTTAGGCTACTTTTAAGATAAGTCCTTTATTATCTATAAGTAAGTAAAATAATAAGTAGCTAAAGTAGGATAGTAATATTAGTAGTAGCCTAACCTTTATAAGAGGTTAATATCTTAGCTCTCTTAGGAAAAGTAGAGCTAGTCTAATATATCCTTAGGGTACTTTTTCTTCTAACCTAGCCCTTATTTTACTTTATCTACTTAATTACCTTTATCTAAGTATAGCTAAAGGTAAATAGCCTTACCTAAGACTCTATAGTAACTACTATACTATCTTTAACTACTAATTAGGAGGCTATTTCTTTCTAATCTTATAAGCTTAACCTTTACCTATAATACTAACTACTAAGTATTACCCTAATATCTTCTTATAACCTATAATATATAGCTAATACTCTATATATAAAACCTATAATAGATATAATAACTTAGTAGAAAGGATAACTACTATTAGCCTTATTTTAAGTAATTTTATATATATATATAACTATAATTCTTATATCTTTCCTTTATCTATAAATACTACTTTAAAAGCTTAAAAAACTTTATATCTTTCCTTTATCTATAAATACTACTTTAAAAGCTTAAGAGTAAGTAGCTATATTATAAACTAATAACCTTAACTCTACTATCTATATTATAAGTAATAAAAGAAAGTTAGAATAAGTAAGTTACTTACTATAAATCTTATAATAGGGGTAATAGTATACTTTCCTTTATATTAGTAATAGTAGTTAGTATATCTTAATCTTAGTTAGAAGGGGTAGCTATACTAGTACTATTATAATAGTCCTTAGTAGATAACTATTCTAATAAATAAGATAAGGCTATAGCTAAGCTTTTAGGTAGGAACTTACTACCTAAAAAATAATAAATTAAGTAGACTATATTCCTTCTAAGTCTAAACCTAAGTACTATTATTTTAATAAAAAAATAGTTTAATAGTAAAACTTTTAAAGTTACTCTTAATACCTTTTTAAACCCTATATTATATAGAATTAAGCTTTAACCTATTTAGTTCTAGTATATACTATTTAAGAACTAAATACTAAATATTTTAGAAATACTCTAAAAGTAAAGCCTAATATTTATTTTAAAAACTAATAATAGCTAACTAGTATATAAAACTATTACTTTAAAATATAACTTTATAACTCTACTAGTTAAAGTATAGAATAATACCTTATATACTCTACCTAAGCTCTACTATAAGAAGGTAATTAAGATTTAATAACTTATAATAGTTATATTAATACTCTTTTTATTTATTATATAAGTTAAGAAGCCTAAAAAGTCTAAGCTTAAACTTAAGGATTAGCTTAAAGTACTCTAATTTAATTCTAAGCTTAGTTCTAAGCCTAAACTAATACCTAAAATACTCTAATCTAAACCTAAAAAACTAGAGATAATTAATCTTACTATAGAAAAAAAAGTCCTTTCTATAAATACCTTTCTCTAACTTATTAGGGAGGCTAAAACCCCTTATAATAATAGCCTTACCCCTAATAAGCTAGAAAAGCTAGATATAGATAAAAAGCTATATAAGTTTAATATTAAAACCCTAAAGAAAGTACTAGACTTCTAGAATACTAATATTAGTAAGGATAAAAAATATAAGGTTAAAGGTATAAGAACTAGTCTCTATATCTAGTAAATCTATAGTAGTTACCTAATAATTATAAATATATATAGAGTAAGCTATAATAAGCTACTTATTAGCCTAGATATTAGCTTTAGTAAGATAATATTAGTACTACTATATATCCTTAGTAAGGCTATTATCTAGACTCTTAAATATAAGGTTTAAGCTAAATAGGAATCTAAAAAACCTAAGAATTACCTTAGCTAATATTAGAAAGAATATTACCTAATATAGAATAAGCTTATAATTAAATATCCCTACTCCTAGATTAAGGAAGACTAAGATATCCTCTACTTTATATTAGACCTTCTAAGCCTTATTATCTATCCTCCTAATCTAAGGGATATATAGATATTAGAGGTAAAGAGAATATTTAAGAACTTTAGGAAGAAAGACTCTCTCCTTTTATTCTATTACTACTTTAGATAAAATACCCTAGATAATAACTTCTATAATACTATATAATTAAGAAGTTTATTAGAAAAAACTAAGGGTATTATTATTATTAAAGATAAGGAGGAATATATTAATATTAATAATAGTAAAGTAACTAATATCTTTATTACTAGTAATAAATAAACTTTAAAGCTAATCAAAAAGTATAAAGTAGTAGGAGTCCCTACTATATTTAGAACTTTTATTATAGATAAGATATAGAAGTATAGGGGTATTACTAAGACTATAACTAAGATAGATTCTATAAATAATAATATAATATTATTTTAAATCTTAGCTAGTATTATAATAGATACTTATAATCTAGTTAATATTATTACTTTATATAGTATAATTATAGAGAAGGTTATATCTTCTAATAAAGATTAGTAAAGTACTTCTAAATATAGTAATAGATATATAAGTAAGGTTATAAAGGAATTATTAACCCTTTTAAGTTCCTAATATCTAATAACTATATTACTAAGCTTTATAAGGAATTTATTTATAAATATATAGAAGATCCTATACTTATAGTAGATAAGAAGGCTAAAGCTATTAAAATCTAATACTTCCTTTAACCTATAACCTTTACTATCTACTAGAATAAAATATAGTATAGTAAAATTCTTAACCTACTCTTACTAGCTTATTAGTAGATAGTAGTAGTTAACCTATTTCTTAATAAAACTATAAAGAACTACTTATTAAATATTATAAAAAATATTAGTAAGCTTATTACTAAAAAACTTATAAAAAAGAGGAAAGACTATAAAAAGAGGAAGTAAAAAGCTAAGAATAAGAACTATAAATTTAATAAGTAGGAACCTATAAGGGATAATATAATTAAGTACTAAGTTAGTACTAAAAGGCTAAAAGAGGTATAGTATAAACTCTTATATACTTATTTATTTCCTTACCTTATAGTATTAACTAAGACTAAAGCTATTAAAAGTATAGTATTAGACTTAACTAAATATTAATATAAGCTTATAGTAGTTATAAAATAGATTAACTAAAACTCTTAAAGGTTTTATACTAATAAGAAGAATTTTAAAGACTAAAAGTTCTATTAATATTAGAACCTACTTAAGGTAAATAACTCTAAGTTTACTAAATTTAAATAATAGCTAATCTTTAAGCTAATTAATAATAAAGATCTAAATACTAAGCCTAACCTAAATAATCTATACTAAAAGTATTATACTATTATTTTCTATACCTATACTATAACTACTATTCTAATATAGTTCTTCCTAATTATTAATAAGGAGTTATATAAGAATATAAAGCTAATTTTATTTACCTCTACTATTCCTATTAAAAGAAGATAGTAGATAATAAAGGAGATGAATGAGAATAGATAAGTAAATAGGTAGTGTAAGATTCTTATTATTATAATAGAGATTATAGTAGAGGGATTTAATCTTTAGTATATAAATAATATCTAGTTTATAGAGCTTTCTAATATACTATCTAAATTCCTTTAAGCTATTAGGTATATTTACTAGATAGGCTAGTTAATAAAAATTAAGATTATAAGGTTATATAATATAATAAATCTATAGGAAAGGACTAGTCTTAATATATTAGATAATAAGCTTATTATATTAAGGCTTATCTATAATACTACTAAGCTATAAGAATAAGGAGTAAAAATTAGGGGATTATAGTAGTTAGAACTAGGCTATAATACTTAACTAATTAATTTTATATACTACTTCTATACCTATTTATAGCTTTATATCTCTTCTTCTATATATATAAATAGTTACCTCCCTTTTTTATACTCTATAGTCTTTATAAGATTATAATATAATAAAGATACTACTTTAATAGTAGGATATATAAGTATTACTATCTATATTATAGGTACCCTAATAGATAACTTAGGTACTTTTAAAGATACTATGTAGTAGTCTATAGTAGACTACTACTATTAATATAGTAACTTGTGTAAACTATATATATATAGACTTTATACTACTTAATATTCTAACCTAACCTCCTCCTCCTAGGCTCTACTAACTTTAAGAATTTACCTAATAGGATAAGTACTTAGGATAGTAATACTAACTACTAGGATATAGGTATACTTATTTATAAGAGTTTTAATACTAAGTATATCTTTAAAGCTACTATCTTTATTTAGAAGCCTAGCCTAATTAACTATATCCTCTAAAATACCTAGAATCTAATTTATATAGTTAAGATATATAAAGATATCTTTATTATTAAAAAGATTATTTCCCCTAATAAGGATATTACTAATACCTATAATAGGGTTAAGAATAATATTAGAAATACTAATACTATTAAGCCTATTAGCTATACTATTCTAACCCCTTTAATTATTAAGAATAACTAGAATAACTATCTAACTATAGCTAAAAACTATAGTAAAAAGAGTAAAGCTATATTACTCTACTTAAAAAATACTATACTAGCTAACTTAAAAAAGAATATAAAATTATACCTAATAATCTACTAGCTAAATATTAGCTATAGAGATAATAAAAGTAGTAATAATAATATCTACTTTATTAAAGTATACTTTAAAATTCTACCTAACTTCTATACCTTCCTACTATAATTACTTATACTATATTATAAGAAACCCTAGCTTTATAAGTAGCCCCTACTATTAGTAAATAATCCTAATACTAAGGATTATACCTTACTTAAAGAGGCTAAAGTAAATACTAAAAAAGCTAAAAAAACTAAGTAATAAATAAACTCTAAACTAAACTACTAAATAATAAAACCCCTACTACTTTATACTATTAATATTAAATAATAATAGATAGAAAAATTATAAACTTATTATAGAAAAACTAATATATAATAGATATAATTACTATTAAGGAAGAGTTTTAAAATAAATTTATCTATTAACTAAATACTATTTAATATCTACTTCTATATTACTAATACCTTAAATATATCTATAATTATAGTCTACCTAATATTAACTTACTACTCCCTTAGATTCTATTAAATTATAAAGATAAAAACTATTACTAGATTTACTAGCTTACCTAAAATTAGTATAAACTAGAATAGAAGTAAGAATATAAGTTCTATTAGAGTATTTAAAATATTAAACCCTCTAACTAAGTAAGTATACTTAATATCTATTTTAAAAACCTTATATAGTATATTTTTCTATAGAAAGCTATTAAAATAGGTAAATACTTAGATAATTTTAATACTATCTTAACTAATATTATTCTAAAACTAAACTATAAGTCTAACTCTAATAGTAGTAAAGAGAAGCTACTCTATTAAGATAACCTACTACTCTTTAAATAAGTTTTTTAACTTCTTAATAAAAGCTTTAATTTTTAAATACTAAGTACCTATTAATAGTAGACCTAATTCTATACTATATTAAAAGTTAGCTTTTAAAATAAATCTACTACTAATAACTATATATATATCTTAACTAATATATATAATACTTATACTATCTAATAACTTAAGAGTTAAAATAGCTAGAATTTAAGTTACCTAATATAATAGTAATCTTAATAGACTTAATACTTTAACTTTAACTTATAAAATAGGCTAAACTATTTAGCTATTAACTCTTAAACCTAAAATTTTAATAGAAAAACTTTCTATATCTCTAGTAGATTTTAACTTATTTTATTTATAACTCTTAAACTCTTTATATTAAACTAGAATAGAATCTTTATAGCTAGAAGTTTAAAGTAAGATTAATAAAGAAATATTAGTAAAGAATAGTAAAAAACCTATTAATTTATAGTAGTTATAAAAAATAACTTAGCTAATACCTAGAAGTCTACTAGTTATTATTAAATTTATAAACTAATATAAACCTAGTAAAAGTAGTTTAATAACTTTAAAAATAATACTAGTATTACTAATACCTCTAAGTTATCTCTATCTAGCTTAAAATATAAGTTTAGTATCCCTAAACCTTAGTAAATATATATAGTCTATAAGTAGAAGATTTAGAAAATAGAGGTAAAGAGTTTTTATACTTAATTATATTAACTAGTAATCTAGAAGTATAAGTTATAAAAGGAATAAGCTTTTTACTAATAAGGTTTATATTATTAATTAGGTAAAGGATAAGAACTAATAAGAAAGTATAATTTATATACTTAAGTAGTCTAATACCTTAAAATTCCTAAGCTATTAACTAGTAAGATAACTCTATTATTTATATAATAATAATAGATTATCTTCCTACTCTTTCTATATTATTCTCTTAGTATACTATACCTAATATATATAAAAAATAATATTACTACCTAGTCTTAATAACTTTTTATATAGCTTATTAACTTAATATTAATACTATAATTAAAAACTAACCTTAAAGACCTTAATAGTTTTAGTATCTACTTATATTTAATAGTTCCTTCCTTTATTAATAGTATTAGTCCTTCTACCCTTACTATATTAATAAAATATAATCTAGTAGTTAGTATACTTAAAAGAAATAGTACCCTTAAACCTTAAATTATAATAATTATATTTTATCCTCTAAATCTTCCCCTACTTCTTTATAACTCTAGAATAATCTAACCTTATTAGAACTCTAACTTAAATTCTACTATTATAGAAGGCCTTATCTTTAATAAAATAATAAAAGTACTTAGTCCTCTTTATACTAATATCTAATAATTTAATATCTATCCCTTCTAATATAACCTAAATTATATCTATTTTAGTATTTAGACTAAAAATATATAGAGAGAATTCTCTATTAACTATAGTATTATATAACTACTTAAGTAGTATATTATATACCTAATCTTTAAGTAGTTAAGATATACTACTATATTTATAAGTAATCTTATCTATAAAGCAGATAATATATTAAGAATACTCTAAATATATAAGCTTCTACTAGGTCTAGATACTATTATTAAAACCTATATAAGTCTTATACTAACTCTCTCTATAAAAGGTTTATATCTAATATTATTTAGCTTAATTCTATAAGAATTTAACTTAATAATAGTATATAAGCTCTTATATATATAAGCTAAGTTAAATTCCCTCTTATTATTTAGTATAAACTAATATATCTATAAATATAATACTATTAATATAGTAAAATAAAGAGTCTTTAATATAATTAGTAAGATAGAGTATAGGTTTTCTAAGTTAATAGTAAGATAGCTTAGGTTCTTAATATACTAATACTACCTAGTATATTAAAATATTATAATTATAATAATACTATCTCTAATAGATAAATAAAACTATATTATACTAAGTATATCCTAAATACCTTTAATATCTATTACTTTATATTTTACTAGAAGCTCTTTAAATAATAAGCTAGATAGTATTAGTTACCTATTACTAGTCTATTAATAAAATTTAAACCCTTAATAAATACTTTTAAAAAATATATAGTACCTACCCTACCTAAGTAGATATTTAAAATTAAATATTAATAAATTTATAAAGGACTATTATTAATTCTACTATTATAAAAGTATAGTAATATATTCTATTTAAGTATAAGTAGACTTAAGGTATTAGTTAGTTTATTTTACTAGGTAAGGTAGAGGATAGATATATTACTTAGGTTTTCTATAATATCTACCTATTTACTTATAATACTATTAAGGTAAGAGATAGTATCTTATTAGTTAATAAACTAGGAGATTATATAATAAGTACTAATTAAACTAGTATTATAGTATAATAGTTAAGTCCTTTATAATAAATCTCTAAAATCCTTATTTAACTTTCTAAAGCTTATAACCTAAAGGTTATAAGTTAAAGTATAGATATAAAAAGAAACTAATTAGACTTTTATAGCTTATTTTTTACCTTAATATACTTTAGATAAGGTAATTATAGTATTATTTTAATAAGAATAATATACTAATCTATTTTATAAGTATTAAATAGAGTTAAGATAATACTTTAGTAGATATAGTATTTTAACTATTACTATTTAGCTTTTTTAATATCCTACTCTAGAAATAATAATATTAGTATTTAGTATATTACTTTTAAGTAACTAAAATACTAACTCCTTTATTAATAAAACAGCTTCTAATAATTATTAATTATAAATATAAGTAAATATATATTTTATAGGTTATAAAACTATTTCTAAAATAAACTAATTAAAATATAAGTCTAAATATATACTAATAACCTCTATAAGAAAAGGACTATACTAATATAGTAATAGTAAAGATACTAATAAAAGGACTAATACTAGATTAGATTCTAACTATAAATACTAAACTATAAACTTCTAATACTACTATTATAATAATATTATTTACTACTCTCTTACCTTATTATCTATATAGTTAATATTAGTAAAACCTATAACTAACTAAGTAACTAACTATAAATTATCTATATTATTATTATTCTAGCTATATAAGTATTATCTTTAGTTCTTTAATATTTATACTATTCTCCTCCTTTAATTACCTTATACTTAATTAATAAACTATTTATCTACTACTTATAATCTTATTATCTATAATATAATAAAGATACTATTTTCTACTAAACTAACTAGTATACTAGTTTATAAGTTATCTCTATAACTACTTTCTAGAATATCTATCTACTTAATTCCTAAACTAGCTATTTAAATATCTTTATCTTAAAACCTACCTTATAATAAATATATATTTATCCTATTAGATTCCTATTACCTTAGTTAACCTATAGTATTCTAAACTATCTATCCTATAATATTTATCTTATTATCTACTTTATAAAGGTTATAATTTTATCTTAATTAGTTTATAGTATTCTAAACTATTTATTCTAAAATATTTATCTTATTATCTACTTTATAAAGGTTATACTCTTATCCTAGTTAACCTATAGCTTTCTAAACTATCTATTCTAAAGTATTTATTTTATTATCTACTTTATAAAGATTATAATTTTATTCTAGTTAACTTATAATATCTTAAACTATCTATTTTAAAATATTTATCTTATTATCTACTTTATAAAGATTATACCCTTATCCTAGTTAATCTATAGTATTCTAAACTATCTATCTTAGAGTATTTATCTTATTATCTACTTTATAAAGGTTATACTCTTATCCTAGTTAACCTATAATATCTTAAACTATCTATCTTAAAATATTTACTTTATTATCTACTTTATAAAAGTTATACTCTTATCCTATTTATACTATCTTATAAAAAAAAGAGAAAAAAAATAGAAAAGAAATAACCTAAGTATAAAATATACTAGTAGTCTTTATATAGTAAAAAAGAGTACTTAGTCTCTTCCTTCTCTATTTCTATATTAAATACTAAAAATATCAGCTTTCTTTATTATAAGGCCCTAAACTATACTATTAGACTATATTACTAAGGTTTACTACTAAGGAACTCTTATAAGAGGAAGATATAGTAATAATCTTTCCCCTTTCTAGCTAATAAGCCCTAACTAAATAGTTTAGTAGCCTACTATAGACTACTTAAAAACTAAAAGAATAGTCCTTATAAGCTTTAAAGAAGCTATCCATATAATATTTTTTTATACTATCTATTTACTATATAAAATAATAATATATAGTTATTAACTATATATATTTATTACTATATATATACTACTATTATTACTTCTACTTATCTCTATTATTTCTTCTATCTTAGTATTTATTACTTCTTTCTTTATCTAATAGAGTATTCCTTACTAACCTAAGTACTATAATTTTCTTCTAAGTTTTCTTTTATTATTACTAATAATCTTATTATTAATAAGGTTCTCTATAGTTAAATCTATTTATAGTAACTAATTAATAGTTTTATAAACTTTTATATAAAGCTTTTAGTTATTAATATAAGTATTAAAGCTATTATTACTAATAAGATTATAACTATAAAATATTACTTATTACTTCTAAGTAAGTAAGTTTATAAGTACTACTTATAACTAATTATTCTATTAAACTACTTTTTATTAGTTCTTTTTATTATAAAAGTTCTTTTTATTAAGGAACTAAAAAGTATTATTATTCTACTTAAATACTAAGTTAATATATTATATTAAAACTATTATTACTCTTATTTTATTATCTATCTTATCTAAATTAATAGTTATTAAGGTTATCTTTTTATTTAATATAGCTTATCTATAATTAGTAAGAATCCTTCTTTTTATATATTAAATATACTTTTATTATAAAATCTTCCCTTTATAATAGTAATCTTCTTTAGTTTATAAATTATAAAAAGAGGATTTCTAAATAAAAGATTATAATCTAGCTAGTAGAACTTATAAATATTATCTTTTAAAAAGTACTTTTATCTTTTATAATTAGTAATTTAACTTATATAAAGTAAACTAAATTAAATATAGATAAAATAATTATATATTATAAATAAATAGTTACTCTATTAAGTAATTCTTTTAAATATATATTTTATATACTTTTATTTATTAATAAAAAGCTTAAAAGTAGCTTATATAATCTAGAGTAGAAGCTTACTAAGTTATATTTATTTATTAAACTTCTTTAATAATAATATCTTTTAATAAGCTTCCTTAAAATAAGTAAGAGAACTATTATAAATTATCTTATTAATAACTTTAATTAAATAAAGAATATTACCTATTCTATAGTTTAGAAAGACCTTTAACTTTTAATATATACTTCTATAAAGAAAGTTATATATATATTAAAGTTAAGAATTTTATAAGTTTTATATATAGCTTATTTAATAATAATCTTCTCTACTTTATTAATATATTAAATTTAAAGATAGTTAATAATTACTATTTAGTTTAAAAACTTCTTTTAAAAGTACTAAGCTATATTATAGATTTTATAATTAATTAAAACTTTATAATCTTTAATAGATTAAATAAAACCTAGTAAGTATAGAGAATATTGAGAATATTATTAAGATTAAAGACTTTTATAGGTATCTTTACTTTATTTTTCTAAGTTTATTAAGTAATACTTATTTTCTACTTTACTAGCTTTCTTCTCTTTTTATTCTTTACTTTTCCCTTTATCTATTATTATTTATAGCTTTTCTATTTCTTTTAATATTTAAAGTAATATTTATATTAATATAAAGATATATAATTAATAATATACTTAGAAGAATTTATACTTAAAAGTATTTATTAAAGTAGTATTATAGTTAGTTATAAAGACTATTAGGTTATTAGCTTAGTAATAATAAAGAAATTTATAAACTTACTTAAAAGCTATTAGAAGTTAGATTTCTTTTATTATTAATAATACCTTAAAATAAAAATAAATTCTTTCTTATATAGATTATATAAGTACTTTAAAAGTATAATATCTTCTTATTATTTATTATATATATATAGTTAAAAAAGGTATTATATAAAGATTACTTTAAATTTATATAATTTATTTATTTATATATTAGAAGATATTTATAATATTATTCTAATTATTAGTTATAAAATAATATTAGTATCTCTTTTCTCTAATAAATCTAATATTATTTAAGTTAAAATATAGATTTCTTACTTTCTTTCTATTAACTTACTAGCTAATTCTTTATTATATTTAGTTTTATAATAATATTAAAATATTATTATTAGAGTACTTATTTAAGCTTTTTAACTTTACTATTAAAGAGTTTTAAGTAATATAAGTAAAAAGTTATATTAATTATTTATTAGTTTTAACTAGTTATATTAAGCTTTATTAATTTTTTAAAATTATAAAATAATATTTTATATTATTAAGCTATAAAACCTATTTATTAGTAGTTTTTTTATATAATAAATAAATACTAACTAATTATAATTAACTTTAATTATAGTAAAAAGTATATAGTTATAATACTAAGATATTTACTACCCTAGTAATACTATAAATAAGTATAGTTAGAATTAGAATTCTTTTTATTATTATATAACTAGCTTATTTTATAGTTTTATCTAAATTAATTTTAAATTTTTATAAATATTATATTTATTATAAAAAGATTTTAAATAAAAAAGATTAGAAAGTATTAGAAGTTAGTTATTTATAGTAGTAATATAGTTATTTTAGTTATAATAGTCTATCTATTATTATATTTTAAGATAAATATAGTTAAAGATCTATATTATTACTATAATACTAGAAATTTTAACTAATAAAGATATATATTTAATAGTAAAATAATTAATTATAAGAAGAATTTTATATATATTATATATTATAAGTAGTTAGTAAAGAAGTATTATCTAGTAGATAAAGGAGGATTAGTAGGTTTATAGGTTAGAGATATAAAAAGTACTTAGTATAGGTAGTATATAGGTAAGGTAAGGTTAAATAGAGTACTTTAATTAGTTAGTAGGTACTTATTACTCTATACTCTCTATTTTTTACCCTATAAATCTCTGATCTTATACTATAAGATGTTATCGAGGAAGACGTTGTCTAATGAGAGTGTCCTCTGAGAGGGTGTCCTATAGGAGTTCATCCTATGGGGCATGGATGTACCCTCCGTTTTTGCGGGCGGGAATCTCCGATCTTATTTCTTTATTCACTAGCAGTTGTTCAAAAGTGGCTCATTTTAAGGTGTTCCTTGTCTCATTATCCAGAAAGAGTGGCATCGTGCCGTTTTTCCATTTTATCTCTTACTAGGCCCGGGCCGTGTCTTTGTGAAGCCATACATTAATTCATTTGAGCAGCCCAAATGACAATGCCATTGTGAATACATATTGTGAGGATTTGACAAAAGCCTTCCCCAGCACTTCCCGTTGGTTTGGGAGCCTGTGGTTTCTAACTACATAATTATATAACCTCCCAGCAGCTAATGATCTACGGCCTTAACACTGTCACTATTACTTCGAGCCGCTGATAGTCAATACTTAGGTATCTGAGGAAGTGACCGGGGTTCAAGTTGAAGCTATTGGCCCCGTTGTAATCTAGAAGGTATGGCTATGTCTTCCAAAGAATTGTGGTATCAGCAACACGGCTACCAGTTGCTATTTGCTAACCCGCCTAGGGTAAGTTGGATCTATGCGCAAGACAGCTTAGGACCATCCTTCTATAAACTATACCAGCAGCACATCCCGAACGAGGATGAATGCATCGACCCGAGGTTACTTGAGCTGTCGTCGCAGCAGCCCAGCGGAGGAGGCCGGCCGTCTGGGTTCTTCGACCAGGCGTCTGACTACGAGCAAGGGGCTGGAACTCTGACAAGCGTCGAGAACCCTGTATCCCACAATCCTCCACAGTTCCTGGAGACCATCATGGAAACCGACGAGGAGGGATCCCTCGAAGCTGCGCAGGGGCCAGTGGTTGAGGACACCAACGAGCAGTTTTTCAACCGCCCAGAAATACGAGAGCTGGCGAGTATCCCTAGTACACCTGGTATTCCGGAAGAGACCTCGCCACCCACAGGAGCCGAAGTCGAGGACCCAGAAATCATGGTCCCCACTATGTTGCCTCATGTCTCGCCCGCCCTCTCCTGTCCTAATTCGTCCCCGCCGTCCTCACCCGTACCATTATCGTCCGTGCCTTTGTATACCGAAACCAGCGGCGTCGAGGTCTACCGCGTGGAGAAGATCATCCAGGCCTGGGGCCCCCGAAACGGTCGTCACTACCTCATTCGGTGGGAAGGCTGGGGCGCGGAGTACGACAGCTGGGAGCCGGCTGCGAATGTCTCGGAGGACCTTGTTGCGGGCTTCGAACGGTCGCGTCTCCGCCGGAGGCTTTCTTTTAACAGGCAGCGGAGGCAGACGAGGAGATGGGGGTGAGCTTTAGTGATTTTCTTTTTTCATAAATCAGTGGTCCTCATTCCCAGCTTCACTCTCCACCGAGCCCTTTCCTTGCGCAGATTCCATTCTCGTAGTTGATAATGAATTGGTCGCTTCTCCTGACAGTTGAATGGCCCCCATTTTTCATAAGATCCTGAGTGTTTCCCCGGTGAAAGTAGATCGGTGCAATGTCTGGTGGCGAGCGAAAGGCCTTGCCACTAACCTGCCGGTGTTCAGTATGCATATACCCCTCAGTGTACGTGTTTTACTCCACGTCTGAGAAGTTTTTCGACGGCTTTTGCTTCTCTCGAATAATTTCTCCGCTCGCTACTGAAGACCTCTTACTATCGCCGAATCCGTTACGACCGAGTAAACTGACTAGGGACGAGCTGACGGAGCGGAGAGCAGGATGGTCGATTTTGGTTATGGCATGTAGAGGAGGAACATGACGAGAGTAATTCTGCGACTGAGCGACAAATGAAGACGCCAGATTCAAATGTTATCAGCACGGGGAACAGGACGTGGATCAGATCCGCAAGCGTGGATGTTCCTGCAGTAATAATGTGTCAGCACCGAGAATGCTCTTCTTAAGCCAGCCAAACTTACCTTGGACGATGTAGGCGATGACAAGGGCGATTGTGGGATCCATCCTAGTGGGATCGAATCTAGTCTACGGCGCCGTCGGGAGCGATGCTTCCTAGCCTTGTCTGTGCGGCAAGAGGCTGAGGCCACGTGCCCAGACTTCTGCACTGTTGTCGACATCGTGTTTTTTTAACACTGGGTCTTTAAGCGTGAGATCAGAGATTCACAGGGTAAAAAACAGAGGGTATAAGGTAATATATACCCCCTATATACTAATATTTTTTTATACTACCTATTTACTATATAAAATAATAATATATAGTTATTAACTATATATATCTATTACTATATATATACTATTATTATTACTTTTACTTATTTTTATTATTTTTTTTACTTTAATATTTATTACTTCTTTTCTTATCTAATAGAGTATTCCTTAACTAACCTAAATACTATAATCTCCTTTTAAGTCTTCTTTATTATTACTAATAATCTTATTATTAATAAAATCTTTATAGTTAAATCTACTTATAATAGCTAGTTAATAGTTTTATAAGTTTTTATATAAAGCTTTAGCTATTAGTATAAATATTAAAGTTATTATTATTAGTAAAACTATAACTATAAAATATTACTTCTAAGTAAATAAATTTATAAGTACTATTTATAACTAATTATTTTATTAAACTATTTCTTACTAGTTCTTCCTATTATAAAAGTTCTTTTTATTAAAAACTAAAGAGTATTATTATTCTATTTAAATACTAAATTAATATATTATATAGAAGTTATTACTCTTATTTTATTACCTACTTTATTATCTAAACTAATAGTTATTAAAGTTATCTTTTATTTAATATAGCTTATCTATAGCTAGTAAGAATTCTTTTTCTATATATTAAATATACTTTTATTATAAGATCTTCCCTTTATAGTAGTAATCTTCTTTAGCTTATAAACTATAAAGAGGATTTCTAAATAAAAGATTATAATTTAACTAATAAAACTTATAGATATTATTCTTCTTTAAAGGTATTTTTATTTTCTTATAATTAATAATTTAGCTTATATAAAGTAAGCTAAATTAAATATAAATAAAATAAATATATATTATAAGTAAATAGTTACTTTAATAGATAATTCTCTTAAATATATATTTTATATACTTTTACTTATTAGTAAAAAACTTAAAGATAGCTTATATAATCTAAAATAGAAGCTTACTAAGCTATATCTATTTATTAAACTTCTTTAATAATAATATTTTTTAATAAGCTTCCTTAAAATAAAAAGTAAAAGAATTATTATAAATTATCTTATTAGTAGCCTTAATTAAGTAGAGAATATTATTTATTCTATAGTTTAGAAAAACCTTTAGCTTCTAGTATATAGCTTTTATAAAGAAAGTTATATATATTAAAAACGAACACCTAGAGGCACAAGGGTATACATTCTATTAAGCGCCTAATAGGGTAGCCTAGTAAGAGAAGGAGGGAGAGAGAGAGAGGAAGAGGGCCTCTAAGGGCTTCTTTTTAGTAGGAAATACTCTAATTAGAGGAGATAGAATAAGAATAAAAGAAGAGAGAAGTTAATTAATTACTAAGTTTAAATCTAAAGTAAAGTAAGGCTAAGGGTCCCTTTTTATACCTAAGGTCTATTCCTCTATACCCCTAAATATACCCCTCTCTAAGCTATTATATTTATCTATATAATAGCTTACCTAAAATTCTAAAAGTCTAATTAAAATAGTTATAAACTAGTACTATTATTAGTTCCTATACTTATCCTTCTAGTACTTTACTATATACTATACTTAAGTAGTACTTTACTTAGTAATAGAAGGCTTCTCCTTTTCCTTTATATCCTTCCTTATAATATTAGCCTATAATATATATTTATTCCTAATTATTAGTATTAGGACCTAGCTATATACTTTATAAGTATAGATCTATTTATATACCTATTTATTATACCTATAGATTACCTTTACTCTCTAAATAATAAGGTTATCTCCTAGTAGTATAGACTAATTCCTATTATATTAGGGAATTATAATAAGGGGTATATATAAAGGAATAGAGCTAGCTTTAACCTTTAAAAGTATATCCTTAATAGTAAAAGTAGTAAAGTTAATAGATAAGATTAGAGTACTAGACTTAGCTTATAAAGTATAATAATTAATAGACTAGAATAGGTTAATTTTTAAAAACTAATCTTCTATACCTCTAACTATTATTTTACTTAGTAAGTATATTACTCTAAGATCTATTAATAAGAGTATACTTAATACTAGGTTATACCTATAGAGTTCTAGTTAAGAGATAAGACTAAGTTTAGCCTTTATCTTCCTCTATTACTTAAACTTTACTATAGGATAGTTAGATAGCTCCCTTATTACTATACTAGTACTATTTATCTCTAATTAGAGGGTAAATAGCTAGATTTATAATATTCCCTTCTATATATCTATATCTTTAAGTAGGTTCTTAGTAAAGTTTAAACTAGTCTAGTTATAGAATTCCTAGCTATTTACTCCTTTATTCTTATAGAAAAAAAAAGAGATATAGTTAGCTATCTACTAGTTATAGTTAGTAGAGTTATTCTAAGGTATAATAGCTATACTAATTACTTATAGATTAATAATACTTATAATATCTAGTTTAGTTATAATTAGGTTAATAACTACTTTTATTATATCCTACTAATTTCTCTCCCTAACTTCCTTATTAGAGTAGGTATCTATAATACCTATATAGGACTTATTATAGTTATAAATAACTATAGCTTAATAATTAGAGTAGTAGAAGGGTATAATAATAAAGTAATAGCTATCTATAAGCTTCTTCTAGCTAAAGCTAGAATAGATCTTCTCTATTAACTTAATAGGTTAAGGGTAGAGGAAAACTAAGTCTTTAAAGTTAAGTAGCTACTACTTAAGGAGTACTATAAGCTGATTATTATAAAGCTCTTCTCTAGTAGCTAAGAGGCCTTCTATATTATATATATTAAGAAGTAAATAACCTTAATACTTACCTTATAAATTATTTAACCTAGGGGGTAAGTATAGTATAGGGTAGAGATTAATCCTAGGGAAATAGCTATATAGGATTCTATTAAGCTCTTCCTTATTAATATAATAATTACTATTATTATAATAAGGTAGGTAGTCTATATACTTTATATTACCCTAGATATTTTAAACTTAGAGCTTATTTATAAGGACTTAAGTTTTAAAGGGGTCTTAGGATAGATTAGTGCTTTTACCTCTATTAAATATAGTTTAGTTATAGGTATTAACTAGGTTAGGAAACTAAACTCCCTAGTAGTTATCTCTAAAGTTACTATAAAAGGGTAGTTATAAAAGCTAGACTTATAGGTTCTAATTAATAGTGTTAGGCTATTTAATTAAAGGAATTAGTATATCTAGGTTAAGGCTACTTAATTAGGAGAGCTAGGAGATAGAAGTATAACTAAGAGTAGGTAAGGAAATTAGAGATTTTATAATAATATTAGAGCCTACTAGAGTAGGTATATAGCTACCTAACTAGTAGCTCTTTCTATTATTACTAGAAGTATTACTTCTAGCTTTTTTAGATTTTACTATATATAATAGTAATTAGAGCTAATTATAGTAAATTAAGTAGAAAAGTAGGGAGTAGGGTAGATTAGAAAAGTTTAGGTAATAGAGTAGAAGGTTATTAAGGTAAAGGGAAAGTAACTAAGCTTTAGCTTTTAGGGGATACTATATAGGTTAGCTAGGGAGGCTAGTAGATAAGTATAGAAAAGAAAAAGATTTAATAGTATATAAGGGCTAATTAGTAAAGATAGTTAATAAATAACTAGTTAATATTTTAAGAAAGTAAGGGTACTTAATAGTTAAAAGACTTATACTTTCCTTTCTTTCCTAAGTAAAGAAGGAAGGTTATAAGGTAAATAGTCTATTTATAGCTAAGAAACTAATTAATAGAAGTAGATACTAGCTTTAAGATAAGGTATTATTATCTAATTAGAGGGGTAGGCTACTAGTAGAAGTAGTTTAATAGATAAAGAAGAAAAAGAGAAGGCTAAAGGATCTTTTTAACTTAAATAGTAGAGGGAAGAGGTAAGTAGGGTAGAGTAACTAGTATCTCTTAGGAGTTATACTATTATTATCTAAATAGTAAGACTATCTTCTCTTAATAGTTTCTTCTATTTACTCTTAGAAGGGTTCCTAAAAGGTTAGCCTCTAATTAATAAACTAACTTTTAATTACTAGTTACTACTAGCTACTAGTTACTAGTAGCTCTACTTAAATATTCTCTCTTTTCTTTAAAACTATTTCCCTTATTAACCTTCTTCTAATTAATTCCCCTCTTACTATATATTACTAGTAACTACTTTATTTTTATTAGTCTTTATTATTATAAGGCTATATAATCTTATACTTCTAATTAGAAGCTAAACTATACTCTCTTTCTCTTATTTATACCTTTTTATAAGATAAGCCCCTCTTTTTTAGTTTAGTAAAGGTAATAATAAGTAGAGATATAATAAAGCCTCTTAAAAGCCTTAAGCTTTTATCTTTAACTATAATATAGCTAATATCCTTTAGGACCTAGGTGTTTATATATATTTTAATAAAAGAGGAGTATTTAAATAAGGGTAAACTTTTAAGGGCCTAAACTATAATATTTTTATTAAGGGAATTAATATATATAGTATTATAAGTAGGGGTAAGAAATAGTATATAGTCTAGGTACTTAATAAACTAAATAGTAAGAAGGATATCTATACTCTTTTTAAGCTATTTCTAGTAAATAAAGACTAAGACTTCCTATATTATAATACTACTAAGCTAATTACCTTAGGTATAAATAAGGTATTTATTAAAAAGGTAGGTAGTTTACTTTATAGTAAGTATATATCCTTACTCTATAAGTAAGGTAATATCTAGTATAGGGTGGTCCTCTTAGTTGCTTTCTTTAGTTATTATAACCTAAGCCTTTATAACTATTATATAATATAAATAGGGAGGTACTTTATAGATAGTATAGTTCTAGTTATAGTCCCTTTCTTTAAGTATTATTCTATTAAGGGGTTTTATAAGAATACTTATACTAACTATATCTATTTTATTAAGGGTAGAGTATATAACTTTAATATAAACTCCTTTATTAAACTAATTAGTAATACTATAAGTAACTGTTAGGAGGACTTTAAAGGAATACCTATATCTAAGATAAAGCTTAGTAAGTATTACTAGATTTTAAAGGAGTATAATTTTAATAAGGCTAGGGAAGAGTCTATTAAGTAGGTTACTAGAGTTAAGCTATAGTCTTATAAGCTAAAGCCTAAAGAGTAAAAGCTATAGGAGTAGGATAATAGGTAGTAATTAGGGTAGAAAATAAAGATAAGGGTTCTTTTTAGAGTACTAGAAATAGGAAATAAAGAGGGCTATTCTTATATACTACTTTCTTAATAATACTAAAATTAGGTAAGGTAATATAATTAAAATACTTTCTAGCTATAAAAAGTAGTATATTTAATTAGTAATAGTTTTATATATTTAGAGGTAATACTATAGTAATATTAGATATATAGTTCTTTAATAGCTATAAAGTAATAGTAGGATATCTATCTTTTATAGTAATAGTGTCCTAATTAGAACTAAAAGAATATAATAATACTTTACTAAAGGAGGAGTCTAAAAAAAATTTTTTTATAAGGAGTGTATATATATATATATATAGTATAGTGTGTAGGTAAGGTAGGGACTAACCCTCCCCCCCCCTAAATAGTAATATAAGGTAGAAAGATATATATAAGTAGGTCTAGGGGAAGAACTAGTATTAGGATTACTAAGGGTTATCTAATTAGGAGACTAGAATATTAATAAAAAACTATTAGTCTAAAGGATCTATCTTATATTATACCTAAGATCTTATTAAAAGACTATAGTATAAATTAATAGTAGAGTTAGTAGATAAAGAAGAAGTAGAAGATAGAGATAATAAGGACTTATTTTAGTAAGTAATATAAAAAGTAGGTATTACTTAAGACTAGTCTTAATACTAATTAGAAGGAGTTAAATTATCTTATTAATCTATAGTTAGAATAGATATTATAAGGTTAGGGAAGGTAGGCTTTAGCTAAGGTATCCTGATAGTCCCTTAGCTATAGGATTTTTAGGTAACTAGAGTAAGGGACTATTAGATTTCTAGATACCTTTATTATTAATAAATCTTTTAAGCCTTCTTAGTAAATATATACTACTAATTAGGATCTTATTAAGAGTTTATAGCTTATAGATATTATTAGGCTAGATATTATCTATAATATATAGACTAAACTATTAATATATAAGCTTATAGAAGGAGGAATAGTTAGTTTTCTACTATTTATTAATAATAAGTATAAGATTATCTTTTTATAATAGTTATAGCTTTTAGAATCCTTTATATATATTTTAGGCTATAGCTTTTTCCCTATATTCTAAAATACTTTCCTATATATACTAGATATCTTCTTTAAGAGTAAGTAGTACTTATAGTTAATATACTAATATATCTTTAAATATTATCTTAGAGCTTTATTATTAGACTCTCTATATTAGGATATTAGTTTTAATAGGTATAATTAGGTTATATCTATAAAGAAGATAGAAAGAACTTTTACTATAGGACTATTATAATAATATTTAGTTAGTAAAGAGAGTATATAGTAGTATTTACTTTTAGCTTTAAATCCTATATTTATCTATTATCTTCTATAAAGTAGAGATAAGGGTAAAATACCCTTACTCTATAAGCCTATTAGCTATTAGGTTATATATAGAAAGTAAGACTTTATAGACTTTAATCGCTTATAAATAGGTTATAAATTCCTTAAGGTTTTCTTATCTACTATTAATAATAACTTTTATAAGAAGTCTTTATTTAAGGAGGATATATTAGATAAAAAACTTCTTTATATTTTTTAAGTTTATAATATAAAAGGGTATAGCTTTAACCTACCTTATAAGGTTATCCTTAGCTTTAATAAGGTACTTATACCCCTAATTAGATAGTAGATATTATATATCTAGGTAGATTTTTAAAAAGGGGCTATTTAAAGTTATAGGTACTACTCTATTATTATAAATATAAGGGCTCTATTTAGTATATCTAGTATATATAGTAATAGTATCTTTAATATTAGTATATATTTACTTTTAGTAGTATATAGCTTAAATATATCTATATATTATATCTCTTCCTTTATACCTTAAAGGAGTATAGGTATTCTAGATAATATATAGCTTTTAATTAGGGTTATCTATAACCCTTTTATATTAGAAACCCTTTTTTAGTAGTCTCTATAGGATTTAGTTATAGAGTCTAAACTTTAAAGTATACTTCTTAAACTCTTCTCTTTACTTTCCTTTAAAGTATATAGAAACTTTATTATATATAAGGAAATAAGTAATATAGTATAATTCCTTAGACTAGAAATAATCTTCCTATAGTAGGGGTTCCTAATTAGATCCCTTACTAGGTATAGATATCTAGCTTAAAATAAATTTATACTAATCCTTAATATCCTCTTTATAAGTATAATTAATCTTATTAGATAAGCTTAGAGGCTTTTAAGATAGAGTATTAGCTACTATATTATCTAAGCCTTTAATATATTATATAGTAAAGTTATATATCCTAATTACTACTAGCTATTTTATAACTAGAATACTAAGGATATCTATAAGTAACCCCTTTAATTATTATACTAAAATATTAAAGTTAGTCTTAAAAAAGAAGTAGATCTTATAAATATAGAACTATAGATATCTAATTATATAAAGAACTATATAGTACTCCTACTTAGTAGTATTATAAAGCTTTTCTATACTTAATTAAGATCTACTTTTATACTATACTAGATAATAGACTTTATTAATATCCTATATAAGGTAATAACCCTATCTATTAAGGCTTATATTAACTATAAGGATAATATCTCTACTAGTATAGTTAATATTAATTAGATATAGTTTTATAATAATAGTTACTTTAATTAAGTCTATAGCCTTTTAATAGTTATTACTTTATAAGAATTATACCCTCTTCTTTAAGAGGTTAAAGAGAGGTTTTACTATAATCCTATACTATAGGATCTAAGCCTTATAGAAGTTTACTAGATTAAGAAATAACTAGACTTATAAAACTATTATATAGGTTTCCTATTCTTTAATCTTAAGGATCTTCTTATTACTAGGGGCCCTCCTAAGAGTACTATAGGTATATCTAATAATATTAGTCTACTTTTTATACTATTTAGATTTAATAATACTAATAGTACTACTAGTAAGCTTAGTATTATAAAGTATATTATTAAGGTTTTTAATATACTTAGCTATAAAGTACCTAATCCCTAGTAGATTAAGAAGAAGCTCTTCTCTATAATCTATAACTAAACCTTTAATAGTAATATTATTAAGGAATAGGTAGTAAACTATTAGGATAAAATTATAAAAGAGGTAAACTATATAGTATATAAACTAGGCTATAGAGTTAGTAGTACTTATAGGAATCCTATACTATCTAAAGAGACTAATTAGTATAGTAAATATTATAATATCCTAGCTTTTCTTATTAAGTTTAATCTAATTATATCCTAAAAAGAAGTTAAGTAGGGATAGAATTTAGTATATTATAAACTCTTCTAAGAATTTATTAGCTACTAGGGGTATAAAAGTATCTTATATAGTAACTCTATTTACTTTAGAGATATTATTAATTAGGTAAAAATTACTATTTTTCTTCTTAATAAGGAACTATCTATTCCTATAAGGAGTATAAGACTCCTTAATTATACTACTAGCTATATAGTCTCTAAGTATTTTAATAGTAATATCTCTATTTACTATAAGAATTAATATAGTCTTATATTAGTATACTTTATATAGAATAGTCCTAATTATTTAAGATAGAGCTATATTAGTATTAATTTAACCTATATAAGACTATTCCTAGGCTAATATAGCCTCCTTATTAAGGAGGAGATAGGTAAATATTTCTTTCTCCTTATTTAAGAAGTTATTATAGTCTTTAGTTATAATTATAGCTAGGTAATTAGAAGTAAGGTATAATCTAGTAGGGATAGCTGTAAACTAAGGGTATATCTATATATTATATTTACTTCCCTTATTCTTTTCTATAAATAGTCTAACTTTCTCTTTATATAGAAGCTTCTAATTAATAGTACCTTTTAGGACTAAATTATTAGATAAGTAGTTATTAACTAGATAGATCTTTACTTTTACTTATTTATATAGGGTTCTAATTATAGGCTTTATAGCCCTTCTAGTAGTCTTAGCTATAATAGAGGGAGATAGGATTTTATTAACCTATTTTTAAATATAAGAGGCCCTTTTTATAAGGTATAACTTATAAATATATTATAGCTTAGGTTATATTAACCTTTCTCTATAATAGATCTCCTTAACTTTAGCTTAGACTACTTTAGTAATCTTAATACTAAAGTTATATATATAGTTATCTATAAGGATCCTAATAACCTTATCCCCCTTATTAAGAGGGATATTAGGTATTAGTCCTTATATAAGCTCCCTAATATAGACTAGATCCTAATTAGAGCCTTCTAAATAAGTAGATATAGATAAGGTTTATAGTAGATACTTATTAGATATCCTAGCCTTATTAGTAGTAGTAATATTAAAAGTAGTTTAATTCCTTTAGCTAAGATTATATATAATCTTTAAGCCTCCTAAAGTTATATAAGTATAGAGATAGCTTTTAAACTTTTTAAAGGTAAGGTTTATATTAAGAATAAAGAGTATTTTAAGTAGTATATAGTATATAATATTATAAGTAATATTATTAACTATAAAGAAAATCTATTTAATAAAGTCTTTTATAATATAAATCTAAGTTTTAGTAATACTAATTAAAGTTAAAGATTCTCTATTATAGACTATAAAATTTATATTCTTAAGTAGGTTAAAGGGGAGGCTATTTTAGTTATAGTATAAGAGTAGAAGTAGGTTTATCTTAGCCCTAGTATCTAGAAAAGTAGGTATAGGTAACTAATTATTACTCTCTACTTATACTATTAAGAATACAAAGCTATAGTAGCTTCTATTAACTATATTAATAGTAGATATAGAAATAGAGTTAACTTAGTAACTAATTAAGGGTAGATTAGAGTATATATTAGCTATATTAATAATAGAGATTATATACTTCTTCCTAGGAATATATTCTTATTCTACTATAGGCTTAAAAGAATATTATAATAAAATACTTACTTTATCCTAGAGTACTTATAGGTATTTAATTAGAGTAATATTAGTTCTACTTAATACTAGTAAGTTTAATATATATATCTTTACTATTTTACTTAGAATTACCTAAGTTACTACTTCTTTAGACTTTAGAGTAAGACTAGTATCTTTCTTTACCCTAGCTTATAAGCTTAAATAGTTTTAACTAAGACTAGACTAGTATATATTCTTCTATTATATAGGGATAGTATTAGAAGGGGGAGACCTTTATTCTAAAACCTTCTTTCTCTCTAACCTTAAGCTTAAGTAGCTACTAACCTCTTTATCTTTAAACTATACTTAGATTTTAGGTTCTAAGGGTTTAGGGATAAGCTTAAATATTATATTATCCTAATTAGCTATATTAGCTATTACTCTTCTTTTTTTAATAGTAATAGTAAGGATATATATATTAATAGGGTAATTAAGTTCCTTTCTAATTTATATTAATAGTTATTCTATATTAAATAATATAGTAATAGTTCTAATCTACCCTAATTTATAATAGTTTAGCTTATAGAGGACTTTTAGGCTACTAAAGATAGTATCTCCTCTAAGTAAGGAGTCTTATTTTATAAGTTTCTAGTATCTTAGAATATAAGGGAGGTCTATTTAATTTTTCTAAGAGAGAAACTTAAGGTAGTCTTAGATATACCTATAAAGGCTAACCTTAGGTTAGTTTTAATACCTATAGACTTTATTAGAGTTAAGATACTTAGCTAGCCCTTCTTTAGCTTCTTTAAAGGTACTAAGTATTATTAAACTCTCTTCCTATTTTATATAGTATACTAGTTAGTATAAAGTTAGGGTATTTAACTAATTATATTTATAGGTATTATAATTATTTTTTAAGTACCTATAATATAGCTTTAAGGAGTTATCTTTTTAATATTAGATAGTAGAAATAGTTAGTAGGGTAACTTTATTATTATTCTTTATTCTATTATCTAGGCTAAGATAAGCTTAGTTAAAATAGACTACTCTTAGGTTAAGTAAACTAAGCTTATCTTACTAATTATTATATAATTAAAGCTTTATATACCTTTAAATCTTAGTAAAGCTATCTCCTCCTAGCTAAAAGAACTTAATAATATTAATCTTTATATTAGCTAAACTCTTAGTAAGAGTATCTATAGTTTTATTAGAGATAGAGTACTAACTACTCTTCTTAAAGTAATTAAAACTAGTATAAAGCTATTAACTAACTTTAGACTTAGTATAAGAACTATTATTTAAAGAAGTTTTAATAGGATAATCTTATAAGTTAATACTAAACTTATAGGGTTTCTACTTAGAGTATTTAATTTCCCTATTTAGAAAGTCTAGGATAATTATTTTAAACTTAAACTAAGAAATAACCTTTAAATTAAAGCTAGAGAATTTCTTAAATAATAAGGATTTCTTAATTTATATAAGGAGATACTTAAAGAAGGGCTAGATAAGGCTAATAGGAGTTTCTTTAGATTTATTAAATACTTAGTTATACTTTATAACTCTAGCTTTTTATTCCTATAAATTATCTCTAAGATTACTTTTATAGAGACTCTTAATAACTTTATTTAAATTAATATATATAGATTTATTATTAGTTTTAAAATATATAATAAGCTATTATTTCTATCTCTACTAAGTATATAAGCTAGTAACTATCCTTTTAATAGTCTTAATAAATCCTTAACTCTTAATATATTATTTAAAAAAAGTTAAAGTATAGTTTTTAAGATATAAGAACTATTATATAAGATCTTTAATATTAAAGATTAATTAGAAAATATTTATCCTATTAAATTATTTAAAGTTAAGGTTATTTATTATAAGGGATATAGCCTATAGAGGAAGAACTATAATAGAGAGGGCTTTAAACTATAGTAGTCTATAGGCTAGTAAAGTAGGAGCTAGTAAAGACTACTCCTAATTACCTTCTTTCCCTAACTCTATCTAGATAAGACTAGTATAAGTAGTACCTTTACCCTTAAGCTTAAACTACCTAAGAGAATAGTTTTACTCTTAATCCCTTAAAATATAGTAAGGGTTAAGATATAGGGATAAGCTAGTATTTTAGCTATACTAAGGAGGGTTTAGTATAGATAATAAGGAGCTAGAGGTATTTGAATTTTTAGGAGAGATAGTAGGGAGACTAGGATTACTAGTAGTTACTAAGTCTTTAGTAAGGCTAGTAGTAGTAGGTAGTCCTTAGTTAGCTATATCTCTAAGAGATAATCTAATTAGGATAAATTAAAAGAAAGATAGTAAATTAAAGTTATATAGAGTAATAATTTCTAATCTTATTATATTACTACTTTATATTATAGTTAAAATAGATAAGTTAGCTATATTAAATATTATTACTCTTTTTCTAGCTAATTAATACTCTTATCTTTAAAGCTAGATAATTAGATAAGTAAAACCTTTAAAATATATCTACTAAAACTCTTATTAGGTATAAAGGTTCTAAAAGGGCCTTACTAAGTGAATTATAAGAGGATTATAGCTTTATTTAGACTCTAAGCTAAAGCTAAGGAGCCCTTCTTCTAATACTCTCTATTAATTTTAAAATATTATTACCTAATTAAAGATAAGAATTATCTTTAATTAAAATCTAGAGAGTATAATCTAGAAGATTACCTTCCCTTTTTCTTATATAAAGTAGGAGAATAGTTCTCCTACTAAAAACTATATTAAGAAAATATAACCTTATAAGTTTCTAGTTTTAAAGTAAGTTATATCTATACCTTATTTTTAAATAATTAAGTATTTCTAAGGGACCTAGCTTACTTAGCCTAGCTATAAAGAGTTAGAGTAAAGGAAAAGATAGTATAGCTCTCTAACTCTACCCTCTCTATTAAGTACTTATATATACTAGATACTCTAATATCTATTAAGCTAAGCTTAAGCTAGATTACTAGTAAAAATAAATACTTAGAGGTATAAGAGTATATATTCTACTAGGTACTTAGTAGAGTAGCCTAGTAAGAGAAAAAGGGAGAGAGAGAGAGAAAGAGGGCTCTTAAAGGCTTCTTTTTAGTAGGAAATACTCTAATTAGAGGAGATAGAATAAGAATAAAAGAAGAGAGAAGTTAATTAATTATTAAGTTTAAATCTAAGGTAAAGTAAGGCTAGGGGTTCCTTTTTATACCTAAGGTCTATTCCCTTATACCCCTAAATAATATATTAAAGTTAAGGATTTTATAAGTCTTATATATAGTTTATTTAGTAATAATCTTCTCTATTTTATTAATATATTAAGTTTAAAAGTAGTTAATAATTACTATTTAATTTAAGAACTTCTTTTAAAGATATTACTAAGCTATATTATAGATTTTATAATTAGTTAAAAACTCTATAATCTTTAATAGATTAAATAAAGTCTAATAAGTATAGAGAATATTATTAAGATTAAAGATTTTTATAAGTATTTTTATTTTATTTCTTTTAGATTTATTAAGTAATACTTTATCTTTTATCTTATTAGCTTCTTTTCTTTATTCTTTACTTCTTTCTTTTTATTTATTATTATTTATAACTTTTTTATTTCTTTTTAATATTTAAAGTAATATTTATATTAATATAAAAATATATAATTAATAATATATTTAAAAGAATTTATACTTAAAAGTATTTATTAGAGTAATATTATAGTTAGTTATAAAGATTTATTAACTTAATAGTAGTAAAGAAGTTTATAAACTTATTTAAAAACTACTAGAAGTTAGATTCTTTTTATTATTAATAATACTTTAAAATAAAAATAAATCTTTTCTTATATAAGTTATATAAATACCTTAAAAGTATAGTATCTTCTTATTATTTATTATATATATATAGTTAAAAAGAGGTATTATATAAAGTACTACTTTTAAATTTATATAATCTACTTATTTATATATTAAAAGATATTTATAATATTATTTTAATTATTAGTTATAAAATAATACTAGTATTTTTTTTTTTAATAAATCTAATACTATCTAAATTAAAATATAGATTTTTACTTTTTTTTATTAATCTATTAGCTAATTCTTTATTATATTTAGTTTTATAATAATATTAAAATATTATTATTAAAGTATTTATTTAAACTTCTTTAATTTTACTATTAAAAGGTTTTAAATAGTATAAGTAAGAAAGTTATACTAATTATTTATTAGCTTTAACTAGCTATACTAAGCTTTATTAACTTTTAAAAATTATAGAAATAATATTTTATATTATTAAGTTATAAAACTTATTTACTAATAGTTTTCTTTATATAATAAGTAAATATTAATTAGTTATAATTAACTTTAATTATAATAAAAGAATATATAATTATAATATTAAAATATTTACTATTTTAGTAATATTATAAATAAATATAACTAAAGCTAGAATCTTCTTTTATTATTATATAACTAACTTACTTTATAATCTTATTTAAATTAACTTTAAGTTTTTATAGATATTATATCTATTATAGAAAAATTTTAAATAATTAAAAGGTTAAAAAGTATTAAAAGTTAGTTATTTATAATAGTAATATAGTTATTCTAGTTATAATAGTTTATTTACTACTATATCTTAAAATAGATATAGTTAGAGACCTATACTATTATTATAATATTAGAAAATTTAATTTTAACTAATAAAGATATATATTTAATAGTAAAATAATTAATTATAAGATAAATTTTATATATATTATATATTATAAGTAGTTAGTAAAGAAGTATTATCTAGTAGGTAAAAAAGGATTAGTAGGTTTATAGGTTAGGGGTATAAAAAGTACTTAATATAGGTAGTATATAGGTAAGGTAAGGTTAAATAGGGTGTTTTAATTAGTTAGTAGGTACTTGTTACTCTATACTCTCTGTTTTTTACCCTATGAATCTCTGATCTCTTAAGTGTTTACTACTGTGTGAAAGGACTATATACCTTTAGGATATATATGGATTAAGAGTAAAGTCTCCCCTAGTAGGATTAACCTTAGGGTTCCGAAGACCCTTAACGGGACTAACACCTAGGAAGTGAACTACCTAGGTAGAAGCACTACAGCGCTATCAACGCACTGTAGGGTGGTGAAGATGATGAGATACTACCTCTTCTGTTAAACACGTGTGAGGAAAATAGCACTGGAGACAACCTTGGACGGCAACAAAGGTACCTAGTATTATCTAAAATTAGTTATAAAATTACTTTATAGGTATACTACTGATTTCTTTACTAAGGGCAAGGACTAATAGAACTTGGAAGATGTCTTAGCTCCCTAGGGAATCCTCTCTTTAGATTAATAATCGGCTGTATACGGAAAGGAACGAAACCAGTTTAGATTAATAACGCTTAACTAATAGCTTTGAAGATACCAATCATCATATTAAGGTTTATAACGTTATAGGAAGCAACTAGGCCTGCTTGACTTTTGAGATGGTCGGTCTGCATCGGATGCTAACTCGAAATGACCCAGTGTATCAAACTTGATAACCACTGGGAACAGGCATGTGAGATACTGCCAGCTTCACACATGCATGTTCAGGAGCAAGTAGTAGACTAAGCAAATGCTTCACACACGGCGGGCTATAGGTCGTGCTGTCTTCTTGAACGCGGGCTCCAGCGAAGATTGGGCGTTAGTCCGAACGACATAGTACAAGTACAGACTATCCAAGACTAAATGACCACTACCTAGGTGATAAGCTGCTTAAATGTCCAAACTGGCAGGTCAATACATGACCCCCAGCGCGATGGGTAAACATCAACATACTCGTCACTTTGATACAGGACTTGCTCGATGATTGGCTGGCTTGGAACGATCCATGGATGGATGGGGAGCCCATTTCAAGTGTTTGGAGCCCGTCAAGAAACTACTCCTATGGTCGTCATGCTTAGCTTCCCATTTGCCCCAGGGTGGCTATCGAGACATCTGACCGCGGTTCCAAGCGGGGATATCCAACCAGATAAAGCTGGCTGGGTCTTGCGCTAGGGAAATCGGACCTGCGATGTGCAATTTGATGATCAATCGCGTGGTTGGGAAACTCATCCGACGTCATGGCTGGGATACGAATCATGGGAAGTTACAGTAAAAATCGAGGACTACTGGACATAAATATCTGGGAAGCCCCCAGGCAAAGCCGTTCATTCGTAAAAAGTGATCCCTACTCTATTTTCAAAACTCCACAAACTCCTCGCTTATTCAACATCGAGGTTCAGTGCCACTACAACTACTAAAGTACGATGTATATCAGCATCAGGACCATCCTCGTCCTGCACGCCGCAGCCGTCGCAGCGGTTCCAATCACCAACGATGCCACCCCTGACGCTACCCGATCCCAGGGGCTCGAAGTGAGCGGCAGCCCGGGCCCACTACCGGAGGAACGGATTGCCGTGGAGCCACTCGGGCTCGCGCAGGCGGACGACCTGACTACCATGGACGCGCAGCTGGGCGGGTGCAAAGCGGGCTGTTTGGCGAAGTACGGGCCGCTCTTGGGCATCGGCTGTATGAAGAAGTGCAAGGACTAAGGGTATGTGGAGACTGTTGGGCCATGCCTGTGACTTGATCTAATTGCACATACCTGTTTTCAAGTGGCTGAGGAGAGATGGGAGATGGTATGGGTTTTGTGTGTATTGGAGGCCCCGATATAATCGCGCTGTGTACCTCTTAATAATCGATGGCGATGCGATACTTGAAACTGTCTATCACCGCCAGCGCTGTGGTCTCTATGTGGCCGGTGTCAACTAGTAAATGTGAATCGCCGTGTTGATGCAGATCGTTCATGGTGCTGTGTATGGCTTCGGCCGTGTACGGAATAGAGACGAAACCAATTGACTATTCCTGCCTAAATAATTCCTTCATGCGACGACCGACTTTCTGCATGTACTGATGGGTTCTTCCATGTTCTTTCTTGCCGCTTTCTTGGGTGCCCATCGCTTCCTGCCTGTTGTGCATTGGTGCCATATCTCCGGCCGGACCATGATCATCAACCGGACCGCAATCAACAACCAGCATATCACTACCAGAATTCAACAATGGCATGGTGGTGGCCCCGGGGGATTCGGCTGTGCGCCTTTCATCAACCCATGAAGGACAGGCCTTCTCCTCAAATACCCGTATGCTCCAGCCTCTATCAACACACATTTGCATCCACTTTGCCCAGGAGTCTTTTTTCGTGCGCCCTAGTTTCCCCCCGAGCTCAACGAGGAGACAGATATGTGCATGAACATGTTCCATGATTGTTGAAGAACACCTTGCCATCCCACGGTCTCGGTTTGCAATTCCTGTGTGTGCCCATGCAAGAGCATGATCTAGGGGTGTTTCTTGTACCATGCGACGATCGATGTCAGGAAGCAATGCGCTGGAGCCATCTGTGTTGATAGACAGTCGAAGCAGCCTCTCTATGAGACGCAATGAACCACACATTGAGCAGCTCTTTACGTCCCTGATTTCAGAGCACAGAATCGGAAATGTGGGCAACAGAAGGGGGTGATGCTCGGCTGACGATACTTGGGACCATGCTTGGACCAATGTTTCACCCAGTAAATGTATCCCCCGAAATCTCTTCTTCGGTTTTCCTGGCCCTTTGATCTGGTTGTTGTCAGGCGGCTTCCACAGTAATTTGATCATAAGGCCAAGACCAGCCATATTGTTGCCAGGAATTAGTCCTTTGTTCAGAAGGAACTCAGCTGTATCCACTGCAATCAAACGTCCAGTGGCCCCATAAGGCGCAGCTGGTTGTAATATGCACATGAGTAGGAGTCCGACCAGATCAGGCCTGAATTCACCTGGTTGACGGCTAATGTACTGAGGGTCTTCCTTGAGGGCATCGTTCAAACATAGCTTCAGTCCATGCACTACAGCAAGTTCAATGACCGAATTTATGTGGATGCTGATGCCATAAATTTCGAGAATCTCGGCACAGAAAGACTCCCCCCCGAGATGCTGCTCGAGGAGACCTGGGAGAAAAGGTTGCCCTGAACGTGGCTGAAAGAACTTGATCTGACTGTAGCCTGTCGTGTGCTCTGCTTGCCTGGCGAACAAACCAAATCCTGCGAAATTGGTGGACCTTGAATCTAAAGGTGCGAATCCCGCGAAATTGGTGGACCTTGAATCTAAAGATGCGAATGGATGGATGAACTCGTACTTTGAGAGAAAAGAGTACCCATTCTCCACAACAAGCCTAGCCCGAGATATTCCGAGGATTATCAGCTTCAGGTCAGAAGATTGTACAAAATCCTGGACTGACTGATGCATGAATTGCACATTTGCTTTCCGATCCTCAGAAATTCCCGATGTGGCCATCACTACTTCCACCAATCCTCCAGTCACAGCCTCCAGGTACTGTTGACTTTGAGCTAGGAACTGCGGCGACTCTGGAGCCAAAGTGAAATTCCTTTGCTGACCGATGAATGATATCCGGGCTTCCGAAAAGTTCTTTGCGTTTGAGACTCGTATCATCTGAACCAATACATCCACGCTTAACAGTTCGCCGAAGCGTGAGATTATCTCTAGAATAACGTAACTGTCCCAGCGTAGGCTATTGGATATGCGTTGTACGATCAAGCGATAGAATTCGTCGAGCTCGTCCGGCAACGAATCTAAGCATCGGGAGAGCCCCTTCTGTAAGTGAGGCATTTGGATATCGCCTCCGACAGCCAGCACTGAAAGCTCGCTCATGACAAGCTTGACCCATATAAACACACCTCGAGCTCGAGCCACAATTTCCGGGATCAGAGGTGAGAGCAGGTGTAACGCCGAGTCGTCTTGGGGTATTTGTGCCGCGCAAAACTCTTCTATGTCGTCTCCTGTATGCTCATGAATTTGGAAGCCCGGGATATTTGCGAATTCTCGAGTGAAGACCTTCCATGGGCGACTTGAAAAGATAATTCGTAGTTTTGTGGAAGGTGCCTGAACACTGTTCAGGTCTTGCAAAATCGACGCAATGAATTCTGGTGGGCCCGCGTACTCATCCAATGCATCCAGAACCAACAGAATGTTCATTTTGAACTGATCTTGCAAGAGCAGACATTGGAGTGCATGGTAGAGATTGTCCCGTGTCCATACGCTGTTCATGATATCGTCCTTGGTTTGCTCAACCCGGTGATAGTGTCGTTGCAGGACTCCTTGAATCTCGGGCAACGGAAATCTAGGACTCGGACCACTGGTCTGACTCAAGTCGTCCTGCATCTCGAAATCGAAATCGCACTCCCCGTGTGTTCCCACACATATTTGCAAGAGCTCCTTCAGATGTGCTCCTATACCGTGATTTGCCGTGAGCCTTAATTGGTTATCCACAAGTGCCCGAAGCCGTGAGTTGGCCTGAGACGTTTGGAAATTCTCTTCACCGAAAGTCCTTCGGATATCGTTTCTTAGAGAGTTTTTGTGTTGTGACTCGAATCGAATTGGGAATTGAGGTTCGAAAATGGGATACAAAGTCGGATAGAGACGTTCCTCTTGTTCTAGAATTTGACTGATAAGACTGCGCAGGAGTCCTTCGAAGGATTTCTGAACATTGTTTCCTCGATGGTGGAAGAAAAAGCTCACCACCATCAGTCTAGTGCCGACACTGCTTGCATGCAGAAGCTCAGCTGTCCGTGTGTCCTTGTATAGGTGCTTCATAAATGTCGACTTCCCACTGCCAGGTTTGCCGCTTACCCAGAACAGACCTGAACCCCTTGAAAGCCATTTAGAGAGACCTGTTGAGTCGTCATCAAATGCCCAATCAAAGGTGTTGCTAACTCTGTCGTCAATTTGTTCCAACCGATGATCTCGCTCCGGGGCGCGGAGTGAAAGTAGGATCGAGCGATTCCAATCTTGACCCAGCTTGAACGCAGGTCTCGGTTCTCCTTCTTCAGGCGGCGAAAGGTCTGTTGGCACAAAGCCGTCAGGTGTTGACAGCTGGGAATTGAGCGTTGTCGGCGCTTGGCGAAACACGCTACCTCGTGCTTGGCCAATATCCTTCAGCTTTTCTGCTATGATTCTGATTCTGTGGTCTCCGGCGGAGAATTTGACCATGTCCGAATGATTTTCGTCAATTTGTAAAGTCAGGTGTGGCTTCGATTGGTTTAAGCCTCCCGTCGCGGATTCTGGCGATACCATAATGAATTTTGTCCCCGTTCTTGCGAATCTGCTTGTCTCATGGCACCCCTCAATCGAGTTAGATAAAAACTCTGACTTCCTGGACAGGACCCCATACCTCGACGCGATGGGTCACCTTCGTCTCGAAAGCCCAATAGTAGTGTAGGTGCTGGAGCTTAGAGATGCCTCGAAATCGCTGGTCCAAGCGAGGGAGGAAGTCGGATTCGTCTGAGAGCTCTTCCAACAAAACTTTATTTGGCTGAGAACCTATCATGGTGAACAAGTCGGGAACGCTCATCCCACGGGTGGGCACGCCAAAGAATATTGATCCTTTCACCTTGTCCAGGATTGCGTTCTCTCGTTCGTAGCCGCCAGCGAGGGCAACTAGTGATTGTTTCAAGATGACGCCTCCTAGACTATGCGCCAAGAACGTTATAGGTTTCGAAGATGGTTCTGCATATCCTGAAGCTAACAATTCTTGATTCAACGAGATTCCTAGATGCGAGATTGTCTGAAATGAATCGCTTTCGAGCAGCGTTGTGTCGTACCCATAGATCAAGAATCGAGTCCTCGGGAGAAGATGCGGTAGCTCGTCTCGGATCCACATGAAGGATTTGTCGGGCCCGTGAGGCTGCCAGGAGCCAAAAGGATGACTGCCTAGGCCTGATATTACGAAGCAGCTTTTAGTTTGTAAGCCGGTTTCGTAGCTCTGAATCTCGAGTGACGGCCGGAGTTTGACTTACTCATATGTGTGCGTGTGATCTGGTATTTCATTTAAGGGTGTGATGCCTCGGAAGTGACTATCGAGAATCAAAGGCATAGCGAGACCAGGGACTTCGATTCTCACGTCGCCTGTTTCGAGGCTTGAACAGATAGGTGCGGGAAGGCTGTGGAATGCGAGTGTGGCACATTTCTTGGACGTTTGTGGTAGAGTGTTGACTTCTAAAGCCAGGGAAAAGATGGTGATGTCGCGCTCTTCCACATTTTCGAGCGACTTTGAGAGAAGCTTGATGACTTCCAACCTGTCCAGGTGGCCTGGAATATACCGCAAGCGATGGACTCTAGCCTTGTTACGGGTACTCATGGTGAACGCCCTTATCAATCTCGTTTCATCTCAGCCCTGTTCATATGCCTGACAGAGAGTGAGCGCACTCACTAGTTTCGTTTCATGAAGGGCTTGATGCTTTTGGGTGGATAGATATCCTCCGGCTTCGAGCTGAAAAGTCAAACAATCGCACGGCAGCACAAAAAAGGGGGCTGGGAAAGCTGGACCTATATAAACCCACCAAATGCTGACTTGGCATCTGACATGGAGGGTTGCACAGACTGCATTGAGGAACTCGTAAAGCTATTGGACGGGCTAAAGACGGACGTGCATGCAGGAAATCTCATGTACGACCGTAATAGGGACCCAGAAAAGGCTAGTGAAGACAGGGAATCAGTCTCGATGTGTCCAGTTAACCTCGACAAATAGGCAAACACTGTATGAGGGCGCCATACATGATTTCAGACATATATGAAATACGAATGAAACCAGTTAAATACATAAAACAAGAGGCGACCGACTGGTCTTAACACAAATCGGAGTTTGGTGAATTAAGGCTGTGTTTAGAGGCGCGTGGCACTGTAGAGGGTGCTTATTACAACGAATGGCGCTGGTGTTCATCCTTCCTAAACCCTAGATTTGGTGGCAACTCAAACTGATCAGCGCGGGTTTTTACGTCAATTTCCCCATTGTTGCCGCTGCGGGAATTTCAGTTGTCCTGCTCCGCCCTGATAACTTGCCTGCTGTTCTGGATGCCTATTCTGGCAGCATTGATCGTGTTTCTATCTGCTTGCTACCATGGCTTCAACTTCTAGGATCATTGTTTAGGAGATCGGATATTCGAACAGCAAAAAACAGATAGTACACAGGTACAAGTACACCCCCTATACACTAACGTTTTTTTATACTATCTATTCACTATATAAAATAATAATATATAGTTATTAACTATATATATACTACTATTATTACTTTTACTTACCTTTATTATTTCTTCTACCTTAGTATTTTACTCCTTCTTTCCTTATCTACTAAGGTACTTTAGAAGTTAATAAGTAGTTAGCTTTATAAGCCTTACCTCTAACTACTTATCCTATTAAACTACTTCTTACTAGTTTTTCCTACTATAAGAGTTCTCCTTATTAAGGTATTAAAGGATCTTATTATACTAAAGGTTATAGGTAGAAGGGGGCCTAGTAGGTATATTAGTATAAGTATAAAAAATAAGGTAGGTAGTGTGGTTAGTTAAATAGAGTGCTTTAATTAGCTATAGTATAGAAGTAAATAATATACCTATATACTATCTGTTTTTTACTGTGCGAATATCTGATCTCTTGTTTAGGGAATGGATTAGTATTACGCATAGAAAAGAGATGACGTTAGCCTAGAAGCATATGGATAGCAGAAGGAATTGTAAAGGAATCATCGAAGACGGAAATATTTCACAACTAGCATGCGGTATAAGATGACATAAGGCCTAAGAGGGATTCTTAGAGCTGAGGCCGAGCACTAGCAGGAATATTCTGCTATAGGTCAATATGTACATTAAGCATAACTAACACTAGCACTATACTGTTGAAGACGAGACAAATATAATGACGGGGAGGCATCGCTCAGGCAATCTGTAAATTTGAATCGACTACAGATAATGTTAGACAAGGAATCAACAATTCGCCTTGAAATTCATGCCTTGACTGAGAGTTTATGATACCAAAGTCCGTGCAGACTTTCACTTGTTTCAAGCCGTATCAATGACGACCAAGAATTCCATGAACTTTGTACTTATCACTGATATGTGTGCTCAAGGATCGATTCGCACCCATTCGGAGTAATTGACTCATCGCATAAGGACAACTCGTGCCCTGCGCACCAAAAAAGCCCACTTAGTAACTCGCTTTTCACCCACACTGAGCATTTATTCATGACATACTCCAAGGTAGTCCTAAATTAGCACATTGTATTGCACCGCAAACGTATCAACGTTATTTCCCTACTACTTATATAGCTAGATACACTAATTGTAGTGGTCTTTCCAAGTAGCCATAGCCGCCTGGTGCCATCAAGGCAGCCTCTAATGCTCTAGTAATGTGGTTGACTCTCTAGCAGGCGTAATGATGTATCCTATCTAGGTATATTGTGCTATTTCCTATCGTAATCCAGGGGAATCTCTTTCAGCGCAAGGCACTCATAAACCAGCTTGCACCACGGATCGTGGGACAGCAGGGCTGATGAGCGCCTACCAATTCACTGCCTGGGCCTTGCAACAGCCTCTAGACAAAGGATCGGCCGAGTTGTGATTCACAGCCCATAGGCCCAGCGTGTGGTTGCAACCAGTCACTAACTCGATAGATGGCTCGGATGAATATAGCATGGCTGGGACGACTGGGTGAGGTCGCGCGACTGCTGTTTAATACTCTAATTTCCCATTTGGATCTACCAACTTCCAGTTTTGACCTCATCTGCCGCTGCGAAATAGTCAACATCCAAGTCATTTCCCATCTCACGCAGCGGAAATTCATCATGAAGTACATTGATCCCACAGCCGCCGTCTTGATGGGCGCTACTGTCTCCTTTGCTGCGAGTCCCAGCGCCCGAGAAGGCCTTTAGTCCACAAAATGAATTCACGGCCTAGTTACCGGACTCTGCAAAGGACTCTGACAGAGCCTTGCCGGATCTCTCGATGTTGCTGCTTCCATCTTTTTTTCGAAGCCCGTAAAGCTCCCGTTCTGACTTGTCCGGTATCCTTTGGTGTGTCAATCCTGCACTAAGTCTTCCAATTGACCCGTAACAACCCTCGCAGTCAGCCCAGACCGACTCGCCGCCTAAACCCTCTTGGAATTGAAATCAATGTTCCTTAGTGCTGTCGAACCAGCTGCTGATATGCCTTGGCTCTCCGCAGAACACTAACAACTGCACTTGAAACAAAGTAGCATTCGCGCTTAGTCCTCGGCGCCGAGCAAGACCCGTCGTTCCGGCATTCCGGCAGATCGGCATTGAGATTCTGTGGATCCACGTTTTGCAATGGGGAATCCCTGGATGGCCGACAAGCTCACCCTGGAGCGATACCGAGATATTGGACAGCATGTCATTGGGAATCGGAGTCATGGTACCCCTAATCCCGATCGATCTCGGCAGTTCATCTTAGGTGTGGGATGTCATAGGTGGACGACTTCTTGCTGGCGGGAGTTTAATTGATCTGTTGCGGGTCTGTACGCGACATTGCAACTACGGTGGATACGTGTGGTACCGAAATCCGCTTGAAGGCTGCTTGCTACCTTCGCTGAGTATGATCTGGACGGTGGCGAACATGAAGGCGGATGAATTATCCGTTGTCGTTCTAAGGGATGCTACCCCAAAACACCTGGGTAGCAATATAAAATCAAAGGTCTGCCACAAAGCTTAGCCTTAAACTTTCCCATTTTGCCTTGGCTCAAAGCCGTAGTCCAGACAGCATACCGGCTGCCATCGTAACAATGTCTTCCAACATGGGCCAGGCTGCTGCTTCTGCCTCGTTGATGACGATGCCTTTGATTGCAATCGGCTTTGTGAGTGCACCAACCGTACAGCCCATCAAAACTGGCTTTCATCAGGGCTCTGAACTAACGGTCAGCAATTAATTAGCTTCTCATATACTTGGTGTCGTACAGCTTATACCAACTCTTCTTCAGCCCGCTGCGCAGGTTCCCAGGTCCCAAACTATGGGCAATTTCATACATCCCCTATGTGCGGCTTTACACTTCCGGGAATGGCCATCGCGAGATATTGAAGCTTCACCAAAAATATGGCCCGATTGTCCGCGTTGGTCCGACGCACGTTTCGGTCAACCACCCAGACGGCATGCAGGATGTCCGCGGCCATCGGAAGACGGGGGAAAACCCCAAGGACGCTGTCCACGCGATGCCTAACCGAAACAATATCATCGGGGCCGACCGCGAGAACCATCAACGTTTCCGTCGACTATTAGCCCACGGGTTCTCTGCGCAGTCTATGTTGGCACAGCAGCCTGTCATCAGGGGATATGTCGATCAGCTGTTCAGGAAGTTGCATGAGGCTTCTGAAGGCGGCACGAAGTCTGTCGACATCGAAAAGTGGTTCAACTACACAACATTTGATGTCATTGGCGACTTGGCATTTGGCGAGCCTTTCGGGTGCCTGGAAAATAGTACATACCATCCTTGGGTTGACATCATTTTCAAGAGCATAAAGAACATGGCATACTTGAATTCCAGCAGAAGGCTCTCATGGATTGGTCCACTCATGATGATGATGGTCCCTCGCAGCTTGGCCACCAAGTTTGCTGAGAACATGGAGTTGTCTCGACAGAAAGTGCGGAAGAGGTTAGACCTCGGGACCAGCCGCCCAGACTTCATGGATGCTATGATTAGGAAATCGGAATCTGTTGGTTCGGTGAGTTGTGCCAACCACCTAGGCAGCACCTAAACAGTCTATCACTAATGAGTCCCCGTCGCAGACCATATCCTTTGAGGAGCTCACATCCAACGCTTTCGTACTCGTTGTCGCAGGCTCGGAAACAACGGCCACGTTGCTGTCGGCGGCGACCTTTTTCCTCGCCACTCACCCTACGGCCTTGGCAAAACTCAACGACGAGATTAGAACAACCTTCCAGAGCGAAGACCAGATCGACATGCTTAGTGTCCAAAATCTCAAATATTTATCCGCTATCTTGGACGAAAGCATGCGATTGTACCCTCCGGCCCCCGGCTCGGCCCCTCGTATGATTGGCGAGGGAGGCGATAAAATCATTGGTGAATTCATTCCAGAAGGGGTAAGTAGTCGCTATGCCATGTACCCTCCAGGAGAGTGGATGATTTGACCTGAATATCTCATATAGACCACCGTGGACGTGTGGCATTGGGCTGTGTTCCACAACCCTGACCATTTTGCCATGGCCGAGGAGTTTATTCCCGAACGTTGGCTGGATGACCCGAGATTCGCCGGCGATGCCAAAAGAGCCCTTCAACCCTTCTCCACTGGGCCGCGAAATTGTATTGGAAAGAAGTAAGCTATTCGCTCGAGACCAGGTTTGATTTTGTAGCACGTCGTGAGTCCAGCTGACAATTGTTTCTCTAGTTTGGCCAACGCAGAGATGCGACTGATCCTAGCTAGGTTGATCTGGAACTTTGATATTCGCGCTGGAGAGGGGTTGAAGAACTGGTATGATGATAGTGAGGTTTATATCCTGTGGCAGAAGGGGCCAGTAAACGTGTATTTGACACCCAGGGCCTGAGCCGTAGACTCAGCTTGAAGTGTTCTCGCCTCATCGGCAACAGCGCCAAGCCAGCTCAGCCGGAGGGCGTGTGGTAACCTTCAGCGGAAAAGATTATTTACCTAACTATGGATGTAGCTAGCACTGGCAGTGTATGACATACCACTGAGTGTCGTTTTTTGATCGACATGATAAGTGCTTCAGTTTGCGTCTAGTCCCCTTCAGGTCTGATGGCTTTTGCATTTGATCCGAGCAAGATCCCTTGACTCCCCAAAACCTGCCAGTGTGGCAGGCACCTCAACTTCAAGAACATGGCCTCGAGCCCTGGGATCCCCTCTCATGACAACTGGTCTCGAGCACACTCACCAAGTTCAGCTCCTAGATCAAGATAGACACCGCTGTGTCAACAGGCTGCAACACATCGTATGGCAGTTCCTGAATATCCAAACCATCACTGATCCTGGAGAATACTCCTGGGATGACATTGCCAACACTGTCTTTGGTGTCGCCGAGTTCAACCAAGTCATCTACCAATGCTTTCGCTGCAGCCTGGATGTATGTCTCACCACTGCCAGTCCCGGGCGCGGTCAGGTGGTATAGGGAGATGGCGTAGTTGAGAATGTTCTGGTCCTCTGCGACTCGGAAGTTGAGTAAGTGAACTAGATGTGACGCAAGCAACCATTCCTGAGGCCTGTTGATAGGCAGCGATTTCATCAGGTCCTGTTCCTGGAAGCCTTTGAGCTGTTGCAAGGACGTCGGCAGAGGTGCGCAGATTGCTGGTGCCCGGTTGACTACGAAGGACTGATAATATTCTTGAAGGTAATTGACAGCAGTATGCAGTGGCGAGGCGATGTCTGAGAGATATTAACACATTGGTTGGAATACGCGATCTTGAAACGCGTCGATCACATGTCACAAGAGGTATCAGCTTATACGTACGGATACACATGGTGACACAATCGACAAGCTGGTCGACGGTCTGAATGACTGGCCAGCTCTTCATCTGGCCTCCGTCGTCGCTGCGCATTTCATCGCACCAGCGTCTGATGTCAAGGTCCGCGGCCACCTTTGCGTCCGTGTCGAAGCCCTGTCCGCCATCGGCAAGGAACCCCGCAACGAATTTCCGCAGCACCTGCCACATGAGCAGCGCCATCTTTCCGTAGCCATAGTTGTGGAACTTCACGTTTCCTTGGTCCATGAGGTCCTTGACCGGGAAGCCGCGGCGCTCGAGGTCGTTCGGAACATAATTGGCCTGCCAGTCGAAATCGCTGTATGCCTTTTTGATGAAATCATACGTCTGAGGCCCTGTGAGGCCTACGATGGGAATGATGACACTGGGAACGAGTGTGGCGCGAGCGGCCGCATTCAATGAGAGCGTCTTGAGCCAATGGGGTTGAAGACAACGGTAGACGAGGTGATTAGTTGCAAGTGCCCTCTTGCTGGCGACCTGATGTTTATCAGTACACAGTTCTACCATTGTAGGATAAAATATACTGGTTAAAAATGACGACAAATGAAAGCTGTTTTCAGAAGCCTCTCATATAAGAGTTTTTCGCATTCGAGTTTGTGCAGCAGCGACAGATTTGGTTAGGAATATCACTTACAATTGTAGCCTCCTCGACCAGATGGCAATTGGTCAAATGGACGGTAAGCTCATGTTGCAACCAGTCTGAGCTCTGAGCGACTGACTTGGCATACCGCCAGGGCCAGTCATTGGCTTGGTCTGTCTGCTCATCCGGGCTCTTGCGGGTGTTGAAAATGGTGACGGACTCCTCGATGGAACCCTTGAAGTCGATAACTATTGCCAGAGGGTGCAGTTTGCCCGAGTCTGTAAGATGGAACAGCGTTACAGAGGAAGAGGCGAAGCGAGGCTTGTCCTTAGGGGTATTGTCAGCCTGGAGCACTGTTTGCGCAGACAGTCCCAAGGTCGAGCGATAGTATCCGCAGTCCTGGACGAACAGCGAAGAAGTCTTGCTGGCACTGCTGAGGAGTGCAACATACTCCGTCAGATTTTGAGCGGTGGCCGCCTTGGTGAAATCTTGGATCCACGTGGGACTTGCGATCTGGATCGTGACCGGATTAGTCCCAGTGAACTGCTGCTGGGCAAAGACCTCATCGGTGAACCACTTGTGCTCCTTTAGATCGCCAATGTTGGGCTCGCTAAGAATGTTCTTCTTCTCGGCACGGAGCGTGGCGTTGCGCTTGTCGATGTCAGCCATGGTGGCGCCCTGATCAGGATAGCTATACGTGAAATCTTTGATCGATTCTGGCACCACGGAGAGCAAAACAAACCCCGTATCCTAGTTAGATCTCTGTTAGCATGGAAGTTCAATTAAGCAGTCTTCTAAATGTAGCGATGGGAGTCACATGTGTTGCGTTCTATAGGTCGGGGCGGGGGAGCTGAAGAACGTGTCTTACCAAGAGACGCATGGTGTCGAAAATCTTGAAAATGGCTACCTCATCCGTCTTTGGGATCAGGTCCAAATGCGGTGGGTAGAGGTCGGCTTTAGGGCCAGACTTTGGAGACCAGTTGTAGATGCTCACGGCATCCTCACGCTTGATGCCTTGCGGGATGGATGGTTCGATGCCGGTAACATCGAAGTAGGAGTGAAAGCTTCAGGTTGTTAGCCTGGGCCATTTGATGCCAAGACAGTGACGCAGACTCACCGGTCCTCGATTCTCTTGAATACCTCAGTCAAGGCTTTGGAAGTTCCGGAGAAGGTGCCCGCTGAGAGCTTATTATCCGGGACAGTGTCGGGAACAATGAGACCCTGTGCAGCGTCAACTGCTTCTGAAGATAGCTTCCGCGGAATCAGCTTGTACTTGCTCAGCTCCTGTGCGACCAGACCGTGGTCCCAAGAGCGGAGAAGAAGCTTTCCTCGGTCCATGGCAGACATTGCGAACGACAGTAGACGTAGAAATTGGCAGGTTGACTGGTAAGTTGACAAATGAGTTCAGAGATGTAGCACGCCTGGATAAAGACCAAACGTCCTGCAGGCTGGCTGGAAGGAATCGCAACAACATTATATACACCACCTCATTGCCAGCTGCCAAGATCATGGCATCGTATTATTTTGCCGACATGTTATGGCGGTCTACCGTCTCCTGGGCTGGGATGAATGCTCAGGTGTCTCGTAAATGGAATTCTACAGTGCACAAATCATACGTGACTGAATTGACGGTCCGATAAGTTGCATTTGGGCTCTTTGTCGCTTAGTAAGTTGAGCTCAGATGGCATGTAGCTGGCACGTTAGCATGAGCCACTTCACCTATGGCTTCCAATGAGACACCTCCCCGCAGCGACCGGTGTGGCCGAGTATGACATGTCTCACGTAATTAAATCTGTACTTTTCAGCTGTCAACATCTACATAGCTGAGCAGCAGGCCTAGAGAAGCCTACCGCCTTTTCAGCTCGTTTAGAGTTGTATTTCGAAGTGCAGGCTGCGCTATCGCTAATATGGTCCTAATTAGAGGCTGGGCCCTGTCTGCACGATGAATGTCTTTTCCCTGTCGGGGAGAAAGACTCTTCTTATGCTCAGTAATCCCCCCGGTATAATATATTTCCAGCAGTCCACGGGCCTTGGCTACCAGATTGGCGCCGCCCCATACTCTCCTTGTCTCTCAAAGCTGGTAGATTGGAATGGAGATTCCACAGCGAAAACATGTCACACCACCGCACCGTACTTAACAACTGAATAAACATATCTGTTAGCAAATCTGGAACCGCTTTCTCCCGAATGATCCCGACTGGCACACAGAGCCAAGCTGGAATGGGCAGCTGAGTCTGACTAGCCTACACATAATTGATGCATGCGGACAGGTGGTCATGTGTGAACGGGTGCGTAAGTGCTTGAGTCTCGTCTACCTGAGATTTGCTCTGTTGCTAAGACCGTCTGGTCTGATATTCAGAGATTGTGTGGGTGATTTTACAATGACCGAGTAATGGTGGGCCGCAAGTTCAGCGCATCCGGGTCTCGTCGTCATCATGCGGCGACCCAAGTGGGTGAGAAGTAGACTGTAAGCTGGCTCTCTGTCTGATTTGGTGTTGCATCGACGCCAATGCCCAAAGCCAAAGGCCAAAAGGCTGGATTAACCCGCCAAATCCAATGACTAGTAAAAATGTCGATTCTCTAAGCTTGATTTGGGAAGATTAGGTGTCAAATGCCTCTCATGGGGAAACAGAACACGGTGTTTAGTGGCTTCAAGGCGGAGGTGACGGGGAGCAAAGACTGGAGAGCTCTTCTGGGTGAGGTAAAGAAGCCGGGACTTGCAGGCCATCATACCATAGTCTAGATACAGAGAGCAATATTATGACAGTGGAAATTGGAGTAAGTGTGTGTGAGTTGCGCGGGTGTGTGGTGCACTGGCATTTGCAATGTGTCTGTCCAGGTTTATTGGTCGATGCAAAATGACAGAACTCCAGAATTCAACCAGCTACTTGGGAAATGAACAAGCCGCCTGCATCTCGGCGAGAATGAGATGAGGCTCTTTGTAAGCTGCTGGCAATCACGGTCGCAGGTGGTTCTTACAGCATCTATCTATCTTTGGGAAAGCACGGTCAAATAAATATCCAATATTCCATCACTTGTGTAGGGGCGTCTGCCTGAATATGATCTGCGAATGCGTCAGACGGTCGTTTGATTAGACTGACTTTGCTTGATTACGCTTTCGTAAATTGTATTCAGGGATTTCCCTTTGGTTAACAGGTAGGTTCTTGTTTAACACCCAGAGCCTGAGCCATAGACCCAGCGTGAAGTGCTCTCGCCTGATCGGCAACAGCGCCAAGCCAGCTCGGCCGGAGGACGTTGACTTGCGGCGGATTTTACCGCTTTGCTCCAACCACGAATTAGCTGTCTCCGCACCAGCTTGTTTTTGAAGAACCCGTGAACTAACAATTGTGCTGAATTATTGAATGCTTGATAACACACAGAGATCTGAACAAAACAGCGCCATGTCGGGCTCGCAAAAGCAGTATGCCCAGTACCCCAGCCTGGTGGATAAGGTCGTGGTCATTTCCGGGGGAGCCACCGGAATCGGAGGCAGCATGTCCGAGGCTTTTGCCCTGCAAGGAAGCCGAGTAATCATCCTCGACATACTGGACGAGCCTGCGAGGCAACTGGTAGACGACCTTACGGCAAAGGGTGTCAAGAACCCGCCAGAGTTCCACCACTGCGACGTGACAGATATCTCCGGGGCCGTCAGACCTAGTGCGGCCAACATCCTCGCCAAGTACCCAGCGATCCACGGCGTCATAAACAACGCCGCCCACGACAAGCGCATGAGCACAATGGACATCACGCCAGATGAGTGGGACCAAGGCCTCAATGTCAACCTGCGACACACCTTTTTCCTGACGCAGGCTCTCATGCCGGGTCTTGTGGCAGCTGGCTCCTCGTCCGTCATCAACCTGGGCAGCATCATCTGGGCCATCCCGGAGACGGGGGTCGTCCCTTACGTCGCTAGCAAGTCAGCTATCGTTGGGCTCACCAAGACGCTTGCCCACGAGTTCGGGCCCCAGGGAGTCAGAGTGAACAGCATCATGCCCGGGGCGATCGCCACCGAGAGGCAGAAGCAGGATATTATCACGCCTGAGTACGAGGCGAAGGTGCTGGGTCGACAGGCGCTGAAGCGGCTCCTGCAGCCGGACGAGGTCGCGCGACTGGCGTTGTGGTTGATTGCCGATGATAGTTCGGGAGTTACGAACCAGAGCATGGTGGTTGATGGCGGATGGATCTGACTCAAAGGGCGAAGCAGCTGAAAGTTCGGGGTATCGACAATGTCTACACAGCAAGCCGTCTAATCTAGCAAATTATCATGAGACTTCATATGGAAAGTCCTTACACCTTTATGGCACTGGAGGCGAGCGTAGCTATACTATTGATATCGTCAAGAATTCATATGGGACCAAGGGACGGGTGGCTCGTCAACTTCTTCACCCCGTTATCAAGAGGTACTTCGACAACTTTCGTGGCAACAAGATCGGAAGCCGCCGAGAGAGCGCCCACGGTCAATGTCTGCCCGCAAGGTACACCACTTCCCCAGACAATGTCCATCCCTCGATCCATAGTGACCGACTCAAAAATGCCAATGTGCTCTTTGTACTGATCCGGCAGCCATGATGCAAACTCGGTCGTCTCTGCGAAAGGGTGTAGATGATCCATCTCCTGGTGGAATTCTTGTGCCATGTCGATGCTTTCCGCGCCGCTTATTGAGAAGTTTTCGACAAAACCTTGCGCCTTGTCCAGGAATGTGTCAAGCTCGCTGCCCAGGAACAGTGTCGACATCGTCCCCTTGATGCACAGCCCAGCTAGAACCTGTATCCCAGCATTTCGAAACGATACCATCGACATCAACTCCCTCTTGCCGCCGACCTCTCGGCTCAGCTGGCTTAACCTGTGCCTGATGCATCGAGATTCAAAGCAGTTGATCGCCAGCCCGACCCCGGCGTGTGGCATCACGCAGAATAGTGTTCCCTGGATCGCGCATCCAGCGAGAGAGGCTGCAAGACGACGGAAGTCTGCATCGATGGAACTGTCAGCAAAGGCATACTCATGAATGGCTGAGAGACCGCGTACCATTCTCGATCATTTCTTGTCTCCTGATATGAACTGCTCGGGGAATGTTGGAGGTGTTCGCGGCAGCTTCCTCTTCACGGTTGGAAGCCATAGCCTCTTTGGTGAGCTTGAGGGACCTGCGGATAGCATGGTAGGTACCGCCGATGGCGAAGCCGGTGCCAGTGGCTACAAAGGCCACGGCTGAAGCGCCGGTAGGGTCGACGAGGGCGGGGCCGAGGCTCGCAAGAGCGCCTCTACCAAGTGCCTTCGTTTTATCTCCCCTGACCATCTTGTATTGATTACGAAGGAAGCTGCAGATTCTGCAAAAAGGAATGTAGACAGAAATGAAAGAAGTCAGTGAGATAATGTTGGGATCTTGGCGTATCTGCTACAGAGAGGGACCAGGAGAGGGAAACCGCCGTCTACACAGACAGCCCGCTCAGTATATATAAGCATTCATTTAATTGTAACACAGATATTTTCCTAACATATATCATTAATCAATAGCTGCTCTGTGTCATTGATTCCCTCAGTTCTACAGCACACACAGCACCAGTTTCAGCCACGCAAGGCGCCGGCTAGGGGACTTTAAATTACCACTTCCGTGCAACACATCCATTTGCAACCAACTCGGAGCTCGAAATAGCAGCTCTGAGGAAGCGATGTTACACGTATGTACGACGAAAAGCCCAGGTGTTCACGTGGGGTTGCTCAACGCCAGACTATCAGCAACTTGCTGCAGGAAGACCTGCACAATTGGCACAGCCTTAACAGAAAGTGCAATTAATTTGGGGAAACCCGGCAGCATCGCCCGATAGGCTATGCACAACTCATCGATACTTTCGATTGTATGGTAAGGTCGGGCTGGATGTAGTTCACGGAGTACCGACTCCTAGAACCAGAAGGGCTGGATGAGGCAATGGTGAGTAATGGCTTTTTAGCCGCCGGTGCTCACAGTGCCACGAGAGGGGATATGGGGACAATGTAGCTGTCCTTAATTCGCCAATTAAATCCAAGCCGAATCTACCTTGTACCTGACGGAGAGGTCTGCCAGAAATTATAGGTGAGAGTTCTAAGCTTAGAGCGTGTAGGGCTCTATGCCCTAATGAATGCAAGTAGTAGCTGGCCCCTACACAACCTCTCACCCAGCACAAATATCATCCAACACATCTTAGATTCAACACCTATATAAAGGAGAATAGCTCTATCATGTTCTCAATTCAATTTAGTCCACGATATTACAATGAAAAACTATAAAAGTAGATCTTGGTACATTTGTATATAGTTGAAGGTTATATACACGTGTGCTGATTATTACATTGCAGGGCTCCCCCAAAGATGTCGTTCCTCCCCATTCAGCATCCCAGTCGGTGAATTTGAAGACCTCTTTGCAGCTCTCGTGTCCTACTATTGTATCAGTAAAAGGTCTCTGATTGATTCGATGAGGAGGTGGGAAGCTGCACAGATTTCTAACCAATGTGTAATGGAGAATCCAGGTGAAGGTCTAAAGAGAAAGCACTCACCGAGCGATCATATTTATCCAGATCGACCTCGCTCACGAGGGTAGTGAACAGATCTTTCATCCGCCGCTGATACCACCACCCGACAAACGAAACAAAAGTCATGAATGCGATGGCGGTGATACCACAGGGCTCCCAATATATCTGAGCGTCGTCGATCATCTCTTTCGTGTTGACAGAGAGCATTGCGGTAACATCAGGCCTGTACGGGTCCAGCCAGTCGTACGCGGAGACCTGGCAGATGTTGGCGGTGTACACGCCCAAGAGCTGCATCAACGTCCCACCCAAGGCCGCCACGCCGGCAACCAGGCCGAAGAAGATGTACAGGGAATACCAGAGGACCGCCCATATCGACCGTACGTCTCTGAACTGCGGCGACTTCACTCTTTGCCAGATGGTGTGGACGTTCTTCGGGTCCTTCGGATCGATGAAATGATCTATGTTTGTTGGATCATAGAAGCCATGGTTGTCCAGCCACCCTCCACGCCAGAAGAAGGCCAGTAGTCCGGTGCTTGGTTTGGGTGCATCAGGCTGCGTCGTTCTGTCTGGGGATCCAGCGTACGCCCACAGCCAGAGAACCACCTGTGCGAACTGCGCACATGCGTAAACTGTGAAGGTCAAGGACCTGCAGGCAAGCCCCACGGCCGGCGTGAAATACGCCGTAAGAAAAGCCAGGAAAAAGGGGACCCCGAGCAGGAAGGCCGCCATGAATAGGATCAGGAACCAGTCGAGCGGGGAAAGTGTCGTCTTCTCGCGAAGATCTTCCAGGTCCTGCATGTTGTCCTCCTGTTCGTCCTGGCCAACTCGGTCCAAGACGGTATTGCTGGGACGCCCATATGTGTCAAGCAGCGTGCGGATCCACTGCAACTTGTTGTAGCCCCTGTGCCACTGCCAGGCAACCTTGTAGCAGCTTGGATAAGCAAGACCAAAATTGAGCCCGAGGAACCTCACCTGGTCGAGCTCGTCCTGGCGCTGGGTTGCAAAGACGCCCTCGAGGATGTTGGGGTTGTTCCCGGCAAGCAGCAGGCCTGATATGATGGCAATGTGAGGGATCGTCATGTACCACTGGCCAAACGCGAGGGCCAGCGCGATGTCCTCGTTACCGAGTTCCTGGACACTTTGCACCAAGGCAAACACAAAACCGCCCAGGAAGAAGACCACCGGTGCACCGACCATGGAGCCGAAGGAGTATTGGCAGTTGACCATTGTCCGAAGGCGTGTCTTGGTCTTGCGGATCTGTCTCTCGATCTTGGGGTTCCGCATGTGCGGCTTCTCGTCCACGAAGTGGTTGTAATTCGTGCACTGGCGGTCGAAGCAGAAGTCGTGGCAATGTCTGCGCTTGGCGTATTGCCGTGGTGAGAGGTGCCTCTCGGTGTCTTCGTCATTGTACAGCCGGATCGGATAGAGTAGCTCCTCCATGTGGCGCCATGGCGAGGCTTTCAAGTGAGCAGTAGGCCGCCGCTGTATGACTGGATTCTCGGGCTGTTCGGTGCGTATTTCTGGAATGTTGATGCCGAGGCTCTTTGGAGCTGGGAAACCGGTAGTGGATCGCCTCGGGCTACTGTCAGCTCTCGTACTGCTGTCGCAGGGTGATATTCCCAAATAATCAGCGTGGGCAGAAGAAGTTCGTTGCCGTATCTCCCCGACCTCCCCTTCCGATCCCTTGCCGCTGGAAAGCCGGTCGAGAGGGACTCCGAGGTCGAGGGTATCGGCTTTTTGCAGGGTCGGCTGCTGCACCGCGTTGCTGTCAAGTGTGGCACTCCTGGTGCGACTCAGACTGCGACCTGAACTAGGACTCGTGCCCTGGATGACGATGTTGCTGCGCGAGGAACGCCGTTCTTGAGCCGGAGCGACAGAGTAAGGATCGTCCTCAAGTGCCAGATCAAGATTTCCGATGAGGACCAGCATCAATAGCCGACAGCGCATGTCCAGCGTCAAGTTCCTGCTCTTCATCTTCTCCCGCACAAAGTCAACCACTCGACTGTCCAGCATTGCCTCGTACAACCCACTCAGAATCATCGGCGCAGAGAGACCCCAACATATTGACAGCCAAAGGACTGTATCGAGTGCCACGATAATCATCGCGCCTATGGCACCGAAAAAGGCGGGAATGTAGCTCTTAATTCCTGCAAGATCGGCAACAAAGAACTCACGAAAGACATGAATCTTTCGGCGACGGGGTACCGATAGACAAAAGACAACGGCTGGCAGGAGGAAACCGGATAACGGCTGAAGCCAGCCATTGAGATTGCTGCCGCTGCTGAGTGCCCACCCAGGGCAGGTGTCCGCGAACCACGAGTATGGCACATTAATCTCTGGAGCGCCTTCCGGTTTGTCTGGGTCATACTGGGCAGTGCAGGGGAACTGGCCATCATCTTGTGCCTTCAGGAGCTCGGGTATGTTCAGGTCGGTGATGGGAGGGTTCTCAACGGCGACCAGGGTGTTGTTGTCGTCGACGGTTAGGGATTCGATGACGGCTTGGATGCAACACCAGGTGAAATTCTGCCCGCCAATCGCTGTTTTCCACTTCTTCGGCGTGAACCTTTGGTTGTCGGTAAGGGCAGGAAAGAAGTCTTCGATGGCCCTGTTGGATGCCTGGGCTACGGCGACAATGGTATGGCAACCGAGGACGAGAACAGCGGTGACTAGCAGCGTGCCTTGTAACGTCATGGTGCCAGGGGAACCCTGGCACACTGGCCAAAGAGAAGACCGCGATAACTAAAAAGGGTCACTCTCAATGTAGGTGAGGTAAGACGAATGAACGCCAGGAGAAGGTGTGACACCAGGCCTCACGCCCATTTTAAGATGTCGTGTGTCTAGGCATCTGACTCCGCTCTCTGCATGGCTGCCTACATGCGGCTGAAAACACTATTCATTGGACAGCGGAACGATTGCTGCACTCCATGCCGCTGCGACCCCTTGCACCGTTGCCCGTCCCCGGTACGAAGCGAGGCGCTGGAGGGTCACATGCATGCATGTCAAGCGCGCGGGGCGGCTGTAGATCGATATCCCTTCCCCAGAAATCATGGTGAGCTGTCCCGCATCCAGCCGTCGGTCGACTGTTTATCAGTTGGGGGCGGAGCTCGCGTATCTTTGCAACTACACTACACTGCCGGCTGTGCACCTGCATGTGGGCGATTCAGCTCACTACAGATATATCCAACTGACACACCTGCCAAATAGCGTTAGCACGGATTGAAAGTGAGGCGGCCAGGCGCCACCTCACGTCGGATCATCTCTGAGCCGAATTACTGGCTGGACTAACATATAGACTATTGTCACGAGCACGAGGCTCCACTATTGTACGGCTTGTTTGCATAGGTTATGTAAACGGGCCTCTCATGCACACTGGCACTGTTCATACTACAGAAACCAGCAATTTGCTCTATTCGATATGCCCTGCTCGGATTGGTGACAACAATTTGTATTCTTCGACTCCCTCTACTAAGTTGGAACAACCTTGGCAGTCCTAGTGGGATAAGAGATAATGTAAATTGTAGATAGTGTTATTGAACCTCACAAGTTGCAGAGGCACAAGTGAATAGATTTGTCTCGGGCTACGGACTTTTTGAGGATGACTACAAGGTGGGGAGCGACGCGGAGAAGTTTTTGAAGAGAATGGATTGGGGTTCTGGTGGGCATAACTTCATCTTCGGCACGGGCGGATACGGAGGTGTTGCGCCTCCCTCAGCAATGGTTGGTGACGAGGTGTTTGTGATTGTCGGCTGCCAGCACTCTTTGGTCCTGAGAAAATGCCAAGAAGATAATACCAAGTATACTGTGGTCGGGGAATGTTATGTGGAGGGATGTGCTCGTGCCGAGCCTCTCCTCGGGAACCTACCTGATCACATTGGCTTCAGCTTGATTGAGGACACTGCCAGCCTTGCATGGTCCCGACGTTTCATGGACCTACGGTCTGGGGAATCATTCTGCGAGGACCCGCGCCTTCAAAACCTCGGGGTCAACCTCGAAGAATTCCGGAAAAGATTGGCTGAGGACTCGGAGACAGTGTTGAGTCTGTCACCCGAGTCATTGCGGGAACGTATATCAGGCCTGGATTATATCAATTTAATATAGCTTTGTGGCATATGAACTACTATACTATCGCTCTCTGGGTACTAGCAACGGTTATAATAGCATCTTAACGCACTTCTTAGGATTAACGGTTCTATTTATTATAACGGTTCCTCCTTTAGTAGTAGATAATCCCTTGCTTATAATTAGTCCTCTAGCTATATAGAAGTAAGTGAGGAAGGAGATAAGGAGAGTAAGGTATACTGTAGAATCTTTAAATCCCTGTTAATAAAGTAGGGAAAGAGATAGGGAATAAGGAGAAAGAAAATAAATATATCGTAAGTAAGCAATTTCTTTTGATATTAAGCTTGTCTATGTATAAGAAACACTTATAGAGTAATTCCTCTCTCACTGGTCCTTATGTTAAAGTAGTTAGGGGCCTATTAGGCTGACTAATAAGAAGCTAGGGATTATCTATCACTGAAGGAGGAACTGTTGTGATAAATGGAACCATTAATTTTAAGGAGTAATCGTTGCCGACGCCTATAGGTTTCCAGTACGGAAGGCAGGACTATGTCCCCTGCGTATCGTCCCACGTGATATCAAACAGCTGAGCGGCGCCCCTCGCACCAGCGGACCCAGACGCCTGCGGCGTTGCATTCCCAGAGCCACCACTGTTACCGGCAGGGGTTGCCGGCGGCGACGCGCCCCACGCGACGGCGCTGTTAAACAAGCCCGGGAACATATTGCCACTGCCGCCGAGATCGCCGGCCCTCCTGCGCTCCTCCCGCCGCCTGCGGTGGTCCACAAGGATCGCCGACCACCGTCGGACGGCATCCAGGACGCGGCTCCGCCCCGACGCCGTCAGGTAGGTCAGCGGGCGGACCGAGGCCCTGGCCCAGAAGGCCCTCATGGACAGGCGCTTCCTCGCGTCGGGGATGCTGGGCAGGGCGCCCGGGTGGCGCGAGTAGTCGAGCCCGGGGGCGATGAGGTCGTCCGCCAGGAGCGCGGTGGTGCGCTCCAGGTTGGCGCCGTGGGTATTTGCGGTCTGGACGAAGAAGTTGATGTATTGGACTAGCTGCTGGAGGAGGGGGGTCAGGAAGAACTGGCTGTTGTTGTTGATCGAGGAGATGTAGGTGGTGAAGGCCTGGATCTTTTGCAGGAGCGCGACGAGCTTGGTGCGCACGAGGTTCAGGTGGTCTCTGACTGGGGTCATGTACCGCTGGTGGACGGTCCGTCTTTCGAATTCCCCCGGGAGCAGGGAGTACATGGCTATTAGCGACTGTGCGTATTGTATAGCGTATCCGAGGAGTCTGTCAAACTCTAGGAGATCGGCAGTCATGATGGTGCTAGAAGCTTGGCTGACTATATATATATATATATATATTGAGATTAGCTTATCATGCTTGTGTCCGATCGTAGTTCGAGGAGAAATATTTGTATATTTGGTGGGGGGGGGGGGCGGTGGACAGGAGAAAAGCTGGGACCAAATCCTTACAAGCCGCTGTTACTGTCTGCTGAGAAGCAGGTGTCTGCAGCCTTCCTGCTGCACTGTCCGCAACCCAGCCAACAAGTGCGGCGCCCAGTTGATCAATATCGGACGTAGATTTGTCGGCAAGGGTGTTCAATGTCCCATTTGTTCTTTGCCACGTCCGTGCCTCGTAAAAGAGTCTGCGCATTGTGGCTTGATAGAGCACGAGGTCCTCGGTTTCCGACCACAACCAATTGCTCAAAATGAACTGATTTGTGTCATGCCTGCGGAACAAATGTGTTCCAAGGTTAGCAGTAGTTTCGTCAACTCTCTCTCTCATAAGTGACTTTGCATCGCATTCCATCTCAACGTCTGCATCACCAACCGGGAAGTTCATATACCTAAGTAGGAAACGAAACGACTCACAACAACGGCCCAGCCACGACAGCAATATAATTATAATCCTCCGCGCTCAACTCCCGCCGTAACTCAAGCGACACAAGCCGCGAGTCCCGCGTTTGCAAGATCATCGGCGAGTTAGCGGTTGCCTGGAACTTGAGCGCCTGGTGTCCAAACCTCTGGAACACGCCCTGCCACCAGTCCTCGGAGAAGAATTTCGCGTAGTCGCGCACGGCCACGGGCCGCCGCTGGTCCCACACGGGCGCGGGCGGGTTCAGCAGGAACCCGGTGTAGCCGCCCGACGCGTACGGCCCGTAGAAGGACCGGTCGACCTCGGCGTGCTGCAGGTCCGGGGCCAGGTGGCTCTGGGGCCAGGACACGCACTGGATCATGTAGTTGAGCTTGGTCTCGTTTTCCTGGGAGATGGGGTTGCCCGCGTGGATGATGCCGCCCCATGTCTGTCGGTAAGTAAGTAGGTAAGTAAGTAAGTAAGTAAGCAAGCGGGTCCGTCAGCCCCTGATCTGAAAGGAGAGAACATTGAAGCAAGGGCTAGGTGTATTATAATAGTACAGACCTCGTTTTCAAAGGCTTTGCCTTCTTCACACTGTGGGCCGTCCTGGAAGCTGCGTTGTGTTGTTCAACATTAGCGAGACTGAATAAAGGTCAAGGCACACAGGTACCACTCTAGATTGAGCCGAGGCGTCTAGCTGCAGCATCTCCACACCCCTTCAGACACTGCGGGAAACGAGTAATGGCAGACCTACAAGTATTGTCCCTGTGCCGGAGACTGATTGCCATACATGGCGCGACCCAGTGGGCCGAACCGTTGGATCATTTCCGGTGTTATCCCCAGGTTCCTCACCATTCCATCTGGCAAATGCTGCAGGGTGAAATTCGGCTCCATCAACAGTAGCTCGTTGGCCACTTCAACACCCTTTTCTTTTAGCGGGGGCTCTCAAATTGTAAATACCATCTAGCAGTTTGGTAACCCGGGTGGGGGGCACTTTGTTTGTCTCCGTGTGTAAAAGGGGTTTGTCTGCACGCGCGCGAGACGACGTCGGGGCGCACTCACCATTAGCTGCATGCTGTGATTCGGGAAATGGTACCTATATTAGCACTTGATCCCATCCAATCCCATATCATCATCCCAGATAAGGCATGAACCAGCCATGATGTATACTCACGGCCATCTCATGAAGTATGGTCCTCGCCAGGCTGAAGGTGGGCACAGCCCGGGTCTCGGGGAACTCTGGCGTCATCATCTGCCACAGGATGGTTGGATTAACTGGAGATTTCACCGACGGTTATTAGCCCCCTGCTATGAAACAGCTGATGGTTCATGGGACTGCTTGGTTACTGTACCCATGATCATGATCCGCGGCTGAGGAGGATACGGCTGCTGCCCACCCCGACGCAGTCCAAGGGAAAACGTAACAGCGTTTGCACCAGATGTAGGCAGCCACGTGCCGATGGAGAAGCGGAGGTCTGGAAAAAAGAAAATGCACGGGTCAGCTACATAGTTGCGTATACGCCAGCTGGCGGGGAGGGGGGGACCGTGGGAGGAGGTGATTGCCGGATTAGTTAGTTACACTGATTTAGTACCGCCTCGGCCGTCTCCCTGGACCGGAACCCAAGCTGCTTGAGCTGTGACGCGAACAGGTACATGCCCGGCCGGTTCTCGTCCAGCCACAGCGACATGAGCGGCGCCCCGTCCTGCCGGCGGACCTCGTCGGTGCGCCCGTCCACGTCGTCCGGGACGGGCCGGACGTGGTAGAGGCTGAGGATTGCGTTCCTGTGGCATGTATGATAAGCGGTCGAAAGATGAAAACTAATCTCTTGGAGAACGGCTTCTTGTTTCTCACCAGAACGGATGGTTCGAGGCAATCACCCTGCTTGCGAGGCGAAGCGCCGGCTCCAGTGCCGCCCAGACTCTATCATCCTGGGGGGGAGGAGATGATTATATGTTAGTGATGCTGCCCACCTCCTTGACACTCTCTCGACAATGCGCCTGAAGAATATGGATAATATCGGACTTACGCTAACATCGTACTGGCCCTCCTCATTTCCAAACCTCCACCGCGTGTTACACACCGCGTCGGGAAACGCCCGGCCCGCCACCGCAGCATCCACCCACCTATCCCTTGCAAAGAGTCTGCCAGCGGGCGGTCATCAGTCAGGGACTGACTTTCCATAGCATTGCTTAAGTAGGTATGGGTTCCACCTACGGGTGCAGGTCCCCCGAGATAGGAGTCCCGGTGAACTGATAATTCGGATCGTACACGCCCGCGCCTATGAGCTGGGTCATTTTAGCAGTTGAAATATGTAGAAGCAAGCACTTAACGGCCCTGGGTTTACTATAGCTAAAAGTATGCGACTGGTTACTGACCTCTCTGCTCGTCGGCCCCCCAAAAACAACACTCTGCCAAATCTCCTCAACCCCAAACGGGTCCGCCGGCGACGGCGGCGGCGCGGATGGCCCGCCGTCCCTCGGCGTGATGAGGGACCGGCCAACAGCCGGGTCCGGGTCCGTCGGCCTGTCCTTGGGATAGAAACCGAAGCGGCTATATGCGTCCCCCATAAGCATTTATCTCTCATCCCTTAACCCAACAGCATAGTGGGGGAGGGAGGGGGATGCGCACCGAGCAAACGCCGTCGGGTTCCTCCCCTGGTCCCCCGGCAGTATCGCAGGGCGCACCAGCGGCCCGCCCGAGCTGACGAGGTGCTCCCTGTACTGGTCGCCGCGGACCGAGTACTCGATGTTGTCGCGCCACGCCGGGTCCGTCCACTCGGGCCGCCAGGGGGCGTGGCCCGGCGGGGCGGGCTGCCAGGGCCCGATGACGGGGCCCGGGTCGTCGAGGGGTCCTGCTGCTGCTGCTGGTGCTGGCGCTGGCCCTCCTGCCGCTGCTGGCGCCGGTTGTTGTTGTCCTGTGGTGGCGGCCATCGTGGGACGGACCTTCAAGGGTAGGTAGCCTGAACAGTGTGTGTGTGTGTGGTGTTTGGCCAACTGCCACTGCTGGTTCGCAGCCGTTGTTGTTGTTTGGTTTCGCTGGCGCTGGGGGTTGTAAATGTTGTTGTTGTTCGTGCGATATACCTACCTACTGATCAAAGTGTCGTCGCGGCAACAATGGCACTAGGGGACATACATGATCCTCGAGTGACGGTGTGCTCTCCCCCGGCATGTCAATTGTGCACAAAGGATTTCCCTCTTGCACACACATACAATACAATACATACCCAGCCTCTCCCCGCAATTCAAATTTCCGTTTGCGTTGGGCTGTGCTTTGTTCGATCTCTTAATTATCAACCACATCACAGCACAACACAACAACCTGCGCATATAGTAGTAGCCGTCTGTCTCACGTTTGCCCTGCTTGCTTGCTTGCTGCTTGCTTGTTTTGCTGCCCATTCCATCGCCATCGCCATCCCCCAATGCCGTCCCACGCAATTAACATGCCATGCGTGTATGTCCGCGTCATGTCCTGTCCTGTCGTGTCTCCGGCCTAGCCTCGCTCTAGGTAGTTAGACCTTATTTATTGACTCGGCTCTCTCCCCCTCGAAAAGCACCAGACTGACTGACTTGTCGTCGTAGTAAGTAGTAGAATGAATTTACAATGCGAAATCATCAATCACAACCTGCATGCCATGCCATGCCATGCCATGCCTATGCCTATGCCTGTAATAAATCAAATCTTCTGCAGAGGGGTGGTGGTAAGTAGCAGCGCCAGGATACGCGTCTGTCTGTGTATCTTATCTCTCTTTTCTCCCTCCCCGCCCCCCACCCCTCTTTCTCTCTCTCTCTCGGCCTTCGCATTCCCGAGTTCCACCTCAGCGCGATCCTCGCAAGTGCTGTTTATACCCACATAGTGGCTAAATCGATCGCGTTGACGCGCCCCCCAACGAGTCCTTGTGCGTCTTCCGCCGGCTAGTAGGTGACGCCATGTCCCCCCCTCGCTCGGCTCCAGCACGGGTGGTGGTAGATCTGGCGGGGCCTTTCGGCGACGGCGAGCGGCCCAAGGTGGCAAGGTCCGCCGTCGGCGTGCTCCTCTTCAGCTTGAGCTTTGACGGTGTCCTCTTCGGCGGGCTGGCACAAGCAGCACTCAGCCTCGGATTGTCCGTCCTCCTGGGGCTCGCGTCGCCAACACCGACGCGCACACCCGGCGACGAGCGGGGTGAGGTTGATGGTGACGGTGCTTTCACGGCGGGGCCCAGGCTGTCCCTGATTTTGAGTTTCGAGGGCGTCGTCTTCTTCTTGGTGGGGCTTGACCTGGATGATGACGACCGCACGGCGGCGCGGTGGCCCTGATGATCGCCTGGGCCTCTTGCGGTGGGCGGCGGTCTGCCACCCGGCGCCGGCGCCGAAGAAGAAGCGGTTGAATTTGACCGAGAAGGGGGCGGTGTAGGCGCTGCTGCGCATCCGTCCGGGCTGGGGCTGTGCCGAGGGCGACACGGCGACTGCTCGCTGCGCGACGCCGACCTCGTCGTCGCCGCTGCCGTCTTCGGCCTGACCCGCTCTTCTTCTACTTTCTTCTTCATCGGGGTGAGATTCGAGGACGCCACGCGTCGGACACGGTGGCTGTGCGGCGGCCGACGGCTCGCTTCAAGCTGGGCTTTCAGGCTTGAGCGGGTTAGGCTGGGGCTGGGGCTGCGCGCAGTTGGGCTGACCTCGCCGGGTGCGCCGTCTCCTTCTGGGTGTACGTTGCTGGGCGTCGTGGGTGCCTTGCTCGGGCTGGGATTTGTTTCTCCTCGGTCAGAGCGGCCGTCCTAGGACCACTTGCCGGATTCATCGGCTCCTCTCGACGAGGAGCTGCTGCTACCGTTCACAAACCGCAGCTCCGAGCTGGGCACCCTGCTCGCCCGTCTTTTGATGCCGCCGCTCGGCCTATCTCGCTCGATCGCAGGCGACGAGGGAGGATACAGCGAGGAACCGCTGGAGCTCTCGCTGCCGCCGCTTGAGTTCCTTGCGCCGACGACGTAGGAGCCTCTTCTCCCCGCAGCAGCGGCCATGGCCCCTGAGTTCTCCTTGTTACTCAGCGAGCTGTCGGACCTGCCGTGGTGGAGGCTCGGCCCACCGGACGACGTGCCGGGGCGTGAGTACGAGATCGAGCCCCTTGGGAGTCTACTCCTCCCCGCCGCGTTGGCGTCGCCCGAGACACGTCGTGGCGTGGAGACTGCAGGGCTCATGAGACCACTCTCTGCTCCCCTGCTCCGGGGCCTTGCGAACATTGCATCTTGCTCATGTACCAAACTCGTCTGGGAACGTCGCGGGGTGTGGGCCACCTGCTGGATCACACTGGCCGAGCCTGTATGCCGCAGTTGCGGCGTTTGCGTGGGTGTTCTCGGCGGCGCACCGGGGGCAGTTGACGAGTGTACCAGGCTTGGAGACGTGGCATAGCTTGTCATCCTCCTGGACCCGCCTGACCTAGAGCGCCCGCTGCCACCATTCTGAGAGCCACTGCCGAGGCTCTTGGTTTCGAAATAATCTCCCTCGATATGACTCTTCGAGATCTCGTGCGCGAGGTTGCGCACCAGGAGAGCCGGGTCCTTCTCAAGCATTTGAATATTTTCGAACAGGGTCTGCAACTCTGCGCCGCCGCCCACAGAGTTGACGCCCAGGTCCGGCTCACAGCTGTCGAGGATGGTCCGGACGAGACGGAGGAGGTTCAGCCGGACGACGGGCTTCTTGTGGCCTAGCTTTGTGGCAATGCCCCTGTACATCTCGGGCTTGCCCAGTGATGCAGCCAGGGTAGGGCTGAGGCGGAAGACCTTGAGCAAGGGCTCAAGGAGAGTAGCATCAAAGGCAGCAAATGCGTTGACCTTTGAGGTATCGAAGCAAGCCACGATAGCGGATGGGAAGTTGCCACCCAGGAGATGGCTTTCCACCTTGGCCGTTTCCTCTTGGAGCCAGACGAAGATGGCATCAAGCGCTGTTGTCTGCCAGTACTGGTCAGCGAGAAGAGAGACATAGAAGTCCAGCCCCTTATTCTGCCACAGATACCGTCGTCCCTTGCTTCCTGAGTGGGCCATGTCGCAGAGTATCGGTAGGGCAAACTCCTTGGGCGGTCGGTCGATTTTCATGATCTTGAGTAGCAACGGAATGATGCCATGAACTGCAGCATACTCTTGCCGCTCCTTGCTGAGTCGACACAGGTTGAACATGGTGTTCAGGACCTGGTTGGAGATCTCCCGGAAATGTCGCATGTTCTTCTTCAAGCTGTGTGACAGGAGGTCAATTAGGTAGTCGATCGCGTCTGCAGAATGAAGCACTTCAACGGTCGTTGGTAGGCTCGACAGATTCTTGATAAACTTGAGCATGGTGATCTGGTGGGTAGGTGTCATAGTCTCCAGGTCTTTCAATACAGCTGTTTTTGTAGTGTCAGCTTGGGCTTCTTCGTGCGGATGGGCGGATGCCACGCGGCCTAGCTGGTGGACTCACTCTTGAGGACTGCACGGTCAGCAATCAGTTCCTTGACCTCATAGTCCGCCTGGGAGAACATGTAGAAGAGATTGACGATCCGGCCTTCTACGAACTCGGAAAGCTCATCCTGCTCGTCCGCGTCTAAAACCCTGTGAAGAATCTCGGCCAATGGATCAAGCACCTTTGCCTTGGAAAAAAGCCTGCAGAAGTCATTCCTCGGCGTAGGGCCCTGGAGCTCAAATACCCTCCAGATGCCGTTGACGCCGATAAGAACCAGATCACGGGACATGTCATAATCCTCATCCAGGAAACCAGCAAGAACCGAAATGCCGCCACAGCTAACAAACATCTGCAGCGTGAGGGTTGATGTCTCGTACATCTGCTGGACGAAATCAGCGGTCTCAAGGCGGATCTCATTGGAGAACTGCCGCGCAGCAAACTTGGTAATGATTGGAATGCCACCGACGAAGCACAGGTTCTCCTGCAGCTCTCTGTCACGGAATATGATCTGTTGACTGTTAGTGCGTTGCTCCAGATTGAACCTTGAGGCAAACCGACCTTATTGACGACCTTGAGCAGCCACAAGATCATGTCCTGGCGGCCTTTGGCCGTGCTGATGGTGTCTGGCGGGAGTGTGAGCAGCTCCAAGATAGGTAGCAGACCATGGGCGCCGATGATGAGCCCCTTGACATCCTCATGCTCATGCAACAAATATGCCAGCTCTTCAGCGACATCCGAGACCCGCTCCTCGCCCGCGATCTCGGTCCCGACCTTGAGCAGCTGCACAAGCTCCTCCACCCTCTCAGCTAGGCGCGCGTGCCGGTCCCGGGCAATGTTGGCCTCGAGGTCCATCTCGTTGTACTCCGGGTCCATCATGGCGAATGGGTCGTCCTCGTCCTCATCGTCGCCGAGCCAAGAGCTGTTGGAAAGCTTTGAGAGAAGCATTATGCCGCCCGCACCGTCCTCGGAGCCTCGGTCGCTGTCCTCCTTCTCTACCAGGGCATTGTTAGGGCCCAGAATGTCGGAGAAGTCCTCGTCGTCCTCGCCCTCGGCAAACTTCTGGATCTCGATATGGGACCTAGTCCTCCTCACAGGTGCCTGCTCATCTGGTGCTGGAGGCCGCGAGTGAGTACGCTGGCGGCGACCACCGTCATCGCTGGCAGGCGGCACGATGTGGATGTTGGGCTGAGAGTGCTGCGTCTTGAGTTCAGGTGGTGGCATCAGTTGCGCATCGTCCTATTGGCGGTGCAGAACATTAGCAAAGGGGCCGGACAAAGAAAAGAAGCTCGACCTTGTTTCTCATGAGGTCGCTGGACAGCTTCAGATGAGAGTGTGTCCAGGAAAGCGCTGGCGGCCGTGCGCAGAGCTTGTATGCTTACCTTCTTGATAGGACGGCTTGCTTTCTTGCTGAACAGGTTGTCCGCCTCGGGAAAGAAGTCGGAAAAGTCCTCGATGGACTGCTCCCGATAAATGGCCTCTGGGCGCACAGGGATTTCGAATTTGCCGCCGAGGGCTGGCTTGGTGGTCGGCTTCTGCTGCAGCGGCACGTTTGACGACGACACCTGCTTGCTCCTCGTCCTCCGGTGTCCGTGCTGTTGTGGGGTCCTGGCTGCCTCGGCGGACTTGCTGGACCTTCTGGGGGTGGGACGGATGGTCTGTTCCTGGGGATCCTGGTCGATGAACTGGCGAGAGGCGCCTTTGCCAGATTGCAGATCACCCTCGAATTGGTCATCCCAGTTGTTGCTGGCGCTTGTCTCGTCAATGGAGGCGAACTGCTTGAGCCTGTCGGCCGACAACTTGCCACCGAAGTTGTCCTGAGGCTTGAGGTGTGGCAGGTGGAGGGCGCTCGGGGAGATGGCTGTCGCAAAGTCGTCGTCCCAGTTGTCGTCGTCGGCGACCTCAGGGGAGCGGAACGCGTCGGGGTTAGTCTTGCCTTTCGTGATGCCCAGCGGTTTCTTGCCGGGAGTTGCGAGGCTCGACCGGTGTGGATCCGCAGCGGCGGCGGCGAACCTGGATACAGGTTGTGCGTGGGCAGTCTGGGCGCTGCTGTCCGAGCCTGTGGAAGCCCTCAGGGCAGGCTCTGAAGACTTCAAGGCCTTATTCCACTGCTTCACTTCCTCAACTGCCTGACTGAAGTTTGCCGGTCTCTTGGAGACGGGAGCGTCGCTCCTACGAGAGCCGACAATCCAGGGGTGTTTTAAGAGCTTCCTCGCCGACACCCGAAGGTTTGGGTCCTTCTGGAAGCACTGCATCATAAAGTCCCGCGCAGCCTGTGGCAAAGTGTCAGTGACGTCAGCCCAAAAGGTCCCAGCATAACTGTGTCAAGAAATACTGACCGCCGAGACGCCCTCTGGGAGAGGAGGGTGGTCATCATTGACGATGGCGAACAAGGCCGGCATCGCGGCAAGGTTGTGGTAGGGCGGCCTCCCCTGCAGCAGCTCGATGACGGTACAGCCGACGCTCCAGATATCCGAGGCAGAAGTGGCGCCGGAGAGCTGGATGATCTCGGGGGCCATCCAGTACGGCGTGCCTACGACCTGAGCCTCCTTGTCGGGACCGGCCAGGGTGCTGGTGGAGACGCCAAAATCGGCCAGCTTGACGGTGCCATCTTTGGTTGTCAGGATGTTGGCGCCCTTGATGTCCCTGTGGATGACACCTTGGTCGTGCAGATACTGTAGGCCTTGCAGAACCTGTGTCATGTAAACGCCGACGAGGTTCTCTGGGAACTTTCCGTACGCCTTGCATATTGAATGCAAGGACCCATTCTCGCAATACCTGCTCAGCAGTCAGCTCCCACTCCCACTTCCGCTCCCACTTCCGCCTCCGACCTCACCAGGACCAGCCTGTTCATGGACAACAAGCCTGTTCCTACCTCCGTGTGCTGGTCCAACTTACTCGAGGATGATGTTGAGGCAGTCCTGGGACTTGACGAAGCCGACGTATTTGACGATATTGTCATGATGGAGGTTCTTGAGAAGATCGATCTCTGCCTGCGATAATCCCACACACGTCAGCACACTCCCCTTTGGGCCCCGAGAGCCCCTCTCCCCAGTGGATTATCCCATCCCCTGGCGGGCGTGTCTCGTGTGTCACAGGGTAGGTGGACGGGTGATTATTGACCTCTATCATGCGCAGCTCGCTCTTGGGGACGTCGGCGATCTTGATCTGCTTGACGGCGACGGCCTCGCCCGTGCCCCAGTTGAACGCCTTGTAGACGGACCCGAAGGCGCCCTTGCCTATGCAATCTCCTAGCCTCTGCAAGATTCGGACCGTTGTCAGCTAGCTTGTCCCACGCAAGCCCCTGGATGCACGGGGGCAGAACAACAGGGGCTGAAGGGGGGGGGGAGATAGTGGGCGTGATCTTGAGTCTCCCCAACACGTACATAATCCTTCAAGCCCGGGTCCTGCAGGGCCCTCTCGCGCACATGGCCGCCGCTGGCATGGACGACGGCATTGGAACTGCCCGGGTCCCTCCGCGGGGTCCTCGCAGACACGGGGGTCCGGTTGCCTCCTCCCCCGCCGGCGGCGTAGTAGGCGCGCTCGGCGGCGTTGGAGCTGCCTGCTCGCATGGCGTCCTCCTCCCCGGAAGTCCTGTGTGGCCCCTGCTGCTGGTCGGATCACAGAGGTGCGTTGCGGTTCCATGCAAGGAGAGGTTCATGCGGGTACGGTTTCTGGTTTCTGGTTCGGGGGCGGCGTGGTACGGCAGGGCAAGCTCCGGAGCCCGCCCTGTTTGGGTTGGAGGTCTGTCTGTCTTCGCAGCGCTGCGTTTCGAGGAACGGAGAAGTCGAGGATCAATCGGTTGACGCCAGCCAGCTCGCCTCGGTTTGGCTCCTCCTCCTCCTCCTCCTGGGCAGTCAGGGCTCTCTCGGTTGGACGTGTGTCCTCGCAGGGTGGTTTGGGTGCGCCGATGAGCTGGCGGGGGCCACAGGCCGAGATTTGTTGTCTCGCAACACTTTCGATCCGCTTCCTTCTCCCCAGCCCGTACCTCGGGGACTTTTTCTTTCTTCCTCTGCTACTTTTGATCCCTCTTTTCTCTAGTCCTTGCTCTTTCTCTCTCTCTCTTCCGTCCTTCTTCCGTCCTTCTGTTCTGTTATCCCCACAAGAAGAGAAAAACAAAATACCACGAGATTGGGCGTGGGGCGTCGTAGGGAATGATCTCAGAGCGGGGTGTGATTCTGAGGCGCGGGTCGCAAGTGATGTGTGTCTGTGTGTGTGGGGCGTGGGGCGCGGGGCGCTGTGCCGGCGTGGCCTGGCCTGGGCGTTGGGTGCCGTGACGGTACCGGGGAGTGGGTTCTCGTCGGGGGCGGCCGGGCGGAAGGGCGGTCGGGACAAGATGGTCGGTCGAGGGACAAAAAAGAGGCCTCTCTCGTTGTTGACGAGGACGCTGTCACCAAAACAGAACGGCGGCGGCGGCGGCGAAGGCACAGCTGGCGAGGGCAGCGGCAGCTGCAGCTGCAGCAGTGTCGATCACGGAAACAAGCGTGATGAGGTCGAGTCGAATCGAGGAAAAGAAAAAGGAAACAGTAACAGTGACAGTGACAGTGACAGCAACAACACAGGCAGGCCAATTGCAAATGGCACCTCAGCTCGGCAAAGTATCAGGGCGACGGGCTGTGCTTGATGCAGGCTCGGAGCTTGTTGGCTGATGATGAAGCTGTTGCTGCTGCTGCTGTCGTTGCTGCTGCTGCTGCTACTGTTGCATTGCAAGCATGGCCGTCCCAGCAGCTATGGTTGTCCTCCTGTTTGTTGTTTGACGGTTTTGGGGGCGTCCGTGTGTCTTGGGGGTGGGTGGACAAGGTTCGCAGTTCTGCGTCCGTGCCTGATAACTTCGGGTTCGAGTCTGAATCTGAAAGAAAGTCTGAGCCCCGCCAGCTCTGGGGGCCCGAGTCTCGCTGGGCTATGCTGTCCTGGGTATGCTTTGCTTGCTTTGCTTGCAAGACATCCAGACAGCCAGGCAGGCCTGCTGGAATTGTCTCTCGGTGGGCCCGGCTGGCCCCTCTCCACCCCAAGATTATGGGAGCGTTGGGCTTGGGCTTAGGCTTGCTTCTTCTGTGTTTCCATCCCGGGGGCCCTGGCTGACAGGGCCCCTCCCCTGCTCCTCCTGTTGCTTGAGTTTCTTGCTACTGCAAGCACTTGTGGACCTGAGCCTCATGTGGTCCGTAAACAACAGACAGTAACAACAATTCAAGTCTTCCAGTCTGAAGTTTCTGGTGTATATACTTACTGCCATGTTGACATATATCTCGGTGGTATATTTATTTAAAGACAAACACATATACATATATCTACGTGCCGTCTTATACCGGGTCAGTGCGGCTATATCCAGCAACAAATGCACATGACTGGATAAGCACCACCTACGACTTGGGGCTCGTGTCAATCAATGCCAGACGCAAAGTCCCAGCCTTAGTGTCACCACCCCTGATGCCCGCCCATGGTTCGTGGGACAGGCTGATGTAGCCTCAGAGGGGAATGGGCTCGATGAAACCCAATTGCATGGCATTTCTCAAACCCGACCGCCCCCCAAGTCCCCACGCATAGCTTGAAGCTTAAGTACTGGGCACCTGCCTGGGCTAGAACCAGAACAGAGAGAAATTGCCCATCCTCCCAAAAACCGTCGATGTTCGACCTCATCCTCGATCCAACAGCCAGCCTGGCCTGGCCCACCGCAGCCCCGGAGTCCACTCTCACCAGCCTGACGATCCACTTCCTCACTCGGAAGGCCCCATCCATCCATCGTCCAGCCTGTTGTTGTCGTGCCCACCGTGCCCATTCCACCTGGGACGATCCCGAATGTTCGCTCGCGGCCGGCTCTCGGGTTCCATCCCGGATCCCTGATGATGGGCGCCGCCCGCCTGCCGAGACGTCAGGGCTGTTGACGTTCCAGGGTGACGAGTAAACACAGTTGTGTCGAGGTTCCACAGGGCGGCAAGTTCCTTTCTTTAGCTGGCTTCCTGTGTGTGTGGTGAATTGGTTTGCGGATACCTGCTTACCTACCGACTGCTTGCACAATATAGCGGAAGACCACTCTGCCAAAACCACCATCGTTCTCAGCTGTCCCTTCCTGAGTTTCAAGTAGTAATTAAGTCCGTACCGTCACATGTGGTTTTCAACAATTGTCGCGGATAACAGCTCAGCATGAGAGAGACCTCGTGGGAAGCTCCGTGAAGAAGTGTAGATGAGCTTGTGCACCAGGCACTCGGCATCTTCCGGCCAGATGCACGGTATGCATGGTAGATGTAGAAACCAAAGGGAGCTCGGCTCCCGCTTGTGACGGACGGTACGGCTCTTACATACAGCCAGAACGCCAACCCATCCGGATTAGCTGGTTGTCATGGGATTTTGGCTGCTTGGCTGGTAGTGGTCAAGCCGTCGCGCCCCGCCAGAATATTCGGGATGGACGGAGGCTCCATTCATGTTCTCTGCAGGGCGATACTAAACTCCTCGTTTTCTTATATAGGAGATTTTTTTTCTTTTCTATATGATTGCATATAAGAGGATGTCCCGTACAAGGTTACCCCGAAGGAGGTTAAGAAGGTTGTCATATGGGAACTTGTCTAGAAGGAGGTCATCTATCTCCCCGGGCTCAGGCTCAGGCTCAGATATTACCCCCCTCCCTCCTTGCCTCCCTCTTCACAACCACAAACCTCGGGTCTCTACCATCATCACAATATCACAAATCATCAAGACCAGTTAGTTGACCATACATAAAATCAATCCGCGTCCCCCACCCACCCACTCAACTCCCACCAAGAACACAACACACCTGCCGCCTTCCGCGCCAGCCTTCCGCGCCAGGATCCCCAGCCCGGCCCCCTCCCCTCAACTGAGTGCTCTCCTCTCCCAAATATCACGCGCCCGCCTGACGCGTGCCACGCGCCCTAATAAACCGGGCCTGCGTGTGCCATGGGACTATCCCTACTCCTGAAGGAAACTCTCCAATCGGCCTCGTTCACGTCAATCGGCACTCCCGTAGATAGATGGCAAACCGAAACATATTCTTTTTTTTTTGCCCCGCTAGTATTTGAAGAATACGTAGCAGGCTCCTGAGGCTGACTGACTGACACGCCCTCGAACGCCACGCCACGCCACGCCGCGCCCCGCCCCCAACGCGGATGCAACAATAAAAGAGCCCCGCGTGTCGCGCGACTCGCCACCCACGCCTACTAGTACCTGCCACAACACCAATCGATCGACTCGCAACTGCTAAGAACCAATCACCATGTCAATTCCACACGATCGCGGACATGGGGGAAACCATGCATCTTCCAAGCTGGCCAGCATCGCATCACTTATTCCTACAAATTCTGGACGACGCAATGACGGTGGCAGCTGCTTGCCACGAACCTGCAGAGTGTGATTCCCCTGGCGGGCCAAAAAATCGCCTTTTCATGGCGGGTCGCCAACCGCGTACACTGATATCACACATTAACCTCTGCCCAGAATAGCCTCATATCTTTTTTTGCCTTCCAATCCCGTAAACCGTAACTTCGTAAATTGGTGAACAACCCCATCCGCAGACTCAACCAAGAGCTCGGCCATGATGGTTGTACAGACACCAGATCCGGTGCTTCGCTCGGCCCTCCCAGACCGTAGACAATGCCTTGCTGTCTCCTCAAGAAGAGCCCTCCCTGCCCAGTGTGCGACTGAGCCCCGCCTCGGCCCACCACTCGTCGGGGATATCCTCGCGCCTGGCAAGGTTCCGCACGATGCGCTGCATGGACTCGACGCCCCCAAACACCTCGATGTCCTCGTCATCCCGCTCTGTCATGTCGCCGTGGGACCGTCCGAAGCGTCTCAGGATGTTCTCGCGCGCCTCCTCGTCCTCGTCCCCCTCGGTGTCGGAGTTGTCGCCGCCAGACTCGCATGCCTCGGTGAAACCAATCAACTCGGCCGAGTAGGACCCGTCGGCCCCATCGTCAAGGGATGTGCGCGAGGAGTTGGCGCTGTTGGCACCAGACGCGGTGCTGGGCTGAGAAGTGGCCGCCGACGCGGACGCGAACGAGGTCCCCACGCTGGGCGGCTGGGGGTCGGGGGTGATGGAGCTGAGAAGCGTGTCCCAGACACCATCGCCCTCGGGACTGAGGCTCCTGTTACGGTCGCCTAGTCCGTCGAATCGGGCCTCAAGGGTGGCATCGCCAGGAGTCGACCGCCTCGCGCGGGCTTCCCGGCCTTCGCGCATGGCCGACAGCTCCTGCGCCCTGAGTGTGCGTCTCATGACGATGAGCCGCTCATTCTGGCGGTGCAGAAAGTCAGCACGAGCCCTGACATCCCTGTCGCTTCTTGGCCTTGTAGTTGGCTCACGCGCCAGGCTGGCAGGCCGCTAAAGTATAAGGTTAGAGAGGATGCACGACTAGAAAATAGCAGCAACGGTCGGTGCAAGTGCAATATGATGCGAGGGCACGCGCTCTTGTATGAGCGAGGCGCCCTGGGTTCAAAGCAGGTGTGGGTCAGTGAGAACAAGACCGCTTACTTGGTTGAACTCGTCTACAGCCTCCAGAATCTGGCGCTCCTCGTCGGGAGAGACCGAGGCACTCTCCCGGTCCTCGGAAGCCGGGGTGGCGTCATCCCAGTCTTGGCCATTTCTGGAGCTCGTGTCGGCGTACAGCCTGGCCATGTGCTGGCCAAAATAGCGAACGACTTCCTGGCTCATGGGCCCGTTGCGGGTGATGACCTCGCGCAAGACTGGTTCCCGACGACCAGAAGGATCCTGGGTGGTGCTGTCCCGGACCAGGTACAGGGGTTCGGACACGCCAGGCCTGCGAGTGGCAGACCGCGAAGCTGCGTGGAGCTCAGCGGCTGTCGCAGGCTCGACATTGTCCCATGGCGTCCAGGGCGAGTCGGCCGAAGGTGGCGAGATGATGCGTGCGCGGGGACCAGGTCCTGTGCGACGGCTGTAGTAGTGGGCGCTTGTGGAGGCGGAACGAGAGCTGGGGTCGTTGGGGCTTCGACGGTTGCGACGGATGGTGGAACGAGCGCGGGTTGGAGGGTCCTTGGGAATCTTGGACTTAAGGTCGGTCTCGACAGGCGCGCGATACAGACTGCAGATGGGAGGGCGGAGTTAGCAAAAGGCGCAGAGCAGTGTAGATGGCTGCAGATGTAGTAATGATCGCCGACAAATCAGGGTAGCCCGCGTCTGCGATGCGGCAGGTCTGATTCTGATGCGTGCATGGTCGGGCGCGTTGTCGAATGATGCGAAGGGCGGCCGAGCGCAACGGGTTCGCGTCGCAGGGCCGATGACATGCCCTCCAATAGTGCGTTGGCAGGCAAGATGCAGCACAGCGATAATGATGGTAAGACAAGAGAGGAGTGGATGGATGCATGCTGGACTTACGGCAAACCCATAATGACTGGTGCGATGGGCGGATGACTGATGAATGTCGACGTCGATGTTTTTTTGTTCGGCTCCGAGATCCAAGGCTAACTAAGGCTGTGCCCGGGCGAGAGACAGAGGTCAAGGGGCTGAGAGGAGAGTACAGTAGGGAAGGGGGTGCAAAAAATCAGGGCGAACCAGCGTCGAAACGCGCCACGAGCAGAAAGAACAAGGTGCAGAAGGTGCAGCAGCAACAAAGAGAGACCTTCAACGACGGGAGAAAAAGTGAGGTCACGGTCAGATGTCTGTCTGCGCAGGGGCTGGGAGTGGGGATGTGAGAGGGGCAAGGAATGAGCGGCGTGTGTGATGGACCTCTTCCTTGGTCGCGAAGGGCGATGCGAAGAAGTGAGGGTGAGGGTGAGGGTTGGAAAAAGGATTACGGGAGGATGGGGATGGAGAAACGAGGGTTCGTCTTAGGGAGGAAGGCGGCAGGTGCAGGTGCAGGTGGTGGCTACAAGGTGCATCAAGCAGGCAGGCTGGCAGGTATGTGGTTGGGTGGGGAGGCCGGCAAGGCGGGAAGGTGAAGGCGGGCAGCAAAGAGAGAAGGAAAGCGGCGTGGCAGCGTGGGCGGGAGAATCGTCCACGGGGACGGCATGAGCGAGGGGGGAAAGTGCATGGCGCATTGCGCATTGGGACCCCAGGACCCCAAGGGGGCAACGGCAACTGACCGTGCGACAAGGGGTGCATCGCAAGACGGTTGCCATGGCCAGACGTTCCAGGAGCTAGGGACGTTTTTTATTGTTAGTGCCAGCCGTGTCTTTGCGGTTGAGATCTTAACAGAGATTAATCCACGGTGCCACCCTAGGCCTTGGCCGCCTTCCCCAGCTGGAGATCCAAGGTACGTACCTCTGACCCCGGTCTATCAACTCTGCACGCAGGGAAGGCAATAGCACGGGCACCACCGAATACCGGGATGCTCATGACTGTCATTCAGTCAGTCAATCAGTCAGTCATCATGAAAGATAGAGAAGAGATCATGCTTCTGCGCAGGGCACAAATACGCTTGATGACCTTCTCGTGATAGCTCGTTGGGCCCACCATGCCGTGAACAAACCCTTTCGAGCCTCACCTGTCAAATCTGCCCGTCAAAGCTTATCTCACTCGGCTGCAGACTCTCTCTCATCCATCGGCTCGCAGTCATAAAATCCGAATGCATCTCTTCGTGTCACGACAGCATCTCTTCTCTTCTCTTATTAGTAGGCAACGCTGCAGAAGAGGAAGGCCAGAATAGCCTCCTCACCCTCCAAAATGATCGAACTCGGCCTCTCCCGAATCACCCGCCTCCTGCAGCACACCCCCCAGTCATGGAAGGCCATCCACGTCGCCGGCACCAACGGCAAGGGCTCGACATGCGCCTACCTCTCCGCCATGCTGCACGCCAGCGGCCGCTCCTGCGCCCGATTCAACTCGCCGCACTTCATCGACCGCTGGGACTGCATCACCATCAACGAGCAGCCGGTTTCTGAGGGCCTCTTCCTCGACGCCGAGCGCCGCGTCAAGGAGCGCGACCAGGAGGAAAACATCGGCGCCAGCGAGTTCGAGCTGCTGACCGCCACCGCCTTCGAGATCATGGAGCGCGAGGGTGTCGAGTTCGGCGTCGTCGAGGTCGGCATGGGCGGCGAGCTGGACGCCACCAACGCCATGCGTGGCCACAAGGCCGTCACCGTCGTCACCAAGATCGGCCTGGACCACCAGTTCCTCCTGGGCGACACCATCCAGGAGATCGCACGCACCAAGGCCGGCATCATGCGAGAGAACATCCCCTGCGTGGTCGACCAGAGCAACGAGCCGTCTGTCCTGCAGGTCATCAAGGAGCATGCCAAGGCCGTGGGGGCCGAGGTCGTCTTCCCCTCCGAGATGGCGAGCCTGAAGACGTCGCTCTCGCAGGCGGGCTTTGAGCCTCACCAGGTACAGAACATTGCCAATGCTTTGGAGGCTTTCAGGCGCGCATGCCCCGACCAGGACGTGACGCTCGAGCGGTGGCTTCCTACCATCAGGCAGACCACGCTGCCCGGGAGGCTACAGACGGTCAAGATACCACCTCGCGGGAGAGAGGTCCTGCTGGACGGCGCACACAACGTCCAGTCCGCCGAAGTCCTGGCCGCCTATGTCAACAAGCATCTACGAACAGGCGGGCGACCGATCACATGGGTGCTCGCGGCGTCTCAAGGGAAGGATGTGAAGGGGATTCTGGAGGTCATAATCCAACCAGGCGACCTCGCCACAGCCATGCGATTCGGGCCCGTGGACGGTATGCCCTGGGTCAGACCGCAAGAGCCTGAGGAGATCCTCAATGCTGCGAGCCAGTGCGGTGCCAAAACCCTGGACAGCCACCATGATTCTGCGGATCTCAGCAAGACTCTGACCTCGGCCCTGGACTCGGGTAACCCGGTGGTTGTGGCTGGGAGCCTCTATCTGGTCTCTGATGTCTTGCGATGGCTTCGAGACCAAAAATGATTCTTAATGCCTCGCTGAGGGCGGTTGCGCACCAAACTTCCCAGGCTCATGAGGGACTGGTGCATCCAAGGCCCCAGTCTTGGGCCCTGTCACATGATCCATCCTGATTGGCCACGTCAAACCGGCTCTAGCAACAAGCATTGCCCTTTGCAGCCTTCCGCCATCCAACCAAGTTGGCCGCACTTGTTGAACATGCCACCGCCAAGCCATCTCGTTATTGTTTGCGGCCACGCCATCTGGACGGGAGGGCCCTCCAAGGGCCTGGATGAGGCAGAATGGATCATTGAAGACTGGAAGAAGGGTGAAACGCCGACGTACACGGAACATATCAAGGCAGGCCTGAAAGCACTCGGTGAGGACGACCGAGCCCTGCTGGTATTCTCAGGGTGAGTCGATGCATCTGATTCTTGATGACGGAACTTGATGACTGTCTCGCCAGACCGACGTTAAGTCTTCCGGCACACTGTAGATACCCAAGTGTTAACTCCCACTTCAGTGGCCCAACCAACGCATCGACCCCCATCTCAGAAGCCCGCAGCTATGCCAACCTCGCCGCCGCCAATAACTACTGGGGCCTCCTCGGCCCACTGCCGTCACCATCACCCACCACAACTCGCCCACACCCCTTGTCCCCCATCCCCCTCCACCCGCGCATAGAGTGCGAGGAGCGCGCCCTAGACAGCTACCAGAACATCCTCTTCAGCATCATCCAGTTCTGGCGCACCACCTCCCGCTGGCCCAGCTCCCTCACCATCGTCTCCCACGCCTTCAAGCGCCGCCGCCTCGTCGAGGCCCACTGCGGCGCCATAGCCTTCCCCCTCGACAGGGTCCGTTTCGTCGGCCTCAACCCGCCCGGGGTCCCCGATGTGGTCGACCAAGAAGAGAAAGCAGTCGACGAGTGGCTGCAGGACCCCCAGGGCCAGTCGGACAGCCTCAAGTCGAAGAGGGCGCGGCGGAATCCCTGGGGTGTGTCTCAGGGCTTGTTTGTGGATGAGGACGAGAGGCGGCGGGGGGGTGTCGCGACGAGGGTGCTTGAGGACGGCGAGGAGATCCTGGCTGGATATGGGGGGTCGCTGGGACCTTGGGGGAGGGGCTGAAGCTGCTTGATTCCTCCTTCCAGACGTCCCATCTCCTCGTCCTGGCAGACATGGCCTGGGACCAGGCGGGCTGGAATCGGATAGGTAATCGGAGGGTAATGCATCGTGCCAGCTTGGAGATTGGCGCCGAGCGCGATCATCTGAAGGTCACGGTTGCTGACATCAGGTCCCGTCCGCTCGATGATGATGCCCAGCATGTCGCCCAGGCCCAGCTGCTGATGTTGTTGTTTCTTTTGCAGTTTCTTTTGCTGCTGAGGTTGCTGCGGGTGCTGCCGGTGGCCCTGGCGCTGCTGATGCTTGCGCTCGTGGCGGCGCTCCAACCACACGCAGAGGCCGATGATGAAGATGAGGACTGCGGGAATCACACCAATTAGAAACCGAAGGTCCCTGGGACGCTCCGTCGCCATGCCAGTGGTCGTCGAGTTGTGTGTGTGCGGCTGCATTGTACCGTGTGCAGGTATGAGCCTAGAAAAGAATTCCTTCGCCATATTGTTGTTTGCTGAAGTCGTTTCTAAACCACATGCATTTAAAGAGTATGCGGTGCCTTCATACAGTGGTGGACGCTCAAGACCCAGGGTTCGGGAAAAAAGAAATGCCAATGACAGTGAAGAAAGAATAAATATGTCTACATCACAAGGCCTAGCTAAGCCTCGTGATAGCTCCGCGGACAAGGCTAGGGAGATTCGCTCCCGACGGCGCCGTTGACTAGAAGGCCGGCGAAGCGGTCACAAGGTCGCGCAAAGCTCCCCATCAGGACGGCCAAGTCGTCCCTGGGAATTGCCCACGGAAACTGACCACAGCAAGTCAGTCGTCTGCGCCTGCCACTACACTGCGTCTGAGGTTCCATCAGGGCAGCGTTTTGTCCCCACACCCCAGAACGCAGCCTTCTTCCTGGACCTCATCGCGAGCCTCGATAAGGCTCTGAAAGGCCGTCTACATTACGATCCCTCGGCTGGGTCACTGCTAGGTATCACAACTGCATTCCGCCGATCTCAACTCCTTTCTGATCCGGACACGCTACCTCACTTCTGATCACTCTGGCGCATCAGGTGTTTTGATTGTGTCGACTTGATTCACGAAGCACGTCGCTAACCAACCAAGTTGCTCAACCCAGCTTTTTGATTCGATATCGTTGCCCCAAACTTTCCGTCTCGCCCCCACAAGCCTAGCATGCCAGAGCACTCCGAGTCCATGTTGTTTGAGGCTTCCCAGACCTCCCATCATCATCATCAATTTTCTCCAACCTTCCCCGACAGCGCCAGGGTGCAAAACCATGCCCCATCATCCGTCGTGCCCTGGCCCACGGCGGGCCACCCCCCTATCCATCTTGCCTCTGCCTCGATCAACAACCTGGGGACAAAGGGTCATCCGCCGAGAAATTCCAAGGCCTAAGACACGAATGATATCACACCGGGGGTTGGAGTACCGGTTCACGCCTCTCCCAGCGTCATTGCAAAAGCTTTGCCTCCTGGATCGGCGAGACTGGACTGGCTGTCCTTGAGCGTCAAGGGATGCTCACCAATCAGCATGCTCTTTGAGCTTTCGCGCTCTCCCGCCCTATTTGGATATGGGCTGATAGCATGGATCTTCCTCAGTTTGTGTTGATTGGTTTCTTCTCCGGCGGCTGTCATGCGGTGCGGCCAGTGGTGCTGGTGCTTGCGCTGATGCTTGCGCTTGCGGCGCGACAACAGGCATTTTCCCAACAACAAGCCGAAAACGACGAGGAAGAAGGGGCCGAGGATTAGCCCAAGTACCAGAAACATCCTCTGTTGAAGTTCACGATCTCCCGCCATAGTAGTGTATGTGTGTATATGTGTGTGTATACGTGTGTTTGTGTGAGGGCCTAGAGAAAAGTTTCTTTGCGAGTTGTTGTTTCCTTTCTAGTCCACATATATACGGTGTAGAAAAAATAAATACGTCTTTACTATAAGGCCCTAAGCCTCGTGACAGCCGTATAAATAAGGCCAGGGAAGAGCCGCTCCTGACGGCGACATTGACTAGAAAGCCGGCGATGTAGTGATACGGCTTCGCTAGTTGATTCTGATGGGTTACTGGTTTGTTTAACTCTCCGTTCTGAGCCTTCCAAGGTCGCATCTTGCATGTAAATATTGCGCTTGAAGCGCACTAGTCCCCAATACGGAGTGAACTTGCCAACCTTCAGGTCAGGTCACGCAGGAGCCGGCACTGTCCTACCATGTTTCCGGACGGCGATGGCTTATTGTCGCGGTACAAGGATCAATGGTCGCGCTTCTCTTGTTGTCGGTTTGCTCCCTCGTGTAGATTCGCCGTGCTTCGTTGGTCCGGTCGGCTTGCTCACAGCGGCTGCAGGATCTCCGGGCAAAGGGCAAGTTTTTGCGTCCCAACAAGGATTCTCGCAGAGTTCGGAACGAGTTCATCGACAAAGAGCTCGGTGGGCATCCAGACCAGGACGTATAGTCTTCTTTTGCTTTATCTGCCTACATTAGCCCCTTTAGGCCCCCTGGGACGCGCACGGGTCATCAAATTCTTGCTCCGAGCTGATGTCTGAAGTCGCTATCTCGTCGCTCGAGGGCGACTTTCTCTTTCCTTCCCCTGGAGGAGGACGGCCCACCCTTGCGCAGGCGCAGGTGCCGCCGCGGACTGGGCCTGTTCTTGTTGTCCTTCTTGTTTTTCTCGCTCTCTTCTTACTTCTCGTCTTCCTTCTCCTTCTCCACCTTCTCCTTCTTGTCCTCATCCTCCTCGTCGTCCTCGTCTTCACGTCTTCACATCTCAAGGCGCCGGCCCAGCCCCGGGTGCCGCCGCGCCACACAGCGCCGGCCCGCATCCCCCATTCCTCCCAGGAGACAGTCCCAAGGACTGCATCCAGCCCTGCCCAGTCCAGTAAGGCCTTCGCCGTCCCAATCGCCATCCTCATCGTCGTCTTCGTCGTAGTCGTAGTCGTAGTCGTAGTCGTGGTCGTGGTCGTACTCGTCATCGTCGTCTCTGCGCTCATGGTGTGGTGTGTGTTCGTGTGTGTGTATTTGTGTGTGTGTGTATTTGTGTGTGTAAGTGTAGGAAAGATGCTGCTCCTGTTGCTGCTGTAGTTGTGGCTGCTACGGCTGCTGTGGTGTCGTGGGGCTGCTGCTGCTCCTGGAGAGCTGGTACTGGCGGCGAGGGCAGCGAGGGGGCGAGGGCGACTCCGACTGGATCCATCTGAAGGTCACGATCGTTGACACCCACGCCCGGCAGTCTCTCGGATGGTGTTGCTGTTGCAGCAGCTGCTGCTGCTCTTTTTGTTCAATTTGGCGGCGTGCCCAGCGGCGCCCAGATTTGGCTGAGGGCCTGTGGGCTCCTTAGGAGCCTCCGCAGATTTGCCCCCGAGAAGTTGATCCACATTGTTCAGTGCAGCCAGTGCCAGGGGTTGTTGAGGTTTGATAGCACTGAAGGAAGTGCTATAGGAAAGCCTTGGCTTCGTCCAGGGCTTCGCCGCGGCACGCAGCCCAGATTCCGCACCCGCCAACGAGTACTCCTGCTGCGGCAAGCACACATCCGTCTAGCCGGATGTATCCACACCCATGGTGTGATGTGTGTGTGTGTGTGTGTTCGTGTGGTGTGGTACGGTGTGGTGTGGTGTATCTGTCTGTCTGTCTGTGCTGGTGTTCGCGTGTGCAAGAGCCCTAGAAAAGAAGATTCCTCGCCTGTTGATTCTGGAAGATGAGTTGTTGTTTGGTTTACTCTCCGCACGCTCTAAGGCTTGCAACTTTGTTTCTTCCTCACGAACCATGTTCTTGAATCCGCTGAACGGAAAGAGCTCTCTATGTCCCCCGGAAGGGAAGGCATGTCCCCTCCCGCAGCCAGCACTCCAACCGTCCCATTCTTCGCAGAGAAGGTTCAGGTGGTAGCATTATGGCAAGAGCAGCCTTCTATGGGAAGCAAGTAGCAGGCACAGATTTTGCATCGACCAGGCCGGAATTATGGCGAATCCCACCACTACGCGACTCTTTGGTGAATCGGTTCTGATTAATGAACTGGGGAGTTGAGGCCGTCCGAACATGGGGTGACTGGGCACCCGGCGATGTCGTTTGACGTTGGGCAAGATGATGGCCAATGGCCCGATCACATCCTTTGGTCCTCATCATGATGAGGGACTGTGATATTCAAGACCATTCTGTCACGAATTTCGCTTTGTAGGCGATAAGAAGAAAAATGCTTGGTTGACTACTATTGCTTGAGTGTGCCAATCTTTTTGAATTGCGAACGCGAACTGGACATCTGGAGAGGTAGTACAACCACGAAGTGTCAGAAAGGTTGTTCTAACGTGTTATTGAAGCTTCACTGTTTTATCCCCATCCTCACTGACCTTTTCTCCGGCTTTCAACTTGATCATCCAGCTCATACCGTGACACGCGGACATGCAGATGATATACGATACCGAGGTCTCTGCCTCTCCCAGTGGTTATGGTCGGCTGACTCGACCGGGACAGCTCACGAGTCGTCTCTGCCACAACGTTGGTGCCGACTCTGGGATACCGCACGTGGCGACAACATCACCCTTTACATCCTACTCTACAATAATCGCACCCTCTCCTACGCTTCTCCCTCCTACTAGTACATTCTTCCCTCCTAAATCCTGCCCTCGTACTATATCACATCCCAAATCCTATCGTCCCACCTTCTACCATCTAGTGAAACCTACTTCTCATTTATCCTTCTCATACCTCATCGCACCACGCATGATGACCCAAGCATGTCACTTCTACAAACGCACGAAGTGAGTAATTCTATATGCCCAAATTGGCCGCTCCCCCTATGTTCCAGTGATCTAGCTACCAGCGAATGAACAATAGCATCCTCTGGCTCCCAGTAAATCCGGAACAGAGTTGACCCAAAACCCCCAAGACTGGGTCTCGTGGGGCTAAATCCACATCCTGTGATCGGACCGCCTACGCTCCCGGCCGTCTCTCTGACCACGATGAGCATGCCATTGAATCGGACCCTGTCCTCAAATCTCACCCAGTCGCCTGCTTTCACCCACGAGGGCAGAGTGGCGCCCCAGGCGGTTGAGATGGAGTGATACCAAGTCGAGAACACTGGGTGATTCCTCCAAAGCTCGCCCTCCGAAATGCGGTAGCCGCAGCCTATGGACTTTAGATGTGCCAATGGAGTTTCTAGGCCTTGTTCCGCCAGCTCTAGATTATTCTCTAGGCTACCGCGCCTCGCCTCCAGTGCATCAGACATTCCGAGTCTGTCTGACGTGATTTGTAGACCTAGGTTGTCGATGGTAAGTTCGCATAAGACTTCATTGTGGTTTCCCGCCTCGAACTGCTCGTTCTCAAGGCTCGCAATCGCCCGGAGGAAGTCAACAGCCACTTCGAAATCGGCTTTGGTGTAGTCCGGAATCCCTGACAGGTGTGGCATTCCCCCAATCTATGACTGAAATAATGCCGTATATTTTGTCTTTCCCATCCGTGCATCCTAGGTCTCCAGTGGCCGCTAATAGCGATGACAGACGTGACGATTTTGGCGAGTCTTTCAGAAGTAAGCACAAGAAAGCCAATCTCCTATGGATCTCCCAAATTTCGTCTCTATGCACACCCACGAATTGTGTTTGAGGATTCAAGTTTGGGTCGATAGGATTCCGTCGCCTAGGGATCGGGACATGCATCGATATTCGTCTCGCTGTAGAGATTCCCCTCCGCATGAATTGGTTCAAGCAAGCGTAACCTGCCAGGTTCAATAGGTTGTTCACGACAACTTTGGGTGAAGTATCTGGCCCGCATAAAAAGGTGGTCTGTTTGGCATTCAGTAGCTCCTGTAGGACCCACAAGCGGGTGAAATACATGCGCTGCGAAAAGCGAATCGCAGCAGCCACGTATCGGCGAATGAAGAAGATCCTGTGCGCGGATCGGACCAATAGGTTGCGCCTTGAGGAGGACTTTGCCCAGGAACCCAGAGGAACTCCTGGGCCCCGAAACAGAAAGATGCTGTTATCGGCATGGTCCCGACACAAGCCAAAACATGGGTCGCGTTCCTTTAGATACTGCCCATGATTGTGACCTGCTTGCTTTTCTCCTCGAGGTTTTCCTGGTTGATGCAAATTGCATCAACCCAGTAATAGCGATTCCGTTCATACCAATGAGCCTGTTTTAGGGCCGCCTCACAGTTTGTCCTCACTCTGAGAAGCTCGCCATTTATCTCAATCAATCTATTCCGACTTGGGGCACCCCAGGTATAAGATATGGCGTAATATGGTGGCACATTGTCTATTGGCCAGTTCGTGATCTTGCACTGAACCTTGACAGCCTGAGAGTACTCGTCGCTGAGTACTCTCAGAAGCCTGATGTACTTCAAAGCATCTGGGAGCTCTTCATGCTCGAAAAAGGTCGCAGCCTGTGGTAGCACGCTGTCCATTCTTGCTTGGTGATGCCAATATTTGTCCGTTTTGTTTGTAGGAGCCGCTCAGCACCAACAAGCAGCATTCCGTTTATGATTGAGCGAGTGCGGAAGATGATAAACGTATCCGAGATTCTGCAGCAAATAAGGATGATAAAGATTGAGCAATGTGATTAGAGGAGCGGTCAGCGAGCTCAACATTGAAATCAGTAAAGCCTCACATACAGGAAATGAAATACCATGGCTGAAAATTTTGAAAAGAATGATTAGTGGAGGGGAAAAAGGCCTCCGCTTGACTGGGAGAAGAGAGAAGGACATCCGGGGCCTCGCTTGGTCCCTTTTCCTCGGCCACTCATCCTAAGCTGTCAGTTTCTAGACCTATCAAGCGGCCGCCGCTGGGCACAGCCGCACATCACACTCTTCATATTTGAATCTCCATCACTCCACTAGCTGGCCAAAAATGATGTCTTTCCCTAGTGCCATGCGTTGTACGACACAGTGTGTAACCCAACGTCGGATTCCCCCACACTGCATGTTATTAATGACCTCTTGTGATTTTTGCTTTCCCTAGTGGCATCGACGATGAAGCTTTCAGTTGGGTCTTGGAGAACAGATTGGACCAAACCGAGCTTCCAATCAACATGTACTCTGAGGACTAACTGTCTACAGCTTAATTCACACTTGTAAACAGGTACTACATAGAGAGACTGCCTATGCCTTTAGGATGTTCATGGAATAAAAATGAAGCCACTTCACAATACTTTACGAGGACTGGTCCACGGGAACGAGACCAAGATGATTCCATATCTAGTCTAGTGTTTTCGGCCAACTCTTTCCAGCACTAAATAGCGATGACAAGGCTACTAAAACGAAATTATTGTTCTGGAATTCTGGTGTCCAGATTTATATGGATCCATGCTACGGACGGTCTGCAGATATTAAACCTCCTCCTGCATCGTAAAATCAAGCCAAGAAATCTCAATTGGAATAGCAGATGGAGCCAGCCTCGCGGAACAGTTATTTCCAAGTCCCTGCTGATCTGATCCCTTTACAATAGGCTCAAGACTAACTGAGAAGACACAATGTACTGTCTACCAACTCTTCAGACAATATGTTGCGAGTGATCCCAATGCCCCCTCCGCCGTGCCCACCAGAAACCCCAGACCCTTTATTAGATCCTCGATGCAGCCGGGCCCTCAGCGCCCGCACCCTGCACAACCTCACACACAAAGCGCACCGCGTCCACCACCATCCCATCACTACACTCGTGGCCCACGCCAGGATACACCCTATTGTCAGCCACCAGCCCCGAATCCTTATACCAGCCCTCAGCCGCCCCGACGAAGAACTTGGTGAAGGGCTCAGAGCACCGCCACGGCACGAGCTTGTCGTCCCCGCCGGTACACATCAGGAGCTTCTTCCCCCTCACATGCGCATCAAGAATGGGCCGCAGCCGCGCCTGCTCCGCCGCGTCGGGCGCCCCCTCGACAGGTACCTCGCCGGCCCCGAACAGAATCCCCTTGGGGTCAAAGCGGGCGCACTGGGCAACCAGGCCCGGCGGGAAGTCGCGGCTGCCGAGGAACCCAGCCCCGCCGGTGGACTTGTCATAAGAAGATAGCTTGGAGAGGCGGGCGCGGTCCTTCATGAGCAGCTGGAAGTCCGGGCAGCCGATTATGCTGACGCCGGCGGTGATGCGGGGCTCGGCGAAGAGGGCCTGCCAGGTGGAGTGGCCGCCGAGGGAGACGCCCAGGCAGACGTGCTGGTCGAAGATGGGAGGCGAAGGGCAGGACTCGAGGAAGAGGTAGGCGGGCAGGGCGTCTATGAGCAGGCTCGTGTCGACCACGGTGCCTGAGATGATGCCGACCATGTCCTGGGCGTGGTGGGGGTTGCCCTTGTTCCAGGACTGGTTGGCGAGGGGGTGGACCTCGCGGGTGCCGTGGTTGCGCTGGTCTGGGAGTTGAGGTCAGCCGGTCGGGTCAGACATCTATCTGGAAACGGACGGGAATGGGGTTGTTGTTGCCCACCAAAAGCGACGGCAATCAGGCCTCGAGTGCTTGAGGGCTGCTTGGTCGTGCTGTACTCGCTCACGGCACGGTGGGCCATGGGGGCCATCCTCGCCCTGGTGCCCAGACGGGGGTTGTGCAACCAGAGGACTGAGACATGGGTGAGGTTGGGGGGCAGCTCGTCGAGGCCGTAGACGTCTACCATGATGCCGGTGACGGCGATGGTCTTGACGGAGACGGCGGGAGGGTCTGGAAGTCCCTCCATGGGGTTTGGGGTCTCTTTCTCGGCCATGGTGGCTGTGGCGTTTATGTATCCCTAAGTTGGGGTGTAGAGAAGGATGGCGACGAGGTCTGGAGTAGGACGGTGGGTACCCTGCTTGTGGATTCTCCAATGGACAGCTGAAAGACCCTGAGACCTGAGGGGGGAAGCTCGCCTTGATAGTTGTTGTCAAGGTCTTTGGTGTGGTACGTGGTACGTGTGTCTTGTAGTCATTGTCGTCAGTGTCCGAATCTGCGCCGAGGGCCGTTGCCGATGGCGGTGACGATCCGGAGCAGCAGGCCGGCCCACCCCCCACATGGATCGTTGTTGCAGTCGGCAATGTGTTTCACCCCATAGTGTACGAGTCTTATACAGACCTCATATGATCGACATTGAATCGTAGTAGGAAGATATGCAATGTCAAATGGTATCACATAGGGCTGAGAAGAGGTGGCATGTTAATCTAGATTTGTATGCAGACGTCAACAGTAGCAAAGTCTTATTGGTAAGTACCCAGGTATTCTGCAGATAAGTGCTTGCTGTTGACAGATGAATGTTAGATGAAGTAATCAGCGCTGCTCACGCATCATGTGCTCGTCTGCCAAAAGCAGCAGAGTGCAGTGCATATGCTGCGGTTAAACAGAGGTTGATGGCACCAATACGTCATTTGACTCTGGTGCTGCCGCATACGAGCACAAGCACGCAAGAGGAAGGGGAAGGAAGAAATGGCCCAGGGTCCAGCCCCAGCTGCCCCACACTTCTTGTCGGGTTCGGGAGCACGGGCCAATTACTGCCAGATGTGCCAGATGCTTGGGTGATCATAGCTCCCTCCCTGCCAAGCCTACCGACCATTTCTGTCTCTGCACACCCTGTTGCCCTGTTGCCTCGGTCCTGGGTCCTGGGTCCTGGGTCCTAGGCCATGTTGTGTCTAGGTGGTATTGCCAGTTGCCCCAGGGGCCAGGTACCCCGCTCTGCAGTGCTGTAACCACCAACGTGGGTGCTCACAGGTGGTCTTCAGCCCTTCAGCTTGAGCTTGGATTCGGAGTCTAAACGCCTGGACCACCCGGAGCACCTGGCTGGCTGCCCTGCCCAAGTTTGCCCCCAACGTCATTGCCATTGTTGCTTGTCTGTCGAGGCTAGGCTGGCTACTAGGTAGGTACCTAGGTAGTAGGGTAGGGTAGGGTAGGGTACATGGTACTTGCGGTAGGGCGCCCCTCACTCTCCCTCTTGGTCCCTTCTACCTGTGGTGTGTGTGTCCTGTCTGTCCATCTGGCCTAATCTGCCTGGTGGCTGATCCTGACAGGACGGAAAGAAGGCGGGAAAACTCTGACTTTGGGCGTTTGGTCACTATCAACTCTCACAATCCCATTACCATTTTCGCAATTGCCAATCCACATACGTCCCTCCCTCTTCCCTGTACCCCGCTGTAGCCTCTTTGCTGGCTACCAAAAAAAAAGATACCCAAACCTCAACCTCACCTCCCAAAGGCCTTGCAGCAGTCTTGCCCTGTCTCGTTTGACCCGACCCGACCTGGCCTGCTAGAGTCTGCAGTACCTCTCTCTACCTACCTCCAGTACCCTGCCTAGCTTTTTCGCCTTGCGCCTTGCCCTGCTCCGCATACACCCCCCCTCCACTTCCTCCTCCACCTTCTTTCTGCCTCTCCGCCCGCCCTGGCCTGGTCTTTGCCTTGCCTTGCATTGCCTCAAACACTCAACACCAACACCACCACAACCACCACCCACCAACCTCCTCCGTCTACCTCCTCTCCCACCCATCGGCCAGTCCATACCGCCCAAATACGTCTCTTGCGCCATGGGTCAGACTCTCAGTGAGCCCGTTGTCGAGAAGGTCAGTTTCGCCGCCCCCAGAACCAGCCGATCCCAATCCTCCGATCACCGTTTCCGTCTCCCGATCCCAATGCCGTCCGATACGCACACCATTCGCTCCAGTGCAGTGCAGTCTTCCCACTGCCCAGCATCCTCATCTGTCTGTCAGCCAGGATGGGCCGGTGGCCGGTGATCGCGAAGCTTCAGTCTAGCCGCCGTGGCATTTGTCATGGCCTTGCTGCCATGACGCTGTTGTCGGGGCGACGACCTCTCACCTGTCTTCCCCTCGGGTTTCTTGGGAACACCACATGTCCCGACCGACTCATACCCCACGATGCCGTCTTCTCCTGATCTGCCCCCGCCCTCCAAGCCGTGCCGTGACTCTCACACCCTGCTGACATCACCGCCTCGCCCTCTAGACATCCGACAATGGCCAGGACAACAGGCTCATCTATGGCGTCTCTGCCATGCAAGGTTGGCGCATTAGCATGGAGGATGCCCACACCACAGTCCTAGATCTCCTCGCCAACAACGCCGAAGCCTCCAAGAACCACCCCCAACGGCTCTCCTTCTTCGGCGTCTTCGATGGTCACGGCGGTGACAAGGTCGCCCTCTTCACAGGCGAGAACATCCACAACATCATCGCAAAGCAGGATACGTTCAAGGCGGGCAACTATGAGCAGGCGCTCAAGGACGGCTTCCTTGCCACCGACCGCGCAATACTCAACGGTACGGGCTCGTCTCTGACTTCTCCCCCTCCCAGCAGGGGCGCACGTGGGCTGACAAATGCGTTTTGCTTTCCCTGGAGCAGACCCCAAATACGAGGAGGAGGTTTCTGGCTGTACAGCCTGTGTCGGTCTGCTTACCGACGACAAGATCTACGTTGTGAGTAAACCCCCGTCCCATGTCCCGCGATGCCTCGCCGGAATGACCTCAAGCTGACCTGACGTGCGCCGCAGGCCAATGCCGGTGACTCCAGAAGTGTCCTGGGCGTCAAGGGCCGCGCGAAGCCGCTATCTTTCGACCACAAGCCCCAAAATGAAGGTGTGCTAGACTCTTGACCGCTCAGCGCGCTGCGCCGCAAACGGACATGATTTCCTGACCTCTTTCGTGTTCCAGGCGAGAAGGCGCGAATTACCGCCGCTGGTGGCTTCGTCGACTTTGGACGTGTGAACGGCAACCTCGCCCTGTCCAGAGCCATCGGCGACTTCGAGTTCAAGAAGAGCGCCGAGCTTGCTCCCGAGCAACAGATCGTGACTGCGTACCCCGACGTCGTGGTACACGACCTCTCCGACGACGACGAGTTCCTGGTGATCGCATGTGACGGTATGGTTATTACTTGCGTCTGACGCACCCTGGTCATGCATACTAATGGGCGCCATAAAACCTCCAGGTATTTGGGATTGCCAGTCCTCCCAAGCTGTCACCGAGTTTGTGCGCCGTGGCATCGCTGCCAAGCAAGACCTGGACAAGATCTGTGAGAACATGATGGACAACTGCCTGGCCTCCAATTCGGAGACCGGCGGTGTCGGATGCGACAACATGACCATGATCATTATTGGTTTCCTGCGGGGCAAGACCAAGGAGGAGTGGTATGAGGAGGTCGCCAAGCGCGTCGCCAACGGCGATGGACCTTGCGCTCCCCCCGAGTACGGTACGTTACTGCCATAGGAGACACGAGTACCCCCGGTTGTCACTGCAGCCCCCTGCGGTGGCCCACCTGACGCCGATATGAGCACTGTACTGACGCTTACGCCCGGTTCCAACAGCCGAGTTCAGGGGCCCCGGTGTCCACCACAACTTTGATGACAATGACAGTGGCAATGACTACGATAACGAGTCTTCTAACAAGGGCAAGTCTTTTGGCATTGGCGGCTACCGCGGCCGAATTATCTTCCTCGGCGATGGCACGGAAGTGCTGACCGACTCAGACGATACCGAGATGTTCGACAACTCTGAAGAGGACAAGGACCTGGCAAGCCAGGTGTCCAAGAAGTCCACGTCCGCCGATGAGAACGGCCACGAGGTCATCGGCAGCCCCGTCACCCCCGAGAAGCTCGACCCCAAATTCGACCTGAACCAGAAGGCGAGCGGGGGCAGCGGCGCCACCGAGGGCAGCTCCAGCTCGGAGGCCAAGAAGGAGGGCGAGAAGGACTCCCAGACCGCTGCGAAGAAGGAGACCTAGTGCGTGGCCATTCGCTAGCAGCCCGGGAAGGCCACTATACCATGGCTGTGCGGGCTGCCGTCACCAGGCCACACCGCGGTGTAGCTGTGACGGAGGGCTGCGCAGCCTACCACCTCGACGATACCACTTCAACAATGTCACGCGAACGACGGATGGAGTCAAAGGGCGATTTTCAACGACTTTGGAGCGGTTTCCCAGGATTAGAAGAAAGAAAGAGAGAGGAGAGCAACTGCATTTGATGGTCAGGTGTCTGTATTGCGAGGAGTCATGTATCATGTGCCGTGTTGGCTTGCAGCGGCGCGGGCACTGCGTTCTTGGGGCTGTTGCCAAAGCTTGTAGGGAACTACGAGTGGAGGTCGCGAGATAGCGCGTCTGCCCACGCGTGCGCAAACAGCGTCGGAGAGGGAACTGCCAGCAAGGAAGGAGGAAGGACATTGTTGTCATAATGAAATTTGCGCGGAACAACGGAAGCACATATATCCCTTGCCCCCAGTCGCCCACCCCCCCCCCCCCGTCCCCTTTTCTTAACCTACCTACCTACCCCTTACCGGCCGCTTTACGGGTTGCGGACAATGAGGAAAAGTAAAGGAAGAAACCCACCTGGGAATCTTTGATGCGGTGATACGATCGATGGCTTGGGACTTGGCTGGACCGGGCCGGACGAGGATAGAGGACCCCGAAAAATGGGCGGCCCGGATCTGTCGCGGAGACCGGTAGTCTCATCAGACGTCTTGCGGCCCGAAGTCCCCACCGCCCGCCGGGCTGAGTCCCTCGAGACGACCGCGTCACTCTCAACTCGGATGCACACGCTCGAGAGCTGAGTCAGGACGACACGCCAAGCTGGGGCCCCTCTCCGGCCGTTGCCGTTGACCCTTATAGTGTGTAGCGACGAATAGAAACCGTCATACTCGGTGACCTATATGTGCTAGTGCAGTGACGGCACTCACAACCCTCTTTTGCGTGATACCTATTGATAACGACCACCTCGAAGGCAATATCGGGTCGGTACTGCTCTCTGCCTTTTAGCACAGGCCAGACATACTGCTGTTCTGTTTTCTAGCGTCTCAGATTGCGCGTCACACGTTTTCAGCGCACTCTAAAATGTGTGGTGGCCAAGGTCGCACAGCCCTCTAGGCACATACACATGGGCGATGTGGAATAAATCGAAATATACGAGTAAACGAGTACCCCATCAGGTGAAGAGCTAGAATTGCGCGCGCTCACCTGGCTTTGTTCGTTGACTATTGACCGAACAATGGGCGGGCTGTGTAGGCCCCAAGGAACTAGCCGACAGGGACCTGCCCAGGTGCGCGTGGACAGCACAGAGGCTTTGACAGCACAATTACTTGGCGGGGGGCCTTGAACCGCCACCCGCCGAGAAAGGTTGACGAATGCGCTGACGACGAGGGCGGTGCGGAGGGACCACCACGTGTGAGTTTAAAAGGAAGTGAGGAATAAATGACCAAACCTGCATTGTTGGTCTTGATTTATGCATAACTGCGGCAATTTTTTTTGTCTCGAGGTGTTTGGTTGGTAGAGTATAGTAATATTATCCCCCAATTCTCTGTTCTGACCAAACAAATAAACACCAACTATCTACCGAATCACGATACACACGCACACAATATGTCCAAATTTGAAGAGCACCTGCCGTCGACGGCCGACGATGAGAAGCTCGCAAGGATGCTGCAGAGCGAGTGGGAGGACGAGGAACAACGCCAGGCAGGACTCTACCACACCACGCCCATGCCCACGGGGGGCTCGGCAGCACCGCCGTCATCCACCGAAGATGAGAAATTAGCAAGAAAGCTCCAGGCCGAGTTTAATCATGAGATGCAGGAGGAGAACAGGGCGGCAGCAGCAGCCCGGACACCACCACCGCCCAAGCAGGTCTCGTTCGCGGCCCCAACCACTCGAGGAGCACCACCACCACCACAAGAAGCCACACCACCACACATGTCAGGCGCCCTCTCCTCAGACATCCAATACTCGCGCGACACAGCCCGGGTGATGGCATACATGATCCCCCTCCCGCAACCACTCAACACCAACAAGAACGTCCCGGGAATGGCCGCCCAGCAAGTAGTCCCGCAGCGATACATGCTGTACATGCCGCCCAAGGCAGACCTCCTCAAGCCGACGGACAAAGACGGCGCCAACAAGGAGCGCAAGCGCGACAAGGCCGTGCGCCGCTGGCAGCACGAGGTCCGCAAGGCAAAGACGTACAACGGGCGCGTCGTCTCGCTGGGCGGGATGCACAGCGTTTCGATCCGCGGCGCGGTGTGGGTGTTGAGTGTGATCAAGCCCGCGGACGTGACGTTCCTGTCGCGGGTCCCCCGGAAGTCCGTGAAGTCGCTGGTGCTGGTGCACCCCGAGGCCAGGGGCCCGCAGTCCGCAACAACAGAAGACGAGATGTTTGAGAGTGTGAAGGGGGAGCTGAGCCGTACTAAGAGGCGGACCCGGCGGGACTTTTGGATCGGGACCGCGCTGCTGCCCATCACGTTCACGATTGATCTGGTCATTCCTGTTTTCGGCGGGCTGAGCGAGGTTAATATGGTGTGGATGGCTGTTAATGCTAGTGCGTGGATGACTGCGAACCGGGTTGTTGATAAGCTGAGGCCTGCTGCTGCTGCTGCTACTGCTACACAAGGTAACAACGGGTATCAACAACATGATGGGGCGATGATGCTGCGCAGGTCGCATACTGTTGATGGCAGCACTGGGGCCGCCGGTAAGGCACGGGACAACGGCGGCATTGAGGATCACGAGGTAAATGAAAAGGGCGGATTCATGAAGAGGAAGAAGAAAGAGGACGATAAGGACAAGGACAAGGACAAGACGATCCAGATGGTCTTCCGGCCCAGCCCGGCCATGGACCTCATGCGGCGCTACGTCGAGGAGGCGTGCCACCGGCGCAACCCGGACGCGTTCCCCAGCCCCGGGGGGTATGTCCCCGGGGAGGCGGAGGTGCTCGCCAGCATGGGCTGGTCGCCCGAGCACCGCGAGGTGCCTGATGCTGAGGCGGATGTTGCCGTAAGTTTCACTCACCCCAGGAGTCGTCCCGAGCTACCTTTTTGTTTGTTGTCGATGGGATGGATGGCGTGCTGATGAAGTATTTGCAACTCGAATAGTGGCAGATCCGAAAGGTCACAGAAGACCTGCGGCAGGCGACGGATAGGGCTGCCAAGTCGTGGGATAGCTGGTCTAGGAAGTATATGAAGAACCCTAGAAAAGCTACTGAGGAGGAGGAGGGCCGCCGGGAGGTGGATGGTGATGATGATAGCAGTGAGGAGGAGGAGGACTGGAAGCCTGAGTTGCCCAAGAGGCCACCTGTTTTGTATAAGTGAGGAGAGGCTGGGGGGTTCAGACTCTAGGGCCTTGATTATTTCTTGAAGGTCGTGATACATGGAACGAGACTCCTGCTTCTCGTGTTATGGCTTGAGCGGTTGGATTTTATTGGATTTACGACGTCCACGGGTGATGTGAGAAAACGTCTCAACCCGAACATTCCATGTCAGAGAGTATACTCCATAGTTGGCCATGAGCGGGATATCGAATTAGTGTGTCAATAATCCACGCGAGGGGAATTTCCACACACATGTCACTGTCTACCAAGAACTACTGCCTAAAGAGCTATGCCTCAAGTAACTGAAAAAGTCTGGCTAAGAAGAGGACTAAAAACGTAATGAGATTTTTGAGCCAATAGTCCATATCGAATTAGGGTAAATTTTATCATTACATTATCATTTTCTTTTCGAGCTTAGTATTGACAATAGACCCGGATGGCGCTCCCAGATGCTGGCTTTAGCGAGACTTCATGTCTCACACGAAACCAAGATAAATGCGTCATTTGTCAGATCGCTAATTCCAAAGTCTCTGAGAAGACCAAATATTTGTGATGGAGCAATAGCCTTTGTAATAATTGAACATGGTACGTTTCAGCACGACTTTGACCCGGAGAATTCCCAGCCATGAGGAGTAGGAGCTAGGCGAACTCTCACGGCTCTGGACAAATCCTCAATCGTTGCCAGATTGCAGTCGCTATTCGCCCGCGGCGCAAGACGTGCATCCGGGCTCTGACCAATGAGGAAGAACGGCAAGACGGAAGATTTCCAAATGACATCCTTGCGGGTGCTGATGAGGGTGATGATAAACAGCACCAGGGCTGCACACACGAGCGAGGCGTGGATGGTTATCCACGGCCACTGAATGACGACGTAGACCTCCGAGCTCCGCACCTCCCCCATGGCAACTCTGCCATTGCAAATGTCACTTGAGGCACGTGCGTTGGCAGAGAGAGTGGCGGCCAAGGACTTCATGGTCCCCTCGATGTCCGCGAAACGTCCGCCCCCGTAAAACGCTTGCAGAGTGTCGGCGTTGCCTTCCCATGCTACTGGTACCTCTCTCGTGCTGCTCCATGAGCCGCTTCCCGTCACATATTTTCCTATGCTATAGGACAAGGCACGCCCATTGGATGCGTCGATCTCCACGGTACAGCCGTCCCCTTCTTCATATGGAGGCTTCTTCGCGACGCCGCCCGGCTGGTAGCAGGTGTCTGGCGCGACGTATATCTCCCGGCCTGGGACCCAGTTTAAAGATCCAACGAGGGGCCATGAGTCTCTTGCCGTAGCAGAGATTCTGTCTGATGTGGCGATCGGAACCGAGGTCAACTTGCCTGCCTGGATGGACGTGTTGTAGGCAGTGACGCAGAATGACATTGAGCACTCGACGGCAGCAATTCGGGGGTTGGGGTCGTCCTCCATGTTCCCAAGTATGGCTGTGAGATTCATGAACGGCGTTTTCGTCGCAAAGACCGGATGCATAAGGTCGAGATCCCTACGTGCGAGGAGTACTGGCGGGAGATCATTACTTGCCTGCAAACCAGACGGAAGATTGTACCTGCAGAAAGCATCCCCGCCTGGTCGAAGGCATTCTTCCGGCGGTACGAGTGAACCGTTGACGTTTTGAAAGACATTGTTTGCTCGAAATGTAGAATTCGATCCCGCTGTGCTCGTACTCTCAGTTGTTGCGGATGACGACCATACTTCCAGCCTATCAGAGACATCGGCGCATTGGCTGCAGATTTCCAACGTCTGGTAAATCGGAAAGGTGCAATTGCCCGAGTCGCACGTAAACGACGTGTCTTTTGTATTTGGCTTCTGAAAAATCGCTTCAAAAACGGCCCCAATGGCCGTTGAAGACACAGTCATGTTAGGGTATAAGCCCGATGCATCGTGGTACTGTCCACTCTCACAGACTGGGATGGACGCTCTGCCTGCCGTCGCTGACATTCGGTCCTCGAGCTGGACGAGCTCTTGGGCAGCTGGCCCCATTGTGTAGGACAGCAAGAATATGAGCGATGCGAAAGCTGCAAGATACCTATGAAGAGCTCCAGCGTCAGAATCCCGGTAAATTACATGGGGAACTGTATAAATGAGCCAGCCAGATGAGGAAACGTAGCCTACCACGAATGGAAAGAAATCATCAGGCGAAGAGCACCCCATCCTCCACGACTTGCTTCATCAAAAACAGACATCTCGCTTAGCGGCCTCGCTCGCTTTTGAAACCACTTCCATTTCAGTTGGGAAACCACCTCCGCCGTAATTATGACAATGGCTCCCTTCATAAACTCGACAACTAATGAGACGATGGTGGTCAAGTTGACGCTATATGGCCATGACGAGAGGGGTCGCTGGTCGTACACGGCCAGGATAGAGACAAGAGCGGCAAGCATGCCCGCTGTGGTCACGCAGCAAAGAATCTCAAACACCCACAGCTTAAGGAATGGCGTCGACTTCACTTTGGCGGGAATTTTAGTAGACAACGGCTTTTTCGCCGCCATATTCTGCGCCCTGTTGGGTCCTTGTCCAGTTCTCGGTGGCTGGCTCACCTGAATTACACAGAGTTAGCATGGATCACTCATGGTCAGAACGCGAGGATGCTTGCTGACATTAGAGCTTTGCAAAAAGGCATCCCTCTCATCCGGCCTATGTGGGGTTCCGTTGTTGCCATTTCCAGGCATCTTGTCAATGAGTACGATCGGAAGCTTGAAACATGGACCAGAAGAGTTACAAGGAACAGACTTTAGAGTCCTTTTCTTTAAAAAGGGAAATTTTCTGGCTCGTTTTGGCCCCTCTCGTCCCCCCTTGCATCGCACAATTCGCTGACATCAACACCAATCAACACACTTTGCCAAGAAAGCTATGCCTTGCTGCCTGCATCAGCTGAAATTTCTGAGATCTTTTCTCAGCTTGTGGAACATCACTTAGGCGTAATCGTTCGAGCGGAAATTTTGCTGTACTTGTCTCCAAGTGATTTCAGACCTTCCTGCGCTGCTAGACGGGCAACTTGAAGGTCTGGGCCGGCGACATTGAAATCAAAACTTACGCCCAAAAACGAAATTGAGCCGCAAGAAGCTCTAAAGCTGCAAAGGAGATGGACGATGATGGAGCACATTTCATAGCAGGAAAAAAATATGAACCCCTCGTGGTCCATGTCGAGCATATTTGGTAACTTAGACACGCCATAGTTGACCAAAGCTGGCCTACCAGCCCTTTTTGTTTGGACCCAAAACAGTGTACAATCTTTACCTTCAAGTTTGAAAAGTATTTCACGTTCGCCTCTGGCCCTGTGGCTCCCCAGCCATTTGAGCCCACGGCCGCATTCAAGTAAGCCTTGAGACAGCAAATGAGCCCACCAATTATAGCAATTATCAATAGTGCCTAGGTACTTGCCGCAAATATCGATCTCTGCTCTGAAATACATCCTTGATTACTCCCAGTCAATTCCTTTGACCGAACCTCGAAAATTAGACGGTGAAGCAAATCTCAAGCCAAGGGTCAGTTCATGACATATATTTTATAACGAAACAGTCACAGCCCCTTGTACATGTGCGCTTTAGGATATCGAACTCTTATTATTATTAGATGTTCACAAAAATGGGGGTTGGTCACATTGAGCTGGGAGAGATAAACAAGACAGCGCAACGGCAGTGTAAATAGACTCATGGGAAAATGAATTGTTCGCAGGTAAAACGCCCGAAAGCTAACCGCCCAAGAATAAGTATATACATCAGGTAAAATAAAGTATTGACGTGTAAAAAACTCAATGAAGGCGCTGCGTATGGCTACGGCTGTATACGGAGTAGAAACGGAACCAGCCAGGTAAAGAACTCAGTGTGACAAGGTACGTCGTAACAGCTTGGGTTTCACTGTGCCGCAAAGGTTTATGTTGATGTTGATGTTTATACTTCCGACCTATATTCGATAGTCAGTAACAATTCAATCTCGCCAGAAAGATGCAGAGTCACCTGATAGGAAGGAGGAGGACCACAGCAAAGAACAAAATTGTTGTTTCCTTGACACAGTCCAAAGTCCCGCTTGTTCACATTGGCCCCCTTGCCGTGGTTGGTCTTGTTGCCGAAGTCAACGGAGCCTCCGACTGGGGGAAAGAAACTCAAGTTAATAAGGAGTATGACATAAGAGGTCTGAGCGACGACTTACCCAGGTCACCATCCCAGCCTATCGCCAGGTTGCACGCTGCCGAATCATCAGTGCAGCAGGAGACGTACTGGGATCCGCAGCTTAGAGAAGCAGTATTGTCATCGCCGGAGACCCCATTGTCACTGCGGATGACTGGCTCCAATGGTATGGCAGCCAGCAGAGAGACAAGGCTCAAGAGAATAACGAACAGGTGCTTCAGCATCGTTCCACCGGATTCCCACGGTCCAATAAGAGAATGAGGGTTAGATAAAGATAGGAAACCTGTGGAGAAAGCCAACCTGCAGAAATTTGGGATGAACCTGCAGCGGTTCCCGCTCTTTCATATATGATAGAACTCCCGCTCAGTCGAGCGTATGCCCACGGTGGCCAATACCATCCTGAGAAGAGTGCTCCGCTCATTGCGTCCCCCGGACACACATGCGTTACATCTGGCATCGCCACGAGGCGGGCGCTGAGACAGGATTGCACCGAAGATCATCTGAGCAACAAGGGACGCTTTGAAAGGACCCATCACGACGGTGACCTCCTTCCAAGATAGCGAGTGTCAGCATGTGGAAGATGGCCAGGAAATGGCCCGGTATGCCGTGACCTTCCATCAAATCCTACTCAGATCCCACACGCCCATTGCCAAACGACACAATCGACACACATATCGAGTCAGAGCAACGCCCCGGTGTGCTGTTGTGTGAGTAGGAAGGCCGAGAAGGCCAAGCTGCGAGGTGGCCATTATTGCACTGCTTTTGACTAGCAGGGCCATAAACGTGCAGCACGCGATGTGTGTATTCGGCATCACGCCGGTGTGAGTGGATCCTCCGTGCAAGATGTTTATTGTCCCGGAAGATGGCCCGGCAAACCAGCGGCAGTAAATGATCCTTAGTATAGATCAAATGTAGCTAGCCAGCCGGTTTATGCAATCTACACAAGATCAACGTTCCTGCATCACGATTCCCGTTTGCCCTAAGATCTGCCCGCCATGCAACGGAGGATTTCTCACCAACGAGTCGTCAACTCTCTACACCATCTCTGTTATTAGGCAGACATGGAGATGGGGGCGAAGAACCAACATCCAACATAATACTGCCATAGCCCCAGTGGCCGTGTCAGCTGACTCATCAACCCGTGGAATCCCGACGTGTTGCAGTCTCTCCACTACATGAGTGCGTCTCCAAGGTCGCACTCTATCATCACGACGTCGCACGAGAGCTTGGCTGTCACCCCCCATCCAGGAATTGTACTTGTACCGAGTCCCAGTACGCGTGCTGTCAACGAGTCAGGAGATTCGACAGCCCACTTGGCGATAGTCAGGACTGACAGGTAAGGCCAAAGCGTCGACATATGACTGAGTACAGGCATTTGGTTTTCTGTGGGCTACGAAGTATGGGGATGCATGACTGACAGGAGCTTATATCTTGTGAAGAGAATTCAGTTGGGAGGAGGATTTGCTTCTTGCCGCAGTGTACTAGGAATAGCAACCAGAAGCAGTGGGCAGCGGATACCCAAGACTCTGGTGCCTTGGTCCGTGGTATGCTTCGGACCGAAAAGGCAAGACGCCTTCCAATAAGTAGCCCAGGTACTGCCTTCTTCCAGGAAAAATGATGACCATGAGTCCTCATACCCGCAGACTTGAAGACAACAGAAGTGGAGCATTTTTTCCTTGGCTATTTAAAAGATGTCATTGTCTGTCACTTCGAACTAGAACAGGGAAAGCTCACTTGTCTTGTTAACCTATTGGAGGTCAGACAAGAAAATCCTCGGATTTGACCTCTTTGGGTGGAGTTGAGGCAAATTCTTCCAAATGGGGGAAGTGCTGTGGTGGCTGGCTAAGTGACATGGTCTGGAAATTGATACCCAGCTAGCAAAAGCAAGCAAGAAGTCCGATGCTGTCAGAATCAAGTATGGCTGCAATGGTACCTGGTAAGTGCTGACTTCGGATCTATCTTATTTACAGCCATTCCAAGGCTCAAGGCCTTCATTACCCCACAAACTTGGGTTCGCATTGATCTCAAAAGTTTTGTTGTTTGACTAGATAGAAATTTGTAGAAAACGCTAATTAGTCTGTTCAAAAGGCCACTTATGCCATCGGTACACCGGTTTCTGACAGTGAAGTAATTGAATGAGGAGCATTCAGCGTTTTCGACGTGGCGCAATGGGGTCATATGCCCAATCTTACGCTTACATGGGACGAAACTTCCCGTGATGGAAGCAACATCCTGTTCCTCAGGCCCTGCCCTGGAGTCTGTCCTGGCGGACAGGAGCGCAGCCCAGAGACTACAGGAATCTAAATTCCCGGCTCTGACGGTACCATCTCCAGTGTTCCTCCCTCCCATTTATGGAATCCGGCCTGGCCCAACTCGTAAGAGCTGTGCTGGTGTTTGGAACAAGTCCCGACTCGATCTACGGTAGATGTGACGTGGGGGTTGGTGGCATAGTCGTTTTGCCCAGGAGAATCTCCATATACACGCGGTATGCACATGCACGAGTATGTATCCACGCGTATCGCTGTTTCCCAGGAAAATGTACCGGCCGATGAGGCAGAAATGGGAATGGTCACGTCTCAATCGGGCTTATACGCGGATCACTCTGAACCGAGGGGAAAGGTAAAAATGCCGCACGCTCACCAGTCGGCGTTGACCAGATCTGGATAGAGTAGTATCATGGGATGGGGCGACCCGCACTCTGGTCCTCGGCGGGTTTAGATTATGGTGGATGGCCAAGGACATGGACACTTGGCGGTATTGGATAGATCCGGAAAATAGAGGCATATTTAAACTTGCCGCGTCGATCTTGACAGAGAGTCTGCTTCCAAAAGGGTCCTGCCGAGACAACCCTGATATCCCGATCGATCACGTAGCAGGTTAGTCAAACCCCGATGTGGCATTCGGCCATCTCCCCGGGCCCTGATCCCGAAGGCACACGGCGGTGGTGCCGCCACCTGGGTGCGGGTATCCCCGTTTAGAATGGTTGCATCTCTTCCTTTTCGAAGTTGCATTGGGGACTGCCCAGCACATCTCCAAGCCTTGAGCCTCCCACGTGCTCACCCTCTTATCGAGACTGCCGACAGGTGCACGCGTCCTCGGCTCCGGCAGTTTAAGGGTGCAACAAGTTGATCTGATTTTCAGGCCGCGGCTCCCGGAAGCCTCGTCAAAGCGCACTCCCGCTTCGGCTTTACTTCCACGATGCTACACGTGTGGATAGGCAGTCTTGGATTAAAGGATTCGAGGGTAGTGACACGCGGGTTTCGCACTCGTTCTGTCACGAGGGTCGCGAAACACATGTCTGGAGACATGAGTGCTTGAAATCACCGTGTTTGAACAGCGCCCTCGCCCGGCAGACCTGGAGTTGGCATTTTCACAATGAGTGCAAAGCATGTCCATTCCGTGCCCAATCTGCATCGATGATTTCCATGCATGCACGAAGACAAGATACGCCCGACTCGAGAAGATCACTTGTGGCTCGACAGTTGGGGGCTGAGTCTGCCAGTGATCCAAGCGACGTCCCACGAGCGCTGAATTGGCTGGCCGAATGGAGACATTGCCTTCGAAGTCGAAGCTCAAGTGCCACGCTACACATAGAAAGCCAACCCTTGATCACAGCGGGAAGAGGCATTCGGAGCAAGGGCACCATGTGTGCAAACCCAGCTGGTATTCTGCAAATCTTGAGCAAACCGCCGCCGTGTTAAACAACTACTACTATGTAATACCAATACCTCTCATATAAAAGCAGGTGGCCCATCAGACTCCCTACTAGCCCCAGACACAGCCACACTCTTCCGCTTGATCTCATTACCGCGTGTGGCGCCGCCGCCACCGTCACTAACTTGTCGCAGAGTATCATCCGCCCGCGGTACAGCCGGCGCCATCCTCGTAGGCGTCATCTCAGAGACAGCAGTGCCAACTCCGCCGCCGCCGCCGCCGCCTTGTGCCCCCGCAGCAGTAGAAGAAGAAGCCGGCGACGGGATGACGGGGCTCTCGAAGCGGTTCTCCATCGGGCTCTCCACGGGACTCACCTGGTGCACGACCCAGTTCCTCGAGTCCCGAATACTACTGAATGTCTGCGTCGTCTTGGCCGTGAAGGGCCGGTCCATCGAGCTCGTGCTCGAGAACCGCGCGTGCGTCGTCGCCCACGAGGGCGCCGGCGGCCTAAAGCTCGTCGCCACCCCCGGCCGCGGCACCCTGTTGTTGTCCCTCGACGGGTGGAACGGCGAGTTGTTCACGATCCCCTCGTAGTCGGCGATCCCGAGGCCCGCGTACGAACCCCTAGGGGACGTGGCGGCGGCTGGGAGCTGGGGCATGCTGTCGAACGAGCCGCTCCCGCTGCGGTTCCGGCGCACCACCACCGTGCCCGGGTAGCTGCGGCTGCTGCGCTTGTCCGTGGTTGTTGTTGCTGCCCCGACGGACAATGCCCTGCTGCTCCTGCGGCTGTGGCCGTGGCTGTGGCCGTCACCACTCCCAAAACTCCCATTCATCCTCGTCTGCCGCAGCCTATGGCTCTCGCTGTTGAGCGCCACGGGCGCAGTAGCCAGCCGCGGCGTGGGCACGCAGGCCGGCACGCCCGGGTCCCGCAGGCTCGTGTACCCACCCCCAAACTCCATGGTCCTGCGGCTGCTGTGGTGCGCCCCCACATTATCAAAGATCCCCTGCCTTGCGAGCGGCGACGCCTCCCGCACGTGCAGGCGCACCCTCCCCCACGCCTTGAGCGTCTTGCGCTGCACCGCCGCGCTGGCCAGGCTCGCCGCGCCCCGGGCCGAGGCGGTGGCCTTGCCCGCGAGCCGCCGCGTGTTGCCCCGGAACGTGTCCGCCCCGGACGAGGAGCCGAAGCTCAGGAAGGACCGCTGGGAGCGGGCGGGCCGCAGGGCTGGGTGCTCGCGCATCCGGGGCTCGTCTGGCGCGGTCGGGCCGCGGGTCTTCTCGACTATGAGCTCTGGCTGTGTCGGGTCGGTAGGCGTGATGTCCCGGCTGCCGCTGCTGTAGACCCTGGCTGGGTTCCGAGGGGGAGGCCCGCCGCGGTCTGCTGGGGTTGAGGGGGGGAAGGCGTGATACTGATGATGATGATGATCGCTAGGCCGTGTTGTCGCTGCTGCTGATCCGGCGTAAGCCGCCGCCTCTGGTGTCTGCAGGGTCGTGTGGTCCGCGTCCAGGGAGGGGATGCTGACTTCTACATCACTGCGGAAAGAGTTCTGGCGGCTCTGGCGGCGCAGGGTGATGGAGGGGGGGTGTTCGTCGCTGAAGCCGCGGCCGTCGTCGTCGTCGAACGAGTCGCACGACGTCCGGGTGTTGCCGCGCTTCAGGCGGGGGATGCGGAAGTTGCGCAGGGGCGCCATCAGGTCGCGGTACTTGCTCGGCAGCAGTGCGTCTTCCTTGGGCGGCGCGTCGTCGTGCACGATGATCGGGAGGGCTGGGGCCGGGGCCTCGGGGACTGGGGAGCCTGTGTATTCGGACCGGAGGTTGCTGGGCTTCCGGGGCTTGCATTTCTCAGCTGCTGAGGAATTCGTGAGCCCGACGTAGTGCTGGTCACTCAGGTCCAGCCGCGAGGCTTCGGGGTCGTAGCCTTGGGTGTGTATGTAGTTGGTGGGCTCTGCGCTGTCCTTGCCATCCAGGGGGGTGCGGGACAGGCGCCTCTGGCGTCGGCGGTGCCAGCAGAAGCAGAAGCATAGGAGGACGAGGAGTGCCAGGATCGTGGGCACGAGGACCGCGATCAGCAGCACATTTGTGGCGTTGTGCGCTGGCTGGGCTCCAGGCGTTGCGGTGGTGGATGAGGTGGCGGTCGTTGAAGCAGAAGCGGTCGAGGATTCAGTCGATGATGCTGTTGTTGGCTCCACGGTGGACAATATCTGAAGAGTCAGCTTCTGCGACTGCGTCGTCTCGTCTCTCCTCAGTTGGCCATCATCTTCTGCCCGGACGCTGAACACAACCTCAATGACTGAACTCGTTGCCGAGGTCGGCACGTCTCCGGACAGGACCAAGGCCGACGCGTCATATTCTATCCACGGCGTAGAGGGTTGGATATCGACTGAGATCTGGGACTCAGAAGGGTCGAACAGGTACGGCTTGAGGTGAAAGGACAGGTGATCCCCAGGTTCGAGGCTCACGGTCGGGAAGATGCCTCGAAAAGGACCGCCGCCCTCTGCTGCGAGCTCAACGTCCACGGTGATGTTCAGCCTGTCCAGAAACCCATCTTCCATAATGACGGTAAATGTGGTCGACTGTGCCGTGTCCGGAGGCGTCCCGGTGACCGCCCACGACGCAGGATCAAAAACAAGCCATGGGGGCAGGTCCGCCGTGGAAACGGACAGGTCGCCGACGGTCGCGGGATAGCCATCGATCATGACGCTCCCCACCAGCCCGGTATAAGTCAGAGGCGTCCCAACCGTAGCATTGAGGGTGATCCTCGGCTGACTGGCTGTCAGGGCGTGGCTCCCGACCACGATGGAGAAGGATATCGATACGGCTGAGAACCCCTTGATGTCCGACGCGATGAGCTTCAGGGAGAAGGTCTGTGGCGGCTCTACCAGAGAGGCAAACGGGGGCGTGGTGCCGGAAAATGCCAGGGTGCCCGCGTCAAAAGTCACCCACGCCGGCAGGGGGCTGTTGTCGGTGGTCACGGCGTAGTAGTTGAGGCTCTGGACCTCGGCGTCGTGGAAGGTGTCTGGCGCAAAGGCGAAGAAGAAGTACCTGTCGGGATACAACAGGATGGACGAGGGCTCCGAGTAGGTGCCAAACTCGTGTATCTGGTCCGAGACGGGGACATGGATGGTTGGGCCCGGACTGCGAGAAACGACCAGAGTCACAGAGAGAGGTGTCGAGCCGGTGCCGTCGGTTGCCACGAGGACAATGGGCACCCCGACCACGGTGCCCGGGGCGATGTCCGCATCGTGAGGTGTCCCGTAGAGCCTCCGGCTGTTGCTGTCGATGGAGAGCCAGGACGGCGAGTCCCTGAGCGAGTAGGACAGCGGCGACCCGGACGGGGACGTGAAGGTCGTGGAGGGGAAGACGTATGAGAAGGGCTGTGATATCCTCGCGACAGGCGGGACCTGCGAGTTGATGGGGAACGCGATGACAGGCGTGGCGTCGACACGCACGGCGCCGAGTGAGGCGGCGAGGAGGAGGGTGCTCCCCCCGGGTAGAAGCATTGTCTGGTGTCACGAGGGCGTGGTCGTTGGGGCGCCGAGTTCATGAGGTCACAGACAGGCAATCACGCAGACAAGGCGAAGACAGGATTCTCGAGCAGACGGGGGGGAAAAGCCATGGAAGAGGAGGATGGCACAAAGTCATGGCCTACCAGGAGACATGATCGGAGACACGGCCGAAGACATGTCGAAGAGGAGGAGGCTCAGCCCATCCATCCCTTGAGGCCGCTTGATGCCCGTTTGATGGCCCATTGAGGGCAGCAGAGATCCAACCCCTTGAGGGCATCTTGTTGCAGAGAAGATGATGCATGGCCAGACCGGGAGGCCGGGACTAGGAGGCTGTAGTTGAGTCAACATTCCAGTTGACGGTTGAGTTTAGGTTAGGGTTAAGGGAGGGTTCGAACGGGGAGTTCGGGTATGGGCAGACGGTGGAGGGAAGGGAGAGATATGCCGGCGTTGTCCTGCTCCCTCGGTGCAAATGCGCTGCCGAGTTGGTGAAGAAGTGTTTCCATGATGGATGACGATCATGATGGACGATTTGACCCGTAGAGAGAGAGGACCGGGCTACAATCAACATGCCGAACTGCCAGGAAACGTGAGAGAGGGATGATTCGGTTCAGAGTCCACTTCAAAATCCACCTGAATTGAGTCAATCAATCTCATCCATCATGGACAGACAAGTGACATTTGAAGCTCATACTCATGAGTCTGTCACAAGCAAAACAGCACTCTTCTGCTGTGCTTCGTTGGATGACACTCGGCCCCCTTTGCTCGGTGGTACAGCCAGTCAGTTTCCAACCTAGCATGCTTTGGGCGGCCGGCGATTCACGATGGCGCCAACGAGGTCGGCACGGCGTCATGGAGCTCCGATAACCCGCAACCCGCACTTGCAGCGGCAGAAAAGGGGGGCCACCTTGCCACCGACAGCGGCCGTATCGGTTGGATGTATCGGTTGGATGTCTGTCTGTCGTGCATCGTGGGGTGGTGCACAACTCATCCACATCGAGCCCAGCCCGGCCCAGCCAGCCCAGCCTAGACCCTCATTTTGAGCCCCCATTCGAGCTTATCGCGCGCCCACGGCAGAGAATCAATCGCGTTGGCATTGATCTCAATCAGCAAACACCATATTTTCTTCACCGCCCTGTGCTGCAGTCCTCACTGCCGCTGCATCTGCCTCTGCCTCTTTCCTTTTTTGTTGCACTCCTGCCTTGAAACCCTCACCCCGCCTCAAATCCCATCACCCACTTGGGCTTCCGAATTGCCTCACTTCCCACCTCCCACCTCTCACCCTCTCACCTCTCACCCTCTCACTTACCTCTCACCTCCCACCTATTGTCTCTCACCGCTCAACTCTCAACTCTCATCCTCATCACTCACCTGCCAGTACTCAGTCCTCACATCTCTCACCCCAACAAATCTCACCAAAACCATCACCCCAACCCACGATGAAGCTCTCCCGTTCCTCCTCGCCAGAGCTGGACCCGTCCGCCTTTGGCGTCGACTTCGCGCCCCTCCCCGAATACAAGGCGGCCGCCGACACGGCACTAGACTTCGGCGGGCTGCTCGAGACGCCGTTGAAGGTCCACGAAGACCTTGCTTCGGGCTGCGGAGGCCAGACGTGGCCGGCGGGTGTGGTGCTGGCCAGGCATATGCTGCGATACCACCGGGAAGAGCTCCGAGATGCGCGCATGTGAGTGTCGTAGCACACCCTCCGCTCCGCTCCCTTCCTTTCATTGCCTCAGACAGACTGTCCCTCCCTCTCCTCCCCGGCCTGCCCTCATCTACTAGTTCTCGCCTGCGTGACCGTGCGTCTGCTGTGTCGTGCGGTGTCATCCATGGATGCATGCCGTCGTGCCTTGGTCGTGTCGTGCAGCGTGGACTTGATTCGAGGTCCAGGACCACCGGGTGGGAGAGAGGAGAGGAGAGAAAGATAGAAAGGGGGGAGGGAAAAAAAAAGAGGAGACACACACACACACACACACACACACATGTGCAGGGAGCTGACATCCGAACTTGTGCACCAGATTGGAGATTGGAGCTGGTGGAGGGCTCGTAGGCTTGGCGGTAGCGAACGGGTGCAGCCTCAGCCAGCCTCTCCACATTACCGACCAGTTGGAGATGCTGAGCCTGATGGGCCACAACGTCGTGCTCAACAACGCACAGGGCCGGGTCAAGCCCTCGATCCTGAACTGGTGAGTCAAGAGTACTACTTACTACCTCCTTACTACCCGAGACCACAACACACAACATTGATGCATCTCGTCTATCGGATACGCTGGCAACATGCAGTGTCACCTCCCTCCTTCTGCCCTATCCATCGTGCCCGCTCTCCCTCCCTCTCTCCCGCTCTCACACACACACACACCCCAGCACCCTCGTGGCTAACCGTGTCACGAAAAACCCCAACAACAGGGGCGAGCCACTGCCGTCGGAAACAGTAGACTTCAAGCCGGACGTGATCCTGGCCGCCGACTGCGTCTACTACGAGCCCGCCTTCCCGCTCCTCCTGCAGACGCTAAAGGACCTGCTGGCGCTCTGTCCCTCTGCCACCATCTACTTCTGTTTCATGAAGAGGCGGCGCGCCGACATGCAGTTCCTGAAGAACGCCAAGAAGGCCTTTGTCGTGTCCGAGATCCCCGACGACGAGCGGCCCGTGTTCAGTAGACAGGGTCTTTTCCTCTACACCTTTACCAGCAAGAACCAGAACCAGAACCAGGCGCCGTCGTCGTCTTGAGAGAGAGAAACGTGGGCCCGGCCCAACTTGTTGATCGATCATCACTAAAACCAGGTACTACTACTTACTGTAAGACTGTGGGTATGCGCATGCATGTACCTTCCAAGCTACGTACGCACTGCCGCCAGCACCAAAGCGTGCAGAAATGGGCCCGGACGGCGGCACGGGTGTCGCTGCAGTCCAGCCCGGGTGGCCAAGCGCCATGTTAGACCAGACGCGACCCCGCAGGAGACCAAGGAAGCTGCATTTTTCGTTTTTTCCCCCTTGAAGGCAAAATTTTGACAGGCTTTTTGTTGGTCATGATGAGAAAATACTCGCTGCGAATGGGGACCAAGGATACCTAGGCAGAGGAGAGCCCTGCGGGTCTCGGCAGCGAGATCGCCTCGCTTGCAAGACGGCCCGCCGCACGACAGCCAGGCTAGAAGGGGAAGCGTCGGATGCGTGCCCCGCTGATGGTGCTGCACGAATATGACTCCGTTCCTGCGCGAACAGCCTTGACTGGTTGTTTGGCAGCCTGTGGGTGGCACTCAACCATTATAGATCGTGCATAGGAGAGAGGTAATAGAAATCAGAGTTTTGAGGCCCAGAACCGCCTGCCCCCTCTTCCTCGGCATGCTGCCCGCCTCTGCGCCTGCGGCAATTTCTGGCAGTGAGACGCCAGGCGCCACAGGTGCATCTCTGGGGCCTGGCCTCGTCATCCATCCTCAAGCGGCAACAGGTGTACCCTTCTTTACAACACATGCAGTGTGAAAGGAGGTTTAGATTTCTAGGTTTTCGCCAGAGCAGAGAAGAAGCCAATTGCCATGTCAATGAGACAGTGCCAACCACGGGCCGAGAGGCATAATTACCGCCTTGCGTGAGAAGGTGCCAAAGAGGATGGGGGCATCCATCCCCAACGGTCTGGATCCCGGCGGTTGCAGTAAACCTTGAGATGCCTGCCTCTGTCACGCAGTGTACACGTGTAAATGGCCATCAGGAAAATATCATCACACAAGTCGCCTTCATGACGCAAAGGTGCAGAGGTGGTTTGAGCCCATCAAGGCCGAGGCCTCCGCAGCGTCCCCACGCACACAGGCAGGCAGGCAAGGGGCCAGCCAGCAAATTCCCGCAAAAACAGATCTCACGTTATTCCAACTCTGATTCCAACTTTGTTGATCAAGGAGGGGCGGGCTGCGCGTGGGTCCAGGATCAAGGGACCCGGATCGCCGACGATCCCTCCCTCAACGGGAGCCCAGCACAATTGCTAATATACACATATGTACCATGCACCATGTGCAGTGTGGTCTAGTGTACAAAATGTTCCGGCTTATTATTATTCGGAACCGGGCAACGCAATAGGCTGCTTGGCTGGCTCCAGGAACGAGAGCACGAAGGAAAAAAGCAACGAGGAAGGATGGAGGCCAAGGCGGTAATTGCAATGGGCTGGCTGTGGCACGACGAGACTACTGTGCGCACTACCAACACTGGCTGAGCTGGCTGGCTGATGAGCAAGGACTGGACTGTCCGAGCAGCTGCCGAGCTTGCTGGCTGTCGTGCGTGTTTCCCCGGTCTCAAAGTACTCACAGACTGACCAAAGCCCCCCCTGCAGCCACATCCACACTTTTGGGGAGGGGGAGAGAGTCAGACTGTTGGACGTAAAAAATACGACGCTTGGGGTTACTTGTGCCTGACTATCGGCAGGGATCTTACCCTGTACCTTGCAGCTGGAAGGATGGCCCGGGCTGATCGCAGCTGCGCCGAGGAACCAACGGCGCGCCGTCAATGGTCAATCTTGCCCATGACAGCATCCTCGTTCCGGCATTGCCCCTTGTCGGGAGTCCGTCAACCTACCTTTTTTTGCTTTCCCATGCCACCCCAGCGCCCTGCCCCTGAGCAAAGTGACGATGGTGCGCTGACCGTCCGTTCGTCTGTTTTTTTGTTTCAAGGTCTGGCCTGTCCAATGGATGGCTGCCGCCGCGGGAAGACGGGGGATATTTCTGGGCCTCACAGAAACGGAGAAAGAAAACTTGGGCTTTTCTTATATCCTCTACTCCCTACTCTCGCTGTAACCCCTTTAGGGGTCCCCTGTTAGCTATACCCCCCTAGAAAAGATATAGTAGTACTTACTACTAAGAAATTTATTTCTAATATTTTCCTGGTAATAGTTGCTAGGAGGAATTAGGGCTATAATAAAGTTGTCTTAAATATGATTTTAAGTATACTATTAAGCTTATATACTATATCTTTTTTTATTAGTAATAGTATTAAAAAATATAATAATAATATTATTATTATTATTTTCTTCCTTAGATAGTTAATTATCTATATAATTAATACTACTAATATAGTTATATTATTAAAAACTTTTTATATATAGATTTATATATTACTTTAGAGTAATTTATTATAATATAGGGTATTTAATAGTATTTTAGAGGGTATTATAGGTATTACCTATATAGCTTATTTTTTAGGTGTTAGTAGTACTACCTACTAGTCTTTTTATTACTTTAGGGGTATTAGAGTAGAGGGAATTAATAATATTACTCTTATTAGTACCTATAGTAAGAATTTAGGTATATAAAGCTGTAAGTGAGGCTATTATATATATATAACTATACCTAATTTAATGATAGGGCTTACTAAGAGTATATTAACTACTATAGCTTTATTAATCTTTATTTCTATTAGCCTTACTAGAAGGTTCTATATAAATAGGCCCTTATTACTATATAATTCTAATACCTGTATAGTATTATAAAAATACTTTTAAAGCTACTTAAGATAGTTAAACTAGTTATTTTTTAGGGTAGTTTATTAGGTTTTATAAATAAAGTACTTTTATAGGGCTTACCTATTTAAAGATATTATTAGAATTAGAGTAAGTAGACTACTTATTTATATACTAATTCTCTTACTATAGGTGTTCCTCTACTTTAAGGTCTTTATTAGTTAGGGGGTCTTCCTAGGGTTACTAAAGTATTACTTAGCTTTCTTATTTAAAGATTCTAATAAGTAACTAGATTATCTTATAAGGAATTATCTTACCCTTAAAATTATACTTCTACTAAAGGTTTATATAGATAGTCCTTATTAAGTATTACTCTTTATAAGGGTACTAAAGTATCTAAATATTAGCTTTATAGAAGGTAGGCTTACCTAAATCTTCTTATTATTTTACCTTACTAATTTACTAAGTAATCTACTACTATAGGCTTAGGGGAAGCTACTTAAGCTCTTTAAAATAACTAGTAATAATATATAGTTTAGAGTAATATTTAAGCTATTAGTGCTAATTAGCCTTCTCTTACTAGATATATACTATATATAGATATTACTAAATTAATTTAGAGAGGGTATAATAATAAAATATTACCTTAAATCCCTAGCTTTTTAGGTATCTATAGAAGCCTTCTAGGGGGGAAGTTATTAGTATATAAATAAATAAAGGAATTATAAATCTAGGCCTAATTAGCTACTAATTTAGAAGTAAGAATAGGGTACTAACCTAGCCTATAAAGCCTACTAACTATAGTTACTAGATAGCTTATTTTTAAGCTATTTTCTTATATAATTAAATTATACTTACTATAGAATTACTTCTATAGCCTTCTAGTACTCTTTTAGGTAGTCTACTTTATTTATACTTATATATAGTACCTTCTTAATATACTAGTAACTTCTAGTAAGCTCTAGTAATACTAAATAGTAGTAAGTTAAAGACTTCTAGTACTTTTAGTAGAGAAAGATACTAATACCTAAAAAAGTATATAATAAATATTAAATTATCTTCTACTTAGCTACTAAATTATCTATAATTACCTACTATAACTACTAGCTAGGTACTAGCTCCTAAATAGTACTTAGTAAAGCTTTAATTATATATATCTACTGATTTTATAAGAGGAAAAATACCTTAGAATACTATCTCCTACTATTATTAATTATAAGAAGAGTAAATAGGTACTATAAAAGCTTATTAGTCTAGTAGGTTATATTAATTATAATAAGGTTACTATACTACTTTAGAGTATACCTAGATAAGCTAATACTTTCTTTAAGGAGGAATATAAATAACTAGTACTCTAAACCTTACTCCTATAAGGAAATAAGCTTACTATATAAGCTAAGCTTTATTAGAAGATTCTAGGTATCTTAAACTCTATTTATAGGTTAGATTTATACTTTTAATAGTATAGGAATATATACTATTCTTCCTAGGGAGCTTATTATATTATAAGAAGTTCTACTAACTAGTTAATACTCTTATAATACTTCTAGATAGTAGTTTCCTAGTTAAGCTAGTCCTAACTACTAATAAAGTATATATTAGGGATACTAAACTACTAGAGGAAATACTTTAATTCCTTATCTACCTTAAAGTTCTTATTAGCCTTCTTCTTATCTAGGTTATATACTAGCTTAAGGTATTAGAAGCTAGCTTCTTATATACTATTATTAAAGATTAGGGAGTTATAGAAGTTAATATTATAGTTAGTACTATACTTACTATAAAATTATAAGTAGACTTATTAATTATACTTATTAGTATACCTATTTTTAGCTACCTAGGACCTAACTAATTAACCTAATTAAGCTTCTTAGTTACTTACTAATAGGGAATTCCTCCCTTATTATTAATCTCTTCTATAATATAATTCTTATAAATTAAGAGTATATAATTATATAAGTTAATATTAATAATATAATAATTATAGCTATTATTCCCCTTTACCTTATAATAGGTATAGAAATAGTACCTAAACTAGAGTATATAGGAAGGATTTTCTATTATAGGAGCTTTACTTTAGTAATTAATATATTAAATATTACTAATATATAGAAATAAGAGTTTATATTCTATACTAGAAATAATAAGATTCTATATATTAGAATACTCTCTAAGATAATAATAATATCCCTTAATATTAGAGACTAGTTTAGAGTTCTAAAGGATATAAAATCTATATTACTAAGACTTAAAATTAAGTAGTTAGGGTACTTAGGATAATAGGGATAATATTTTAATAATTATTTATAAATAAATAAGAAATAATAAAAAGATAAGAATATTATTTAGGGGAAAGAGAAGTCCTAAGGATAATACCCCTTATTCTACTATATAAATAGCCTACTAACTACTCTTTTAGATAATAATATATTAGTATACTAAGTAATAAAATAAATAATATTTAGAAAGTAAATAAAAATATTTAATAATATTATATAGCTGCTTAACTTGATGATGATAATAGTGCTAATAGGTCTGCCTTGCTGTTAAGCTTGTACTATACCTGTTTGGTATAGTGTGGTTGCTTAGAAGGTAGGGGGACCTGGTGAGATTAGGGGTTCTGAGCGGTAGAGGATGTAAGAATACCTGAAAACTTGCCTGCTAAGAACAAGGTCTCCCGCACGGGTCTAAGCCCTTCTTTGATTGCTTGGGTATTGCTGTGGGGCACGCTTGCCATGTGGAATGGCATTCCTTTCCGTAGCACATGCAACGTTCTGTTCCTGTTCCTGTTCTCGGTCATGTTTGTGGGCCCCCTGTCAGCAGCCCTGTTCCCTTTCTGTTCAATGTTTCCTTCTTTCCCCCCTCCCTCCCCTAGCCGACGCCCCCGGCTTGGGACATCTGGGACCCAACGGCAGGTTTTGTTGCCCACCTGCCCTCAGCCCCGAAGGTGGACATGCCCAGGCTCGCCTAGGTGGTTGTGGTCTAGTCAGTCATTCATAAATATATTCCCCCCCTTGCTTCCCTCTCCGGGCACTGTCCCTTTCCTGGCCTCCCCTTCACCACGCTCAACACGCCTTCTTGCTGTTCACTTGCTCCAGAGGACTTCTTGTTCCTCAATTCATTCCTTCCTTCCAAACCGAGCAGTGCTCCAACGTTCACTTTTTTGACGAGAAAGACAATTCTCATCACCCACGGTTCTACCAACCACAACATTGGCAAACAGAAAGCGGACAGTTCCAACCAGTGGCTTGACCCGAAAACATACGGCATCCAAGACAAAGACAGACCACTTATTACACCCAAGACAACATTCCAGTGTAGCCAGCCAGCCTGCCACCTTTCACACCTTCATTCATCTTCTCTCCAGCAAGGGGCACACACCTCGGTCGTATCCAACGCTACACCTGCTTAGATTAGAAGTCTCCTTCACCATGAAGTCAACGACAGCATCTCTCATCATCGCCCTGGCCTCGACGGCCATCGCCCAGCCCCATGGCCACCACCAGCACCAGCACCCGGCCCGGGCTGCCCACCAGCACCACAACAAGCGTGACCTCGTCACCGAGTGGGAGACGGTCTGGGTCACCGAGACCGTGACCGAGCTCGTCGACGGCACCGCCACCGAGTGGATCACCCCCACCCCAACCCCAGAGACCCCGTCCACCACCCTGGCCACCGTCGCGTCGTCGTCCTCGTCAGCCGGCGGCCAGTTCTTCGAGGGCTCCGCCCCCTCCAGCGCGCCCGAGGTCGTCGCCCCGCTGCCGGCCGCCCAGACCCCCAGCTCGCCGCCCCCGGCCGTTGTTGCTCCCGCCCCCGCCCCCACGAGCAGCAGCAGCTCGTCCGTCTACGTCGCCCCCCAGCCCACCCCTGAGCCTGCGCCCGTGGCACCCAAGGTCGAGACCCCCGCTGCCGCCGCCCCGTCCGTGGCGGCCGTCAACACCCCCGCCGCGCCTGCGGCCCCGGCAGCGTCCCCCGACACGGGCTCCAGCTCCGGCGCCACCGTCAACACCAACAGCAACGCCGCCTCCATCCTGGGCTCGGGCTACAAGTCCGGCGACCTGACCTACTACCAGGTCGGGCTGGGCGCGTGCGGCGAGGACGACAGCGGCAAGGACATGACCGAGAACATCGTGGCCATGTCGGCGGCGACCATGGGCTCGCAGTCCAACGGCAACCCCATGTGCGGCAAGACCATCAAGATCTACAACAACGCCAACGGCAAGAGCTCGACGGGCGTCATCCACGACAAGTGCCCCGGCTGCGTCGACGGCAGCATCGACGTCTCGCAGAAGCTGTTTGAGGAGCTGGCCGACCTGGCTGATGGGCGGATTGACATCTCGTGGAACTGGGCTTCCTAAGCTGGTCTCCAGTTTGATGACACACCCCCGGCTTCCCACCACGGTACCTACCCTGGTGGGTAGGTACATCGGGGAGGCTTGACGAATTTCCTTTCCAAACTCATCACGAGGCATTTGGGCATGATATCCAAGGTTCTCAGGAGGCCCACAACTTGGGCGTCCAGAACAAATCAACAAATCTACATTCTTGGGGCGTCAATGGGAAGGGAGGCGGATCTGATCTGACCTGGGTAGGTATCGACAAAAAAACAGATACTACCTTTTTTGTTCTGGCCGCGATTGAATTCTTTGTTTCACTTCTGGAGATACAAATATGGGCAAACTCCTGGTTTCACTCCTTTATAAGATATCCCAGGACTGCTCACACCTACCTACGAGCCCCACGTCCTTTTTCTTTTTTTCTCTCCTTTGAGGCGATTGGGGGAAAAACCAAAACTGGACGGGACATGCTTGCATAGACCTTAACTTCTAGTGTATATACCTTAGGGAAACTCATTTACAAACAATTCTGTGTGTGGACTCGCTGAAGTCCATCCACCCTGATTGATCATCATCCAGAAAGTTTTTTGACCCCCGGCCCTCATGTTGTGTATGTGCGCCTTGTGTTGTTGCGGATCGTGAGTGACGTGCGTTGTGGGTTCGCGATGGAGGGAGATCATCAATCGATTGTCAACGGCTTTTTCTGTGGGTGCGGGCGGAGTTTTGATCGCTCGTCGCAGCGGACTCCATTTTACTTGGGCCTAGTGTCGTCGGCTATCGATCGACACGACGTGTTTATCTTATGGAGCACGCTGGCGAGATGGATGGTGAACAGTGCGTTTTCTCGTCGGCGGGCGAGCATTGACCATGTGCAGACAGGTCCAGCGTCATTGATTGATTGATTGATTTCAATTGTAACGTAGCTGCTTGAGTAGGCTTGCGGCGTCGTTGAATTTAGAAGGCGCAGTTGGTCATTCCACAGATGGGCTCGGGCGTATTTCCGATGTCTGGCTGACCACACAGATTGTTACCGAGTGGTCCTAGGTGAACTGGGGAACTTGTGTGATGATAACGAAGGCACGCCTAAAATCTGCTGTAGATGCAAGAGTCTGCTGTTTCTCAACCAGCGCGGCCGTGATGTTTCTGTGCGAGCGAATTCTAAGCAAGGCTTTCTGTTCCGCGAAGCTCATACCAGTACTGAGCTGCTACCAGAAGGAGGCTTCCTTCCCATGGAGTAATGCGAGGGACTTCATAATCCCATGATTCCTTTCCTTATTTACTACTCTGATCGCCCATCCTGATTCATAGCCGCAAACCGCTTGTTCCTCTCCTCGTACACAGTATTCCAAGCCTCAGCAACCCCCGGGTCAACACTCGAGTCACCCTCCATCTCGGGCTCCCCCCTATAAACGAGCTCCTGCAGGTTCGCCTCCACGACAGCGCCGCTGGGGCCCGAGGCGACCCACTCCTCCCTGCCACCACCACCCGCCGCCAGCCCGTCAAACTCGCCCAGCTCGTCAAACGCCCTCAGCATCGTCGCCATGGGCGTCACGATCGACGCCGGGAACGCCTCCATCAGCCCCGGCGGCGCGAGCCCCGTCGCCACGACCGCGGGGCACACGCAGTTGACGCGGATACCCACCTTTGCGGCCGCGGGCGCCACGGCGCGCGTCAGCCCCAGCAGCCCGTACTTGGAGGAGCTGTACTGGGGGTTGGGCGCGTGCGCCCGGAACCCGGCCACCGAGGAGGTGATGATGATCTTGCCCCCCGCGGCGGTGGTGGTGGTGGTGGGGGTGCCCCCCGCCAGGCTCATGTAGTGCGCCGCGAGCTTCAGGCCGTAGTAGGGCCCGTAGAGGTTCACGGCAAAGGTCTGCATGTTGGGCCGCCGGGGCGGGCGCGCCGCGTCGCCTGAGGTGCTTGCGAAGATGTCGTCGCGGTCGTCTATGCCTGCGTTGAGGGCGACGAAGTCCACTGGTGTGTGTGTGTGTTAGTTGTTTGTTTGGCGTAGCTTGTAGAAACGAGAGGATCCTGGGAGGGTCTAATAGTGAACAGTGGAATTTAGTAACCATGGTACGGGGGGCTTAGACATACGGCGTGAGAAGCGCGAGTGTGCGGTCTGGAAGGCGGAGGCGAGCTGGTCCCAGTCTGAGATGTCTGTCTTGAGGAATGTGACGGAATCGGTAGGGATTTCGGAGACGGGGTCCTGGACGTCCAGGATGAAGACGTGCCAGTTCTTGGACGCTAGATGGAGGGTCAAGGCCAGGCCGATGCCTGAGGAGCCTCCTGTTACTATGGCCACGCCGACGGGATCAGATGGCATGTTGTGGTGATATGTGGAACCCGGGGCGGTGTGTATGTGTAACGTTATGTCACTGGTAAGTGTTGTACGATCCCAAGTCTAGTTGGCTCATCTGGCACATGTACATATGTGTTTTGGGGATGGAGGAGGGGGAAATGGCATCGTCGGCAATTCATTAACAAGCGAGGGGAACGCTTGGGGTGGAGGAACCGTCCCGAGTTTCACAGGGATGCATCCACAAGCCCAGGGCGGCAATACTTTACTCTGTCCGAAACTAAACACGGCGTGTCAGTGAAAAGCTGAGCTCCCAAAGTAAAGCAATTGAGTCGATAGGTCCAGCGTGAAAACACCATTATATTCCATTGGACCCCCCCCCCCCCGGGGAAAGCTGATTTAGATAGCACTAGAGATGAGTTCTAAGCGTCGATATGCGGCACAATTCTTTTACCTCATACACTTAAGGCAACTTGTGGTCGACCAAGAATCAAACGTAGAATAGTTTGCCCGCATTCATTTATCTTCCAGCCCGTTGGATCATTGCCGTGCGTATTGTCTGTGGCGTTTCGCGATGTAGCATAGGACGGACGGCCATTCAGGCGACCATAGAGGATCAAGTGGAATGCTCGGACTCTATACTATTAGATATTGAAAAGGCAAGTCCGAAGATATGCGAGTTCAAGCTATATCATGTTCTAGAATATAATATCTACCCAGCTGTCTACGACACACTTGTTCTAAAATGCCAACGCCGTATTATCAGAAATCCCACAGAGTACCAAATGCGTGCATTCCAGCTGCGCGGCAACCTTGCATCATCTCATCATTGCCCTGCATGTTTGATGTTATAAATATGACCTCGGCGCCAAATCTCGTCCAGGTGTCTTTGAGAAGTTCCATGGTGTCCGGTCGACCTCCTCGTTTCTTCGAGTCCCAAAGGATCATTCTCTCCGGTTCGATGTTGTTGTGAATCAGTCCGGTAATGGTAGGCCCGAATGTTTTCTCTTGATCAGAGCCTATCCAGATGAGGAACCAATTAGGGCTCTGGATACAGGTGGACAGTGCTGCTCCAATACCGGTTCCAGTGCAGATCCGAATTCCTCTCTTGAACATGGCTGAGGCATGCCCGACGCCAGCTATAGTGTGTTAGTCAAAGGCAGGAAGAAATATAGCAGAAGTAACGTACCGAACTTTAGCTCTCTGGTCCACACTGTCTTGGGTGGGTTGGCAACGAGCTCTTTCGTAAAATCGCCTTGAACGCCGCAGATCATATAGTGCTGTTTGGACTTCCGGCCCTCGCTAATGATACCAAAAGCGTGGTATTCCATAATTGAAGTGCGGCTGATCCTTCCCAAGAGACCCTGCTGCATCCCACGCTCAAAACGAAGAACTGCAACTTTGGGGGATGGGAGCTCGACCACGACAGGTACTTCTCGAAGAGTTACCCAAGGGATGACAACACTATGCAAAATTAGTGGTGATCAGAAAGTAGGTGGGAAGAGACTTACAATATCGTCATGAACACAGCAAACCAAAGCTCTTGTGCACTTAGAAGGGAGTGCGCATCGGGTCTCCATTGCCCAACTTTGATATCATATGTGTTACCCATGATTACAAATATCCAGGTGGTCTAGCTCAGGTTAGCTACACTTAGTAAGAGGCTATAATAGGGCACGTACTGCGAGGCCAAGCCATCCGACAAATCGGTGATGCTTTTCGAACACGTTATGATAAGTACTGGTCGAAGTGTTAGTTGTTGAAGCCCAGATAGAACTCGTAGCCACCTACTTGCGAACCCAAGGAAAGGCACTCAGGACGGAAATGATAACAAGGACATTCGTGATGATGCCGCTGACGATCACGGCAGGATGTTGAACGGCGCGGTACCGTACAATGTCCGCGATTTTAAACACCAGCCAGCTGTGAACCGAATTAGCATCTCTTCAGCACTGCATTATGTAGCTCCCTTACCCAGCACCGGAGAGAGCACATCCCGAATGAATGCCTCCAACATGTTGTAGAGCAGATGTCGCCGCCAGCTTGATGCGTACTGGCGCCCACTGGTGGGTGGATCTCTTGTCAGCAGCGGTTCCGTGACCAACAGGGAGAGCCACGTACCCCCCGCAGGCCGTATATGCAAATTGTGTATAGGAAACGTATCCAAAGCTCGTTTCGCATTAGGATGGCGCAGAGGAGGTTGCCTAGTACCAAGGCGCCCATGTGATTCTCAGCGTAAGGAAAGCGTCCTAGTGCCGCCACGATAATTCCAGTCAAGTTTAGCAAAACAACGAATGTGAAGAACCTTCGGTACGTGTTGAACCAAAGTTCTGCCAGTATCCACCAACTGATCTTTGGTTTTGGTGGTGCCGGCTTTTTGACCGTCGTCTCGAGTACGTTGGCATTGGTGGCCTTTGCAGTTGTTGGCCAGGACAGTGACAGTTCCGGCACACTGGATAGCGGCGTGATGCCTTCATGGACTGGCGAGGTGGGGGAAAGCCGGGTGTCCAAGTGAAGATCCCTCTTCTGGCCCATGTAGACGAAAGGTGGAGGTGCCATTAATTGCGCCGAGCTGTCATAGACGCCCTTCTCTGCATCATCGAGAGAGTCCAGGCTGCTGTTACCAGTAAGGTGGCTTTGTGGTGAGGTTGCCATGACGAGAGGAGGACTCTTTGCGAGGCTTCGAAACACAAATGCAGAGAAACGGCGGGGCAGGGGTGACTAGAGACAGGGGAACCATCAGCGGATTGCCAGAGGGCGAGTTTTAATCAGGCCTGGGGCTCAAGCCCGGGCCCGAACAAGATGCGAGAAGTACCTATCATTGCTAGATGGAAGTCGTAGAATGGCCAGCCAAGCATGCCGGAATTGGGTGGACCGTATTATTCGGCCCGTCATCGAGAAGCACGGTGATCTCGCAGAGAGTTCTGAGAACCGTACATAGTATAGGGCTGAGTATCGAGGCTGCTGTGGGCAATAAGGTGGCACGAGGGCAACCTTGAAATTGCCGCCCGTGCAAGCCTCACGCGGAAGACAGTTCCATCTAGTCCAGGAGAGTAATATATTGCGCGATATTGTTGTCCTTCGGCCCGTTTGCTCACGGTCTACGCCGTTGTCATATGTGGTGCTGATTTCGAGTGCCTGATGAGCAATGGCCCCACTGCCATCTCGATGATACCAGCTGCTACCAAGAAAAAGGCTACCGCGGGCCGTAACACCGGGCTTGCATCAGCAACAGCAAGGTCTTCATCCCTTCTCAGATTCGCCGAGACATGTCCCACAGCCTGGTCATTGGGCAATACACGCTTTCATGGATTCAGTCACGGATGAAAGCACTCCGGGCTCCCTCGGCCGAGGTAAGATTGTGGCTTTTCGATGTTCTCGTGTCTTACAGCGTTGGGGCGCAGGAGCTAGAATCCGGGTTTAATTTGGATAAAGAGCAAATGGATAGGAACCTGCCTTATCAGCGCGTATGATAAGCGAATGCATTTCATCCCGTCCTGACTTGACATGAGATCATCGTACGGCATACCTGGGCAGCTAGATGACTCGACGAGTCGGGAATTTACAGGCCCAAACCCTAATTGCCAACATACAACCTCTAAACGCGCATAGGCGCACGAGGCGACGACTTAGTCATCTTCTTCCCGGGCCTAAATTTAAGCTTGATCAGGGCAATCAAGCAGTGGGATGTTTCAATCTAGAGTATTCGCACCCACGTCGGCACTCAGCACTTCATGATGTTGGCTCCACATTGCCACAATTCAGCCGGATGTCGGCAGAGAGTTGATTGTGTGGGAGTATCGTCGAGCTGTTTCAGAACCACAGTGCCTTGTCGCCACGGCGCTTGTGAACGGTGTCAGATCTAAGAGCGAGGGTGCGACTGGAGTCAGGGACATAATCCTGGCTAGTGGCATTCGGATAATACTCCCGAGGTCCCCTTGATCGATCAAGTGTCGATGGAAGTCTCTGTCGTGGTGCAGTAGCAAAAGCTGGGCACTTCTCGCTAGGCTCCCGAAGCGGTTGCGGGTTCCGCTAGTGGCCGCTGCGCGCTTGATCGTGTCTTGTAAAGTCTGCGCTTTGGCAGACTGGTTACGTAGGTGTCAGCCTCGTTCCTTTCGTGAGGCTCTGCGTCACCCCAGCTAGCAAAGAGCATCCTTCGAGGGTCGCTACGTCTTTGTTCACGCGCATGCTAGGCTTCAAGTGTTCCACGTAGTTTTTCGCCTCCCGAGAGAGCCCATTAATGACACGCTCAGGGTTTGGCACATTCTGTTCACTCAATAAACTTCAAGAGAGCATCACAATGATGCCGCTGGAGTCGAGACCATGCCCATCCCGGGAGGCAAACACCCCAGCTTGTGCCCCTCGAGCTGACAACCATCAGGTGTGGCGGAGGCGCACAATCCACTGGCACTTATAATTTGAAGCCGAACTCATATACTGTCAGATTATTATATTACTAGATACATGGGGATAAGCGTCAGGAGACTTTCCGATCTCACGCTGTTGTATTGATTCATGGGCAAGCATCGGTGCATAGAAGAGAGCTCCGATTCTTGAGGTAGAGAGCTTCGAGGAAGCGGTGCTGAGCACTTTTCTCTGGCCAAGATAGGAGACATTCTCGAACGATGCGTCCTTTTCATAACAGTGGACAATTGAAGCTGAATATATCGCCGCTGTCCACGCCCGATAGGGGATGTTCTTCGCAGCTCGTGAGTTCTGCGACCATGGGCGAAGTGCTCAGGTGACGCTGAGACGACAGGCATCTAGACCAACTCACCGTGGATGTTGATTCAATATCTGCTCTTCGAATGACGGAGAGTGATAATGACTTAGCCGTATGTCCCACATCTGACATGCACAGACCACGACATCGTTGGAAGGCGCTTAAGATAGAGCCGGCCAACTGCTGATGAAAGTAGGCAGCCGTCTGCTGCCTAGTCCTTTTTCGACTGAAGTTCAACCCATCACACACTCAGCTCTTTGAAATGTTGCGCCTTTTCAAGTTGTCTTTCAGCCCATCATCCTAGGCAAATTCCGCCTTCCAGAGCTGGATAAGCTACCGCCAGCCCCAGGCCAGACTGCCCCGGGTCAAGATGCCAGCCGTTACTGTTCTCCGCGGCTTCAAGGTCTCAGTTTCTACCCTGGATGCCTTTTCTTGCTGCCAACGGAGCCAGCGAAACATATGGCAACCCCCCGTACTACCCGGATTACCCAGATGCATTTTCCAAGCTCCTATTTTCCAAGATGGGCGAGTCCGGTGACAAGAACAACTACCGCATAATCATTCCGCAACGCGTGAGCCGTATATCTGATACAGCTTACATCACATACAGCTGGCTCATGATATATGCACAACGGGAGCTACGCGATGATGACCTGCTTTCTGCGGCACCTTCAGCCTTTGAAGGCCTCCGAAAGGACGTCCTGTCATTTTCCAAGACCCCAAACGACCAGAATGATGGGAAGATGGGAACATATATTGTTTTTACCGAGGAGAACATCTACACCCCTGAAATCATGCAACAGCGGAACATGATTGTAAGTGACGATGCCACTACGGACCTCCTACACCTCCCCCCCCCTTGATCAAGTACTGAGTTTGCGTGCAGAAGGATATCAAATGCGACTTTTGCGACAAGGAATGGACCGACACGTTTTACGCATGGACATACTGGCAAGCACACCGTATAGAAGCACACGGTGTCAATGAACGTCACCCCAAAGTGCTTCCGGATGCTTAATAAATAAATACGATCATGGCGTTATATCGTTGAGCATCTAGAACACCTCGAGAAAGACTTTTGTTCTTGGTATAGCCTAAAGCGAGGATTTTCAAACTTTGTTATAGACTTCATAATACTGCGAGCAAGCAGGAGGGCGTCGAGCGGCTTAGTTTGAGAACGCTGCTGCTGCGAAGAGGGCCCGGGGAGCTTAAAGCTAGACTGCTAGACTGCTGCACAGGAAGTCAGTGCCGCCGCGAAGCAAGGAAAGGGAGCTGCAGCAGTCCAACTGATTCGTGGGATCTTAGCCGCGGTAGATATGTAGAACAGCCGGAAATTGAAATACGAAGACTCGTGAGAGAGTCCTACGGGCCTGGAGTGCTTTTGCATTGCTTCTTTTCGTCTCCTACCTATCTATCATTCAGGTACAGTGAGTTTGTACTTTCAGCAGCCTCGCTGCTGGACAGAATAAGGTATAAGCCTCCATATTGTGAAAGGAATAGTTTGAACATGTTACTTATTACTCTTTATGTTTCAAAGATAAATGTAGTACACCAGACTCGGAGTTATAGATTCAAATGGCCACATCGAAATAGCTTGCCAGAGCTGAACAACCCAGACCTATCCCGATTCCTGGATTCAGGCCTCTAAGTCCTCTCTCTATGTATCTGGGGCTGATGTTTCTTTCCCACAACCTCGCGACGGCATCATCGACTGGGGACTGCCTTCGCGGGGCCTGTGGGGATATTTGCAGATTTCCCCTTGACCTGTCGACAGTCCCGCCTGCGATGGACGCCCACTGGAAATAAAATCAAGACGGCTCCCCCCAGGCCCTCGGCCTCGCCCAAGAAAATTGCGGACCAAGAGGATTGCGTCGAAGCTGTAGCGGCAGGGGAGACAACAATCGCCTGTCAGAAATGCTAATAAGGGACTCAAAAGAAGCTGGCAACTGCAATGACGCTGTACGCGAATGGAAAGCCTGGAGGAACAACAAAAATAACCATTGACCTCGATTGGCATTAGCGGCTTCAATAAAAACTGCGTTGCCTCGTGGGGTGATGATGGCAAGATGGACAATACACCAGTGAGGCACTTGGTAGCCTAGTCGCTAGGCCGGAGAAGCCATGGGTCGATGGTGCGGTTGCGAAGGACAGTCACCACCACCTTTGGCCGGAGGAGCGGTGGCGACCAGCGGCATGACGGAGGAGGCACTAAGACCGCGGCCCCTTGACTAAGGGGGTTACGTGCGGTTCCGGGCCTGCTCAAATGTGCCCGGCCGGTCCCTTATCAAGACACGGGGCCGACCTTAGACGACCAAGCTTGGCGGCCGAGTAGCCGCCAGGCAGGATGCCAAGCTCTAGGGAGGGTTCAACACGGAGTCTAGCACACGCAGAATTGTCGAGAAAAAAAATATAAATTGCTACCTAGTTACGAACGACAAACCACACACCGCGACACACCAAGGATACTGGATAATTCTCACCTATGACTCAAACACCCCTCACTGCGGGCACCTACCTTGTTACCGAGGGACTTGTGGCCAAGCCACAAAGACACTGCCATTGATGACACGGCCCGTGGGAAAACACGGAGCGAAGCTGAGGCTGTCGACGGATCGCGGGGCTGGGTCGGCCCTGTCTTGCCTGTGGGCGTCAGCTTTGCTGACGACTTGTGGATACCCGCTAAAGATGTTTGATAATTCTAATCTTCGCTAAAACGCTCATCTTGTTCACCAAAACCCCTCACTGCGAGCACCCACCTTGTTGCAGAGGGAAGGGATGTCAACCCTCAAAGACACTGCCAATGATGACACGGCCCGTGGGAAAACAACGGAGCGAATCTGAGGCTGTCGATAGATCGCGGGGCAGGGTCGGTCCTGTCTTGCCTGTGGGCGTCAGCTTTGCTGACGACTTGTGGATACCCGCTAAAGATGTTTGATAATTCTAATCTTCGCTAAAACGCTCATCTTGTTCACCAAAACCCCTCACTGCGGGCACCCACCTTGTTGCAGAGGCAATGGGATGTCTCCCAAAAAGCGTTCATATTGATCCTTCGATTCCGCCGATGATGATGACCCGTGGTACGGAGGGAATCAAAGCTGAGGCAATGTCGTTGCGGCAAAGGGGTTGGGAGTTCAGCATCACCAAGTGGGAGATGAACAGGGGAAGAGGCAAATGATGATGGGGATGTGGATAGGTTGCGCGATGGATCCGTTGGGCAAGTGTCCGGCTTGCGCAGGTGTCTGTCTCGACGACAAGTGTCGACGGTGACGGTGTGCCGTGAGGAGGACGCGGTGCGTGGATGCGGGTGTCTTGGGGGTTGCGATGATGGGCAAGGAGCAAGTGCCTTGGAGTTGAATGGTTGGAAGATGGAGATCGCAGAGTTGGTGAAGTGTTGGTCTGGAGGAAAACCTGGGGAGATGGCACGGAGTCGTTCTGATCATCTATGCCTTGGAAGACTTTGTTATGATTGCACTTTCCTCTTCCCTTGTTTACGTGGATTCTTTGCACATGAGGGAAGGCACATCTCTCTACTCGAAGCCTCGCGGTTGTGGAAGCCCGCTCCAGGTGAGACCCGGGTGATATCATCTGCTAAACTGGCGCTTCCCTCAGAGTTATTTACTAGGCTCAGCGGAGCAGGCGCGGTCACCATCTTCGGAAGACCAAGTGGTCCGAACGGGTTATTCCATGACATGACCCCATGGATTGGTTGCATCTTGTGGCGTCTTCCAATTTACTGACTATATAGGTTGTTCGAAATCAAGTCCATATTCAAGACTATCTACCTGGATACGTGAATTCTTCTGTCGTGACACAGCTAGAGTGACGTGGCAGTTGTCATAATACCTTGCACACGAACACAATACTTCGTGCCTAGGCAGATGCTGCCGGACAGATAACGTCACTGAACTGGTCGATGAAGTTTTAAGCTGGAAGCACTGAGATGCAACTTCCAAGGTTCCCACACAGAGGGACCATGTCAACATGAAAGTCGAGGGAGGGATAGATAAGGAGGAGCGTTTGGATTCTTCCAGCCGTGGTCCTGCCCTAATAAGAAGGAGCCACAATGTCACCTGCCCAGAAGTAAATGGGCATGTCTTCGAGGGAAAAGTACTCAGGTATCAGTCCGAAGGAAAACATCCGGACCGGTGGATCTCCTTGTGCGCTCCGCAAATTGTGAATTACGGGCCCGCTTGATACGGGCTTCATGGGTATCTAGTAGTGACTTGACGAAATCGCCAATTAGGTACAGACTCTGCGTTGAAGCTTGCTTATTCTACGCTTGAATATAGTTGCTGACGTCTCCATTTTCCTGGGCATGATACCAATGTTCATCTCATCAAACACGGCTTGTACTGCGATGCTGTATCCTTGTATATTCTCTCTGTGTAGTTCGAAGGTGTCTGTGATATCTGAACCGGCTCCCAATTGAGCTGCTAGCTATACAATCCTCGCTGGAGAACTCTGGCACATCGTGACGTCCTCGACCTCAGCAACAGTGTCGATTTTCGTGGCACCTCGAGCGTCACTCCGAACGGATCTATTCCGCCACCGCAATATGTTTCAGCGAGCCTAATCGAAGAGCTCCAGAGGACCTTCAGCTACAAGCCTGTCGATCCTGTGAATGTCCCAGACACTCACCCCCCTCGAATGGGCCCAATCCAACACCCCCTGTGTATTAGCTCCACACCGGATCAGTAGCTCAGCACTTTCCCAGCGGTACGTCTTCATGGCCACCATAAGCGGCGTGTCTCCAAGATCATCCCTCGGCTCCATAGTCTCGCTTCCCACTCCCTGCACCGCCAGGATGTACCACATCATGTCGGTGCGCCGATTCCTAGCTGCGCTGTGGAGGGAAGTACCGCCTGCGGTATCTCTGTCCACCTCAGCGATGGCTGAGGTGATTTTCTGGCCCGCGTGCCCCAGGAGAATATCAACGAGGGCCGTATTTTTAGCCATCCGCGCCGCGACGATTGCCCGCACTTGTCTTTCTGTATCTTGCGGGTACGCGCAAAGGACGTCCTTTACGAAAGCGAAATCGCCGGTTCGAACCCCAATGTGGAGGTGATGGGGCTGTACCTTCGCACCATAGTCTAGAAGCAGTCTTGTCAATGGGATGGTGAAACGTCCTTGTCCCATCTTCTCGAGATGCTCGGGCTGCGGCTCTATGCCTCGACCTACAAGAGCAACAGCCAGATCGAAATCGTTTCTATCCAGGGCCAAAGTCAAATATTCTAGCCGGGGTTCCGCACCATGCTCAAGGAGCAACAACAATGTAGATACCGAGCCTCCGGCGAAGGCGATGTCAGATGCGGTTTTGCCGCCACAGGCCGTCTTCGCGTCAACTTCAGCCCCCTTCTTGAGGAGGTCTGCGACGCAGTTCTTGTCTCCTTCCCTTGCAGCAGTATGCAGAGGTGTAAAGCCAGAACTATCTATGGACGATATATTGTCCATCTGTGAAAGTAGACAACGGGAAGATGCCAGTGAATGTTTCTGAATGGATTTGCACAACGCTTCCGTGTACAGACCGTCTCTGAGCTTCCGCAGGCTCACTTTCTCGCTGCCAGGGAGGGATCTGAAAGATGCCTGTTCAAATTCGATGAGAAGCTTGAGAATTTCTAAGCTTGCTTCGTCCGTAGCGAGAACTAGCAATGAATTGGTGGGATTTGCAAAGTCGAATACCCTTAGATGCCTAGAAGGATCGTTGATTCCCATGAGACACGCGAGAAGCGACTCGAGTTCTTGCACAAAGCAGCCCTGTACTGCAGCACGTACAGGTGTGTTTCCTGACTTGTCGGGGAGGTCTGGCACTGCCCCAAGCTCACAGAACCGGCTAAGCAGATGCCGACTTCGGGCTGCGACGCTCTTGTGGCAGACTCCTCGGCCAATCGTGTTGACAGCGTGGATATCGGCGCCGGTCGCAACTAATGAATCGGCAAGACTCATGGCCTGCTTGGTATCGTCCTTGTTTTCTATGAGAACCATGAGAGCTGTGTCACCGTTTTTACTGCGAGGTGTATCACCGGCCCCTAGTCGAACGAGCCCATGAGCCAGGGCGTAATCGCGATTCTTGATGCATGCCTGCAGTGGCGTGTATCCGTTGGAGTCCAGTTCCGTGAGAAGCGCACCATGTTTAACGAGAAGTTTAACAAGGTCATGCTTGTCGTGGCCACCGACGAAGAGGGTGTGCCTTGTCAGCGCGCGGTTGATTAGACCGGGACATAATGTCTCCTTCGTTGCCGGCCAGTGGTCAAGTAGGAATTCACAGACACTCATCTTCGTTCCACTTGACACAGCCTCGGGCAGGATCTTCTGATGCACATGACTTGACCAAGTCTGGTCCAGTACACGAGCTAAAAACTCTCGACGATCTGGGTCCATGCTATCCAGGGCCTGTACAGCTTCGAAGGCAGACAGCTTCGGGATCAAACGTTCCACGATGGGAGTGTCTTCCTGGTCTATTGCTTTGGCTAGACAGTCGCTTAACTTGGAACCGCCCAGTTCTCTTAAGATTACCAGGTGTTTTAGGAGAATTTCGACAGCGGGGAGATCTGATTTGGAGACGGCCATGTAAAGTGGCGATGGTGCGTATCTGTGGGGCGATGCTTCAAATAGTACTGGTCTTCTTGTCGGAGTGCTGGATGACCCTGCAGAGCTAGCTCTCGATCCTTCGCCTCTCGGATTTTGGAGATGTCGACCATACTTTCCTGACGATGACAGACTGTCATTTCGATTAGAGGAGCCCAGATATGCAACTGATCGTCCAATCCCTTGGTCGGCGTCCGGGTGGTCTCTTCTGCGCTCTAGCAGCAAGATTGCGCATTCGAGATGGCGCCGTCGAATAGCAGCATGTAACGGCGTCCATCCCTTTTCGTCACGAGGCAGGACGCGACTACCAGATTCCAGGAGTAGGCTGACAATCATTTGGCAACCGTTGTCGGCGGCATAGTGAAGTGGCCACCATCCGCACCCATCCGGGATATGAACGAGACGCTTGTGAAATTGTACGAGAGACGTCGCCCAGGTGAGGTTACCGGATTGCGCGGCCAAGTGCAGCAAAGACCGACCGTCTGCCATCAATGTATTTCCGTCCGTCTTCTGTGATAATAAGCTGGCAAGCTCGTCCCAGTTGTTCTCAATTGCAATTGAGACCGGTGTCCTGTCCTCACACGGGATGTCCACCTCTGCGCCGGCACCTACGAGCTGCCTTACGGCGTGTGCATTGCCGGACTCTACCGCAATGTGGAGTGCGCCACGGCCCTTCCCATCCTTTTCCTCTAAAGCCCCCAGGGAGTCCGTCGTCCCAAAATGCTCTAGAAGAACATGAAGAACTCCGATTCGGTCGTTTTCGGCGGCAATGTGAAGTGGAGTCCTGCCGTCAGACGTTGTCGATGAGCCACAGCCAGGTTCATCTTTCAAGAGGAGCATTGCTAGGCTGTCCAATCCGTGCAACGCAGCTATGTGGATCGGCCGTGCCCCTTCTGGATAGTGGTATTCATCGTGGAGATATCTCGCAATCCTGACCCAGCATTCAAAATTTCTTCTTTGCGACGCAGTGAACGTGCGCAGCAGCTGCCACTCGCGGCTCACGTCGTCTGCGGCAACGTCTTTGAGGTGGTGCCACCAATAGGTAGCAGCATAGTCCAGAAAATGGCTGTCCGAAAACACCTGAGGGGCCGTGTCCTCAGCCTGGGTACCTAGGGCGATGGCAAGACTATCCGCGAAGCTGGTGGAGTTGAAATCATTCATGGAGAGGTGCGTGACGCAGGAATTGAGGAGTTTAAGAGAAGATGCGGGTTTGGCCAGGAAGAATCTGTTCTTGCGTCCTCCATCCAACAGCGGCGATGAAAGAAATTCATATACGGCATAATGTGCCAGTGAGACCCTATTCGTGGAGGGAGACTGCGTTACGAGGCAATCGCAAACCTCGAATACATCGTTGTGGTTTCTCAACATGTTTCTTCGTAGTTGCTTAAGATCAAATGTCGAGTCGCTGACACCCAGCGCTTCAACTAGTTCCGGAAGATCGAGCTCGCGATGTGAATACATGACGAATCGGAGGATGTCGAGTGCGAGAGCCAGGTCGTCATCCTCCAGCATTTCGAGTTGGGCCTCAAAGGTGTTTGCCAGTCCCGCAGGCAAGGCCTTCAGGGTATGAATATCAATGGTTGTGCGCACTTTGGAGAGTTGTTTCATGTGGCATACAACCCAAAGGAACCTGTCGCGGATGAGATCGACGTGTTCAGTGGAACAGGTGGGCCGGGTACACTTACATCCCGTCCGCCCGGGTTACCAGCTCATGTGCAAGGGTTTCTGCCTCGAGGTCGTCAAGATGCAGGTGAGGAATCCCCCTAGCGGCGAATGCGATCATGTCTGATTCGATGTCTGCTGGAGTGATCCGAACAGAATATTTCCACGACTTGAATGCCACCGCTATGTCGTGGCTTGGCCTACTAGAAACGAAAACTTTGCACATGAACACGTTGGTTGCGGATGAAATACTCGCCAGAACCTTCAGGATGTCGCATCGATCTTGAACCTCGTCAAGCCCGTCTATAACCAAATATGTGTTAGGCGTAGCGTGCATACAACCCTTCAGAACAGCTTGGAGCTCGTTCAGCGTGGGATAATCCGACCTGAACTGATATCGTTCGAAGAGTTTAAGCAGGTCTGCCGGCGGACTCGACTCGGTTGCCTGGATTATGTGACAGATCAAGGCACCAATGATTCGTTCCGGGTAGATGGTTGACCTGTCAGAGAAGCTACAGTAGTGATAGGCAAGCACTGTACCGGTATTCAAATGGGCATTGCGGATAGCTTCGATAACGCGAGACCTGCAGATATCATGAGCCAAATGATAGTCCGCATTGCTCCTGCACTTACGTGATGACCGTCTTGCCTGAGCCCTCTATTGTGTCTCCATTAGCAGGCTTATGAAAGAAGCCGCAGAGCATACATACGTGTTCCAGACAACCAGAAGCAGGAAGAGTCGTCCGAGATCCATTTGCGAAACTCGTCTGTATGGAGTAGCCATGTCGACGAATCGGGGTCTCCTCGTATGGATATATCTTCATGTGCGGCTGCGGTGGTAGGGCCTAGCCACTTAATGATCTTATTCCGCGTCTTTGCTACGGACGGTCAGTTGCAAAATCTTGCCACGTTAGTATGACGGCACTAACCCAACTTCTTCTCACATAGCTGCTGCTGCAGGAGCCCTTGGTGTGACTCAATGCTCTTGAGAGTGTCAAGCATCTCATTGGCAAGCTGATTAGCTCCTTTAGAATATGAACTGGTGCGCAGGTTAACTTAGCACGACCTGATTTGGTTCAAAGAATGGCGCACCTGCTCTGCAGCTGTAAGCATAAAACGAAGAAGGACTTGTAACCCTCGAGTCTGGCAATAAGCTTCTCGACCCGGTCCTGGGTACTTCCTCCTTTGACAAGAAAGCCAATTGTGCCTGTCCCAGCAATTTTGTCAAGAAGAGTGCTTGCTTCCTGAAGAATCTCCTCGCAGCCGCCCACAGTATTAGCAAGAGTATCTATATCAAGGAAAGGCATGTTCATTATATTCCCATCAAGGGTTGATAAATGAGTCTTGACTCCGACGAGTACGCCGGAGAAGCAGGCTATCTCGTTGACCAAGGTCATGACCGTCACCTTCTTCTGTATCTGCCCTGCAACCGAATAGCCCTTTGAGATTACTGTGCCGACGAGGGCCAGAAGGCCGGCGACACTAGCAGCGATGGACAGAGGATCCATTAGATTGGCTAAAAGCAGAACAGCGGATTGGGACGTGATGGAAGTTGAAGTCTAACTTAGAAGTTATCAAAGGAGAACTGGAGGGTCTAGGCAGGAGCGGGGTAATGAAAAAGCGCTCTTTCTAGCTCGTAAGCCGTCAAATATGTGCAGAAGCCATTTCGTATCACGTTGATGAAGTTCATTCGATCGATGGCTGGCAATCAACCTGCCCGCGCATGTGTAACCTAGTAGGTACCTTACCACGGCTTCCAAGGTTCTTTGATACTCTACCCGCCCTTCAGGCACAGTTATAGTAAGTAGCCAGCTAGATTGCTGGGCAGTGCAGTTTAGAAGGGCGCATCGGATGATGATTATGTCGAGTAATCTCTGGGTGGAAACTGAAATTATTTTACACATGATTAAATTATTTATCATGCAGCCTGCTGAGGATGCATGATCTGCCTTGTCTTGTTGCCTTGTACGAAGGCTGAGTGTGTTGGATGAGTTGTTTGTGATGCAGAGCACCTGGGCAGGATGAAGTGAGCATCAGGGACAGTGGTCAGGTTGCAACAGCTTACTATTCTCCACTGGCCGAGGTCAGCCACCCTTCCGTCCAGGCTTCAAACTGCTCGGCATCCACCGAGATCCGCAATGCGGCCCAGAGTCCGGGACCAACAACCACCCACCTTCTTTTCAACCCTGTGGGCCAATTTTCATTCACGGGCCCGGAAAAGATCTTGATGGGTGGTTGGAGCCCAGTAAATCTTCATTGCATTAGGGTTGATTCATAAGGAGGTCAAGTCCGTGAGACGAACCCCTCATAAGCAATCCTTATCCTGCATAAACTACGGCTGAAGGACTATACGGGTATCAGGGCGGCCCAGAAAAGGGCCCGTAACAGCCTCTTCGGCCCCAGTCTCAATCCGAGTTTGGCCTGACCGGGCCCGGCATGGCCACGTTCGTCCCAACATGAAATTCTTGGCGCTTATGATTTTCGTGACCCATCCAAGCGATTGGATATGTTGTTTTGAGGTTTGGCCAGGCCCGTTCACGATGAACTGGCCCCGATGGCCATGTAGCCCAAACACCGAGGCGGACAAGGAGGTGTGACCTGATATGCGATATGGCCATGACCTTCGCATCTCGGACTCGACTCTTTCGAAAATATCTCAAGAGAAGAACAGACTGCGTTCACCATGAACGGGACTGATGAAATGAATTATAAATACTTGGAGTTCTCCTCCTCAACAGACAACTGAGAAACATCATCAATCACAACAACAGCATCTTCAAACAACACAATCAACCATAACAACAATCACATAAACCTCTCATCTCTTTTCACCACAACCAACACTTTTCCAACACTCAAAATGCGTGCCACTACCACCATCCTCTTCATCGCCGGCCTCGCTGGCACCACCTTTGCCGCCGCCACCAAGCAGTACTCGGACGACAAGTGGTAAGTAGCATCTCTGCCGTCCACTTCACTCTCAACAACCATCCTCTGCAACTAGCCTGACTAACACAACCAAATCCAGCCAAAACGAGATCTCCAAGAAGGTCTTCAACGGCTTCGACAGCGGTGACGCGCGCATCCTGCCCGAGACGGTGGCCATCAAGACCGACGCCATCACCGACACCTGGTTCGCCTTCCAGGACAACGACGGCGGCGACAACTGCCGCGGCGACCTCATCACCCGGCTGGACGACGACGAGTGCACCCCGGTGGCCACCCTCGGCATCGGCTGCACCCGTCTCTGCAGCGGCGGCCTGGGCGCTGGCTCCTGTGCCTCCAACGAGGAGCCTCTGTAAGCAGCCAGAGTGCTCTCTCTCTCTCTATCTCGAAAAAGGGGCGTCAGGTCACGCTCTATTCGGCATGAAGGGAACTGGGTCGGGCATAGGTAGCATGGTTAGAGCTTGGTGATTTTTGTATAGATCGAGAATCCATTGATTGGTTAAATTATTTGTGCTTTCGAATGTGTCTTGAGTGATGTGATAATTGTGCAGCTTCTTATCTAGAAGCTTCACTTTCGTCCAAAAATTTTTTTGTCTCAATGCTGAGGACAGCCGATTTGAATATGATGCAAGGGCTAGCTAGCATTGACGCACATGCTCTAATATGCGGCAAGCAGCACATGCCCTTCTGCTACAAGCTTTCTGCTGCTGCGAACAAGGCAGTTAGATTCGACCGAAGAAGATCTTGCACCCAACCTTCATATGCCAGCACAGATGCCCTGGAGAGGGTCGAAGCCAATTTCAACTGAGATGTGCGGTGTCTCTGCGCCATTGGGGCAGGGGAGCCCTGTCTACTCATGGTGGCATCTCCTCCAGACACAGCAGAAGCTGCTTCGAATCGACACGAAATTAGATATAGCAGCAGTTGATTTCGTACCACTACTTCAGAAATTTTGAAGGTGCAATTTGGGATGTCGGATGGATGACATCGTATCAACCTATACTTCAGTGTGCAAAAGAATGGATGAAGCTGTTGAGCGGCATGTGCAACGGCCCCAGATGCGTTTCTTATGATGGGGAGGAGCAAAGAGAAGGCTCCTGATTTACAGCTCGTTCCTGAGTTTTACTTGTAGCCCGTCCTCCACGCTGGCAGTTCAGCTTCCGTGGATGAAGTCGTACGGTCATGCAGCTGTGGGCAGATGTGGATAATGGGGAGGGCTGTCGCTGTCTTCGGTCCTAGGTCGTTGAGAAGATAATGAGTGACCAGTGGACCAAACCCCCAGGTTTTGGACGTATACAGTAACAATTCGAGACACAGAAGATTATGGTGCTTGGGTGTCTTTTGAGTTGGCTGGCATTCGGACCTGTGTACCTAGGCACCCGCGTACCTTGCCATGCCTGTCACTGCGTCATTGGAGGTCTATCTGGTGGAGGTGCAGGGACCCCCTGCCAGCCGAGCAGGACCCTTGCCTGTTAGCTGGCTGGAACTGCTGGAACGAACACCTTACAGGAGCGTCTCTAGTTGCTGGCCCCAAGCTCCCCAAGGTGACGCGAGCTAGCTCAACCCACCCCATACTCCCTTATCCAAGCACAGCGGCCTCTCCCTCCCTTTTGATCCCACCGCGACGCAGTCTATCTTGAACCCCTCCGAGCCGAGTCGCGAACGCACTAGAATTTCTGTCGGATTGTCGAATTGCCAACCAATCAACACCGTCGAACGGGACAGAGGAGCAGCCATGGCCGACGCGCAGAGCAAGGCAGAGAAGCTGGCGGCGGCGCGCAAGAAGGCCGAGGAGCTCAAGAAGAAGAAGGCAGCCGGCGCAAAGGCCAAGAAGGACAAGGCCCCGGCAGAGAAGAAGGAAGACGAACCAGCACCCGCAGCCGCAGCCGCAGCCGAGCCCGCAGAGGAGAAGCCCAAGGAGGATGCGCAAGAGGACGATGCACCCGCAGCCGAGCCGTCCACCCCGGCAGAAGCGGAGCCCACCACAACCGCCAGCCCCTTCGCCCCGACCGACACCGAGTCCCCCCCACACACGGCCGGCGGGGCCACGTCCGAGTCCACGGCAGAGCTCGAGGCCAAGCTCCTGGAGCTGGAGAAGGAGCTGGACGCGGTCAAGGGGGCAAGGGACGAGGCCCAGCTGACGGCAGACGCGCTGGAGAAGAAGGTGGTGTCGCTGGAGCTGCTGCACAAGGAGGACGAGTCACAGGTCAACCGGCTGCAAAAAGACCTGGCCGAGGCCAAGAACGAGAACGTGGACCTGAAGAACAAGCTGCAGAAGGCCGAGGCCGAGGCGCTGCGGCTGAGCAAGCAGGAGAACCAGGACCGGGGCGGCACCGACAACGACCACCTGGACGAGCTGGAGGACGAGGAGCGCAAGAAGCTCGAGGCGCGGGTCCGGCAGCTGGAGGCGGAGAACTCGGACCTGCAGAGGGGCATCTGGCAGGAGCGGCGGCGCGAGATGCAGCCGCCCATGGACGACGGCACGGGCACGGGCCAGTTCACCAACGTGCCGCTGTCGCCGTCGACGGCGCGCAAGCAGGGCGGGTTCGGGGACTTCTTCACCACGGGGCTCAACGCGCTCACGGGCGGCGGGGGCCACGAGCACCACCAGGACGACGACGGGTTCCTGGACGACGACGAGGACTTTGACGAGGACGCGTTCCGCAAGGCTCAGGAGGAGTCTGCCAAGGCGAGGATCGAGAGGATCAAGGAGATCAAGAGGGGCCTCAAGAACTGGGAGGGCTGGAGGCTGGACCTCGTGGAGGGCAGGAGGGGAGGCGGCGAGGGGCTGGGGGAGATATTCGAGGTCTGAGGTCATGTGCCTCTGTGTCTATCCCCATCTCCATCTCTCTCTGATGGTAATAAACCTACAATTGATATACATACAGTTCTATTAGGTGGCCTAAGAGGGCGACTTCTACGTGGCACTCCGTACCCGTGTACAGTACACTACCTAGGTACCTAGGTACTTATGTACTTGGGCGTGGTGTGACCCTAACCCTGATAGCTTCGAAAATAAGTGGGCCTCAAATTCGTGCACTGCCCACGAGGACAAACTCCACCACCCCGCGAATTTTGCAGAAGTGGCCCTTGGTCATTCCCACCTGTTTCGCCTGTTTTGCCCTGCTCCCCCTGCTCCCCTCGCCTCTTTTCCACACTCGCCCTCCCTGTGCGCCGATTTCAAAACATTTCCTTCAAAACCACCGCCTCACCTGGCTCACACCTTGCTACGCGCACCGGGACTGCACTGCAGGCGATCATCCCTGGAAAGGAATAGGAATCCCTCGCCCATCTGCTGCACGTCTTCAACCAAAGGTATGCCATGCCGTACAGTCCTGTCCTCAGCACCAAAAATTCAACACATTTTCCTTATCATCAGCATCATCAACATGATCGTTATCCCCGTCGACCACTCTTCCGTGTCAACCCATTTTCCTCTCCACGCGATGCTTCCTTCCCCTCACAACACAACTCTTCGTCCCACGCGGCCAAGACGAGTGCCCCTTGAACTGCCCAGTCAGTCAGTCTAACATGCAACGCCAGACCGAACCAGCCCGGGTCGAGGAGGCTTCCACGTCCCAGCTGCATGTGCCCTCAGTGAAAACAAGACGCGCTGCTGCTGCCATCGCCTCCGCGTCTCCAATCACGGCTGGCCACATCCACACAACAGATCATGTCATCATTAAACATGGACCCGAATCTGTCTGCTGCCATGCATCCCCAGCAGGTTGCCGTCGCCGCCAACAACCTGCAGCAGGGCGGCGGTCACCCCAGCATCCTCCCACACCCGGCCCCTGCCCCAACCCACCACGGGCCTGGCCGGCCCCCTAATTCCGAGAGGCAGATCCTCGTCGACGGGCGCCGCTTCCAACGTCTTGAGGATAACGTCACCAAGCTGCTCGAGCTCACCCAGCTCATGATGAACCGCCAGCAGGAGCTCAACGACACCCTGGTCCAGCGCCACCAGGACCTGCAGAACCAGGTCGCCTCCTTCACCGAGGACCGCCTGCACCTCCCCATGGACAACAGCGCCAACCCGGACGGCGAGGCCGATGCCGAGGACGAGGAGGACGATGAGGAGGACGACGACGACCGCGACCCGCCCGACATGGCCTACCCTCCCCTGGGCATGCAGTTCCGCCCAAACTTTGGCGCCAAGAAGGCCCTAGAGGGCTTGCTAGACAACATCAACCTATGGGCTAAGGAGCACGGGTACAAGTGTGCCACGCTGCGGAGCACCCAGAAGCCCGGCGAGCGCGTCCGTGTGGCGATCCGGTGTGCCCTCGGCGGCGAGGCCAGATACAAGATGACCGACGAGAACGGGGAGACCCTGATCCGCACAAAGAGCGGCCAGCTGCGCAAGCCCTACCGCAAGAGGACCAGCAAGAAGACCGGCTGCCAGTTCGGCTTCATCCTCGGCGAGACGGGCCAGGGGACAAACGTCTTCGAGGTCCGGTACCATCCCAACGGGAGCCCGCCTCACAACCACCCTCCCATGGAATTTTAGACGGAGATCGCTCAAAAGTTGGCTGCGAAGGCTCTGGCGTTGCAACCCGCTTCGGGGTCAGAGGTGCTTCGAATGCCTGCCCCGAGTACAGGGGCCATCCCATCCCTCTCTGATCTGGCAACTCCTGGGTCGGCCGCTCCCATCAGCTCCCCAATGCCACGCCGTGCATCTGATCCAGGTTGGAACGGGGGATACGGCCTCGGCCCATATACGCCCCCAATTCCGTCAGTGTTTCGGCCTCCGGGACTGTACGATCATCACCCAGGTCCATTTGAGCCGCCATTGCCCCAGACTCAGGGACAGTACGATTATCACCCAGACTCATTTGAGCCGTCGTCGTCCCAGACTCAGGGACAGCACAATCCTCCTCACCCAGGTCCAGTTGCGCCGCCATTGTCCCAGACTCAGGGACAGCACAATCCCCACCCAGGTCCATTTGAGCAGACGAGAACCATGGAATAAAAGCCCTCCGGGACAGCCGTCGTGCGGACACAACGGTGGCATCTCCGATGCCACACCTGCCTTTGGACCCTAACGCGAAGGAGTCGATATTGGACATCGCGGGTGGGTTGACCACGACGGGATCGGATACGGGCCATTGACTACCTTACGCGCTTCTCACACTAGTCTGCTTCTTCATTATCGACTCGGGAAGAAACAATTCCACCAGCGTAATTTCTGAATGAGTAATTGCGGCAAAAGCATCAACAGCGCAAGGCGTTAGGGAGGAATGCGATCAATACTGTTTAATAATTAAAATCAGGCACAGACCGACTCTATCATCCCGTTGGGAAAAGACAATTAAGCTGACTTGGCCCTGAGTGTGTTGACCGCTTCCTTCCTTTCACATTCAGGGATTGACTTGCGATCGAAAGCACTGCAGGGGCGTACAGCGCGTACTCCTTGCTTAGGTGATTGATTGCACTTTTGTAGCTCGTTTCTCCATGACTGCGAGCCCTCACGAGCCCGTTACCGTTCGTGCCGGCTCCCACCTGACCTTGATACACAGCAGGAGACAACAGGTCTACACGTACGCATCAAAGTGGCAAAACGTGTGGGTCAGCCCCAAAGAATGCAGCCCGCAAAAGACAGAGCACCATTGCCTGAAGCAGAGGAGAATATGACAGGGCCACGCGAGAGCCTATATTAGACCATGCAACGTCGTCTCGGGGGTGGGGACTTGTCTCCGCAACACCGCGCCAACAGGACCTAAAGGTGCAGAGAGACTCCGTCGCCATGCACCGAATAGTTCTAGATTCACAAAAGTGGGAAGACACTTGAACTCATAAGAGCGCGGAACTGCTCTGCTGCATCAAGCCCCCCTCATCCTTCTCGTATAGTCTCTTTGCACTCCAGTTCCAAGTCTGAAGCCACTGCCGCGATGGCGCAAGTTTTCATGTAAGATCCGAGTCCGTCTTACCTTGCACTCGGTTCGGTGCGCATTGCTGACACGACATGTATCATCAGTGTTGGAGGCACCGGCCATACCGGCGGTGCCGTGCTCGACCTCCTGCTCCAAAAGCACCCACAGGTCCAGGTCAAGGTCCTGGTGCGTGATGAGGCCAAGGCAGCGAGGCTGAGGAACAAATACCCCAGCGTGCAGACCACCCTCGGCGACCTCTCAAGCCACCAGGCACTGCAAGACTCGGCCCGCAGCGCGGACATTGTCATCAACGCAGCCCCAGACATCACGCACGGCGACGGCATCTCGGCCATCCTCACAGGCCTGAAGGACACCAGCCGTGCGCGCAAGGGCTTCTACCTGCACGTCTCGGGCGCGGCCACATTCTACACCAAGGACCCCAACGGCGCCAAGGAGGGCCGGGTCTGGGACGACGTGGCCGACATGGACGAGATCCTGGCGCTGGACCAGTCCTACACGCACATCCCCACAGACAACCTCGTGCGGGCCGCCAGCGCCGACGTCCACGTCGCCATCCTCTCGCCCGTCGGCATCGGCGGCATCAGCCCGTCCCTCGAGCACCCCATCCCCCTGACCACGGGACCCCTGCTGACCACCGCGCGCGCCTTTGGCTCGGGCTTCCAGATCGCCCGCGGCGAGAACGAGAGCGGCTGGGTCCACGTGCTGGACCTCGCCCGGGCGATGCTGCTTCTCGTCGAAAACGCCCTCGACGCCCTCGGCGGCGCCGAGAACGACGGCACCAGCGTGGATCCCGTCGAGCCCGCGGGCTTCCCCCTCTGGGGCACGCGGGCGTACTACTTTGTGCGCGCCGAGGACGTCTCGTTCCACGACCTGCAGGCCGCCCTTGTTCCCCCGCTGCACCGGCACGGCGTCGTCCCGTCTGGGGAGATCAGGAGCGTGACGCACACCCAGGCGGCGAGGACGTGTCTCGCCGGGAGTACCGAGTACGACCCGGACATGCCACTGCCGCCGCCCGACTCGTGGGTTATCCATCTTGCGACTTGGTTTGGGATCAATATGCTCGTGCGCCCGAGACGGCTGGAGGCGCTGGGTTGGAAGCCGGTGGAGAAGAGCATCCTTGGGGACTGGGAGGTGGCTGTTGGGGAATATCTGAGGAGGGAGGGCGGCGCGTGAGCAATGTGTTTGGCGGGGAAATGACCAGACTGATTTTGAGTAGAGTGAGACGGAGGCAATAGCATCTCATCTGTGCGATGAGGGTCTGGAGTGGCTGCAGCGAGACAATCCGAAGTCGAGATCTTTGCCCTGAAATCCGCCCTGATACAAGGCAAGTGGCCGAAGAAATGACCGGTCAATGCCTAGATCATGAAACCATGTCATCTTGACGGACGATTGTGCCTTTGTAGAGTGGTCTTCTAAGTTACGCTGTTGACGTGCTATGATTCTCCTTTCCCTGCTTCGCGCTGGAGGCCTGGAAGGATGCGGCTCCACTTGTTGTAACTGCTGTCTGGGAAAAACGAAGTAAGCCCCCCCCCCCGGGAAAATTAACAATTACCGTATATACCACCTAAATTTTAGTATAGATAAAGGAAACTTATAATTCCCGCCTAAATAATTATATTAATAACATTAATATCATTAATATACTAATTACCTATTTAGGTAATTATAATACTATACTATATAGTTAATTTAAGCCTATTTTATAAAGAAGTATATAACTTACTTACCTTAGTATAAAGTATTATTAGCCTATATAACTTTATAGATAATATATTCTAATTAACCTATTAAGCCTAGACTACCTAATACTTACTATATAAGACCTACTTTAAAAGCTAAATTATATAATTTATTAATAATAATAATATACTACCTAAGTAGTTATATACCTAGAAACTAATAGCTAAGATAGCTAAATCCTAGTAGACTACCTAGAAGTACTTATAGGTATTCTTAAAGATTACTTAGGATAAGGCTACTATAGTAAAATATATAGCTTAATAGGTATAAAAAAATACTATTAAAGTTAATAATAATAAGAATATACCTAATATAAAGGAAGAGGAGGATATATACTAACTAGAAATTAATAAATTTACTATTAATATAGTACCCCTAATAGATAATACTAGTAATAATATTAAGTTAGTTAGAAGCTATCTATAGTAGGTACCCCTTAGTAAAGTATATTTAATTTTAACTATTAAGATTCTTAGTTAAAAGCCTACTTAATACCTAAATTTTATATAGTATACTATATTATTTAATAATAAGTATTTAGGGCTAGATATTATAAGTATTATAAATAAATTTAAGGTATTAATAATAGACTAAATTAATAGTATATTTAAAAATAAATTAAGTACTAAGATTAACTTAAAAAGGGTATTTATTAAGGCTAGTTAGGTTATTAATTAGAGATTTATTATTTATTAATTAGAAATATATAGGAAAGGTTAAGATAGGGTATTAGAAGAATTTAACTATAAGAACCTTTTAGATATATTCTCTAAGTTTAAAGAACTATTTTTTATTAAGTTTATATATATCTATAAGGTTACTTTACTATTATTAATATAGAAAATACTTAGACTATATATAACTTATCTAGTTAGGTACTTAGTAGTTAAGGTTTTTTAATAGTTCCCTCTTACTTAGCTAGTAGCTACTTTAAGGGATAATTTCCTAATAGTTAGATAGATAATAAGTATTAAAATACTTAGTAAAAGCCTAGCTTCTAAAATCTCTTAGAATAACTTTATTACTAGTTATTAGTATATTAAAATAAATAGTAAAGTAGAACTTTTATAGTTATAGTATTAGAAGCTAATAAAGTTATAAGACTATAAGTAGGGTATTTATTATAGAGCTAATTATTACTATAGGGATAAGGGGAACTCTTTATAGTAATAGTATTAGATTAAAAATAATAGTATATATATTAGTTTATCTAATAATAATATAAGAGTTTAGTTTAATATAATTACTATAAATAAAGTTATATTAAAGGGCTTATTAGAAGTTTTATTTAATTACTAAAAGGTTTAGGAAGAAGCTAATAAGAAGAAGGAGCCTAGTAATAATAGTATTAGTCTTATTCTTTTTAGAAAGAAATAGTAAAAGTAGTAAAAGTAGAGGGAAGATAGTATTAATATAGTTATTAATCTATTATTTAATATTAATTTACCTAGAATTAGGTATAACTAAGTAGCCTCTATAAAACTACTAGTATTACTACTAATACCTACTTTTTCTTATAATTTTAATAAGTTTTTAGTACTATTAATACTAGTATTAGTAATAATAAGGGTACTAGAAAGCTTACTATAAAGGTAAAAACTTTTAATAATATTATTATTATTACTATTATAGATAAATAAGGATAGAAAAGCTCTATATTAAGAGTTTATTATAAAAGTACTTTAGAAGTACTTTTAGGGTTTATTAGAGAGAGAGTAGCTTAAATAATTTTTAAGTATAATAAAGTAGAAAGGAGTTAACCTTTATAGTTTTTATAGGAAGAAGGATATATAGTTTATTAAGTAAGGTTTAAAGGAAATAATATTAGTTAGAATATTTATTAAGTAGTACTTAAAGGGGAAGAAAGACTTTACTATATTTTTTAATAATAATAAGGAAGAGGAAGACTTTTTATTATTATAGAAATTATTAGATAGTTAGCTTATTAACTACTAGGTAAATATTAAGAGTATATATTCCTTAGAATTTATAAAGGTTATTTAATTAACTAGTTAGCTTTTTTTAATACTAGGCTATATAATTAAGTTAAATATTTAATTAGAGGGTTAGAAGCCTATTATTATACCTTTTATAGTTTATAGGGATAGAGGATTTATTTAATAAGTTCCTAGGGGATATTTTAAGTAAGGAAAGTAGTAATTAGGTATATAGGAAGATATAGTTAATATAGAAAGAAGTTTAAAAGAGAAAAAGTCTACTTATTTAAGAAAATATAATATATTTAAGTAATTAGGTATATTTACCTATAGTAGGGTACTAATTTATCTATATTAATCCCTAGCTACTAACCTAACTTATAATAAATATTATTTTATATATCTATAAATACTTAATAAAAACTCTCTTAATTTTTATCCTTATAACTTTTAACTAATACTATTATATTTACCTTATTCTACTTTTTTTATAGTACTTATATATAGTAGAAATATCCTAAATAGTCTTAACTTTTAATTTAATCTCCTAAGTATAAGAAAATAAAAACTAAGTAAAATTATTATTTAAGCTATAATTTAACTATTTATATTAATATTAATAATATAAATAGTATTTTAAATTATTAAAATATACCTTAATTAGATTAAAATTAGGTAAGTATAGTAGTAGATACTTAACTTTTATACCTACCTTACTAATTACCTTATAAATCTTATTAAAATAGTACTAAAAAGTATTATTTATTATAAGAATTAACTTTAAGTCTAGGTATAGGTTTATTTTTAATAATATACTTTCCTATAGCTATTATAGGAAGAACTTTTTTATTATATAGCTCTTATATACTATAATAGTAAGTAAGCTATTAACTATAATTACTAGGAGAATATAGTAGTAAGCCTTTTACTTTAAAAACTTTTAATTTATAAAATATATCTAATAAGTATCTAGCTAATTCTTCTTATACTATCCTACTTATTAAGACCTAATTTATTATAGAAGATAAATATATTAATAATATAACTTAACTAATTAATCTACTAAAGGTATTATTTATAAAGTACTTTATCCTACTAGTATACTAGTATATATATTTATTTATTACTTTACTAGTAGGCTTATAGAGTATTACCTATTATCTTTATAGTAATATTAATTTAAAATTATTTAGTGGAAATACTATATTTTATTTAGGTATAAGTTTAGCTTAATAAGTAAAAGATTAATAAGCTTTTATTCTATATACTTTATATATTAGTTAAACTATATAGTATTATGTTAGATAAATAGACTAATAAACCTCTATAGTTTATTACTTTAGTTTAATTATATTTAATAGTAATAATAATAGTATACTTAGAGTAATTATTTAAATAGTAGTAACCCTTTTTTAATATTACTTAATTATTATATAATTAATTTAGAATTTAGCTTCTAGCTATTTATTTAGTAGTAATAAGTTAAAGTATAAATAGAACTTTAAATACTATAATTTTAAGCTTAATAGGTAATAGCTAGCTATTATAATAACTTTAATTAGGTATATAGGGATAAGTTAATAATATTAGAAGAGGAATTGTAAGTTTTCTAATTACCTAGTAAAATTTAAGTGGTATATATAGTAATTATTAATTTTTCTAGGGGGGGGGGCTTACTTTGTTTTTCCTAGATAGTGGCTGCGAATGAATTATATAAGCATGACCAGGTCATTTGCGGGCGGCCCCAAGGCCCCGCCGAGCAATTGCTTAACCCTGTTTTAATATGACCGATATCCCGGGGCTCCCATGACCTCCGATCTCATGTCTGGGCAGGCAATACAGCAACAGACCGTGGCAGAAAGGTGCCAAGACGACGAGTTGTTGATCCTAGATTTGCCCGATGACTGGCAGGCGCAAGTCCCTCAAGATGAGGAGGATTGGTGTCAGACATGTCGGTGGGATGGCTCGTGGAATAGCCTCCTCCTCCGTTCCATGCAGCGGGCATCAGCTCTGGACAAACTCAACCGGGCTAGCCTTCGGGTTTCTACATCAGCCAACAACCTGTGTTGTGCTGTGCTCCTTGGTCTTCTATGTCATGCCAATGGCGGTGGCCATGAACGCATCTGGCTCACTGACGACGCCGATTCATGGGTCCGTCTCGACGACTGGGAAGGCTGGGGGGCTCAGACAGATATGGGAGTTCTCTTCAGATTATATGCAAGCACGTCAGAAGCGCCTCCTCCAGGGGTGCCGAGCTACCCCCCAGACAATCCGCCGCCTACTCACACGGGGTCGGAGAGGAGCTTCTCTTGGGCGAGGGACCAGATCGAGCACTGTTCGAAACACCATGTCGGATGCCGATTGCCAGAGGAAGGACCATCCTGTTTTATACCCTCCAGGCTGGTTCAGATCCCCGCAGATCCTAGAGACGGAGTCCTCCTACGACTACGCCCTGATATTCCGAATGGCACCGATTACGCAGCCTTGAGCTATTGCTGGGGCAAGCGTCCGACTTGGCCAGAATGCCGGACCACACGCGAGAATCTTCTCAAGCAGATGCACAAGGTACCCTGGGCGACGCTCCCGGCGACGCTCCAAGATGCGGTCGAGGCCGCACGGCGGCTGGGTCTTGAGTACATATGGATAGACTCCATATGTATAATCCAAGATGACGAGGAGGACTGGCAGGCCGAATCAATGCAGATGGCCACAGTCTACGCCCACGCTCAAGTCACCCTTTGCGCTGCTGTTGCGTTGGACACCCGCTCAGGAATTTTCAGCCAACGTGACATGAAGAGCTTGAGTCACATCCTCACCATCAGATATCGTGGCAAGGAATTTCCCATCTACGCCTTTCATGTCCCACAAGAGAGCGGCAAAATAGAGTCAAGGTTGTTGGCGGATATCTGGCGGTGCTCCTTGGAAAGAAGTATGGAGTATTGGGTGTTCAACCGGGCTTGGGCTTTCCAAGAGAGGCTGGCGTCACGGCGCGTGCTCCTTTTTGGCAAGGAAGAGCTTGTCATGGAGTGTGCTTCTGGATGCGTGTTCGAGGAGAGCCTGTATCGGCTGCTTCCGCCTCAACTGAGTGACAGGACGCTGAAGGCAGCCTACGCGGGCGCAATGGACTCCCCTCGGAAGCTGTGGTGGGAAATTATCTACACATATAGCCACCTCAAGCTCACGGTCCCCACTGATAGGCTTCCCGCCATTGCGGCCGTAGCCCAGCGTCTTGCCTCGCACAGCCCAACGGACGAGTACATATGTGGGTTGTGGCGGAACTCGTTACTCAGCGATCTCCTGTGGGAGCGGGTATTGAATAACCTCGGAAGAGGCGAGTCTCCCCTCATTCTCTCGAACTGGGGCTCTGGATCCTACGTTGCACCGTCTTGGTCATGGGCTTCCTTTCGCAGCAAGACGAGGAACATCTCGAACATTGTGCGGCCCTTGAGCACAGTCCTCGACGTGGTTCTTGAATACAGGGACAACAGCATATTTGGACGGGTCTCTGGTGGGCTTCTGAAAATGAGTGGGCCCATGATTGACTTTGAGTGGCATGTGAGAGCACATTGGGCATACCCGCAATTCATCGACGGTGAGCAGGAGATGTTCGTGCCCGGGGTCCCTGACCAGAAGGTCTTATTCTCAGTTGACTATGACTTCTACAACGGCCTGGAAGCGCCGAACCCTGGGGATAGAATCTTGGTGCGGTGCTTGATGATCGGGTTCGACGAGAATGGATCGCTTGGGGGTCTTGTCCTGTACCGGATCGGACGGAGTAACTGTTACTGGCGCCTGGGAACTGTCCACGGAAGTCCAGATCTCACCATGCCAAGTCGTGACAGTATTGATTGGGCGGAAATGCTAAATTCCTTCAGTCGGGTTGAAAGTTGTATAATCCAATGAAGGACATATCGTAAGGGACACATTTTGTAGGCGTTCAAGCATCTTCGCCAGCTCGAGGTACCTTGTGCACAATGACAGCTTTCTGAAGTACAGGGGGCCATTCAAAAACATCACAACATAAGTCGAGGTTCGAGCCCTCATCGCAGCTGGTGTGAGGCTACTTAGGTATGGATTATTGCTCCGGCACAACGTGTAATCTCAATTCGAAGCATTGGGCCCTTGTCACTCCTGAAGGAGAAACATACCTAGGTACTTAGTGAGTACTGAAGTACCTTGGGGTATATTACCTAGATCGGCAATGTGTGTTTTTTTAAAACGCTGGGTCTTGAGTGTTTACGACTGTATAAAGGCGCTGCGTATGGCTACGGCTGTATACGGAAATAGAAACGGAACCAGGGTATACCAACCAGCCTTATCGATAATTGGCCCTGCACAGAGCTGCCTAAGTATGCAGGGGACCCCTGCCAAGCACAACCTCTGCCCTTCACACCACTCGTGGCGCCATTATTATTCACTGAAGCCTTTAATTTCAACCTACTGTGTAGCAACTCCAGATACTGCACCATCTACCACATCGCTCAGAGGCCAGGAACCCTTGCAGAAAGCTCGAAATGTGTTTCGCCTGCGACCGCCTAGGCATCGAGGACCCGGACGTTTCGGAAACGGAGGACCATGAAGATGAGGAGGTGGAGGGGCTGGAATCGCAGGGAGCCATCTTTCCCAGGCGGCAAATGGCCAGTAAATCCCCTCGGGAAGTGACAGTTGTCCGGCCGGCGCCTAGCCATGACGGCTCGCCTATCTTCGCCGCATACTCCGTTTTGGAGGCCAGCCAAAACCCCGACGCCCCTGACCAACGGCCCCCGTTTGGCCTCGTCATCTACGACACTGCGCCCGGCGCGAACGCGACCCGGGCAGAGAGGATGGCGCGCGTCATTTTCGACCGCACCATCAGAGAGCGCAGGAGAGCCGAGTTCGACCCGGACAGAATCGAGGTCGTCGCGTTGGGCCCACCTCCTGTGGCACAGCCGGACACGACGTCTACGGGGGGGTCCAACCTCCCGACGCCCCGCGACCGCGCCGAGGCCTGCATCCGCCACTATGAGAATGAGAGGAAAAGCCGTCTCACCCTCGCCGACCTGGCGGAAGCCAAGTCGTGGTTTCTCCCGGAGCGTATATACGATAACTGGTACGCCTGGGGGATCATCGTAATCGACCGCCTGGAGGAGCGATGGGAGGAGGCCTTGGGCTACTTGAAGGATCATCCCGACGAGGACTCAAATATCATCTCGGAGGAGGATGCCCTGACCAGCCCGTTTGGTAGTTTCATCGAGGTCCACTGGCAGCCTCGCGAAGAGGTGTGGGAACGCTATGAGGAGCCCGTGACGCCCGAATCACGCATCCGGCTGAATCGGATGAAATTGGAGCTGATTGGGCCCATGCTGGGAGTCTACGGCGGATTGTTGGACGGTGTCAGTGGATTTTACGACCACTTTTTGCCAGATGGAATATTGGATCGAGAGTTGGAAGCGGCTAGGACAAGGACATAGTCACACACGACTGAACTGCCATTACCAGCCTTTAGCGCAGGAAGAAAGGGCAAAAGAAAAGGTCTTTTGCCTAGTGGTAGGGCTAGATCCATATTAATATTTCAAAGTAGACGTGTATAAACAAGAAGCACGCTATATTTGTGGGTAGCTAAACAAATGAAAGAATACTTTGAGCATAGTGTAGTCGATAACAATGCAGGTCAGGCATATATGTAGAAACATGAGTTAGATACGGTCTGGCGCCCCAATATTCACCAGCGTCCCGTCTCCCCTGACCGTCATAGACGGGTTCCCTGTGGCGCCGAAGGCAGACCACCCGGTCCCGCCGGACCCTGGGCGCGGAAATTTGGCCCGGGCGGAGGTGGCCCACTTACCGGTGCCAAAGGCCGAGTTGAACCACGCCGGATCGTCGCTGTTGGAGTTGGACCAGGTGCGTGTACCGTCGGCCTTGAGTGACGAGTAGTAGTTCTGGTACCAGTCCTTGGCATCGCGGGCAAAGGTCGCGGCGTTGGCCTCGATGGCGAGCAGGGCATCGTCGATGTACTTTGCGTACAGCGCCCGCAGCGAAGGGTTGCCGCCGGCGCTGTTGGTCGGGGCGCCTGGCCATTGGCTCCACTTGTTGGCGAACTGGTTGTCAAATTCCCAGCAGACGAAGTCGATCCAGTTGGACACGCGCATCCACTTGTTCCAGACGGGCTCGACGACGGGGAAGGGCCCCTGCTGGGCCTGGCCTGCTGGCGGCGTCCACTGGAGGTACTGGAAGGGCCCGAAGCTGTTCTGTAGTAGCTTGCGATCCGCTGTCGGGGTCTTGTCGTGTTTCAGCTCAGGGGAATTGCCGTTGAACCACCCGCCCTTGACCGAGTTGATCTCAGTCTGGAGAAGCACCAGGTGTGACTCGCCGCGGGGCTTGGTGAAGGGCCCGCCCGCCACGCCGTCGGAGCGCCCGAAGCCAAAGACCATGGCATCAAAGACTGGAGACGGGTTCCAATCCGATCCCTGGCTTACGCCGAGCGGGACCGTATCCATTGTGAACGCGTTGCCGGTGCCCTGGCCCGGGAGCGGGATGCCGAGCAGGACCTCGACGACCCACTCCTCTGAAGCGAGTGAGTACGTGCCGACCGAGGTACCAGCGCCCTGAGCAAGCCAGGCGAAGAAGTTGCCGAGGGTCTGCGCCTCGTAGACGTGGTCCGTCTCGAGCTTCGTGCCGGGGAACTGCTGTTTCATGGCCTTGTTGTCGATCTTACTGATATCCGTGTTGCACCGCCGACCGTTGCTCTGAAAGATCAGGTTCTTGAGGATGTTGCCGCTCGTTCTCGCGTCACCGCAGGGCGAATACTGCCCAAATCCCAGGTTATAGATGTCGTTGCCAATTTTCTTTCTCAACGTTTTCCTGCTTAGAGCGCGGGCGTCAAGGGCACCGGCGTCGGAGCGGCGTGCCGTGGAGTTGCTTGACAGCTGCGCTCCATCGGGGAGTAGGCCGAGGCCGCGCTTTGCCCCAGTGTAAGCGGCATAATTACAGCTGGGGTTTTCGGCGTCTGGATCCGGGAGTTCGCAGCTGTCGGCCCGCTCCAGGATGGTCCCGTATCTCTTCCTAGTCCCCCCGGTGGCTGCGTCGTCGACGATCTCGCCGCACAGGGGGCATGAGGGGACGTCGTCTGACTCGGTCGATCCTGCTGGGCAGATAAGAGAGCCGAAGAACTCGCCTCGCTTGGCGAGCTTGGACTGCTTGACAGATCGAGATGACTGTGTGGCCGAGCGGGATGCGGTGGCGCATTGTTGATCAACGATAGAGAACTGGTCGAGTTGTAAGCAGCGAGCCTCAACATCGAGATGCCGACAAGCATCAAACAGGGTTACATACCGTACCAGTCCCCCAAAGACTGTAATAATTATTCAGGTCGACACCAAAGAGCTTGCTGTCGGCATGTCAGCTTCATCGACCCAGGGAACTCATCCGGCCTGGCAGCACTCACGGGGCGGATACTCGAGCAAACACATCAACGTCACCGTTGACGCCGTAGCAGTACTGCCACGCTACATCTGTACTGGAGCCAGCATTGCCATATAGGGTCACACGCCCGTTGACACCAAAATCAACCTGTTTCATCACATCAGCATGAGTCAAAAACCTTTCATTGACAGGCCAGACTGACCGAAGCATCGGGGACCGAATCGTCGTTGAAGACGATGCCAAGGGTTACCTGGGGCGTCACAGTCACACTGAGCTCCCCCGAGGCGTCCACATCATATGAGAATTTGGGGCCTCCCTTGGGCGCGTCCGGGTCCGCCGAGACCCAGTTGGCACTCTTGGGCGTGCTGTCCGCGACCACGGCATCAGCGCCTGCGCCGCCGCTGGCATCGGGGTACTGTTGCGTGTAGTCCCACTCGGCGAGGGTGAGGTCGACCCGCGCCCTGCCATGGAGCGTGGCCGTCCCCTGGAGCTGGCCGAGCACCCGGAAGTTGGGCCCAATGGTGACAATGCCCGGCACGACGAAGGTGGCCCCAAAGTTCTGCAGGCCGAAGAGCTCGATCTGGCCGCTCAGAAACTGCAGCGTGATCAGGGCCTCGAGGTTGAGCGACGCCTTGACGGACCCGCTGTTCCTGAAGAGCACGTGCGACTCTTCAAAGGAGCTCAGATCCCCCAGGTTCCCAATCAGCGTCAGCAGGGCCGACGTCTCGATGTTGACGTCCAGGTCGGCCCACGCGGAGAAGAAGCCCGTCGTGTCCACGCCGTTGATGTTGCAGGCCACGGACTCATCGTACAGGTTCCAGTGGATCCGCTCGTTGACCCGGTGCCTCACCAGGTCGTACTCGGTGTCCACGTTCCGCAGCCGGTCGATCCAGTCCTTGATCGCACCGGACTTGGAAAACCATCGGGCGTGCAGCTCGTGCAGCTCCTCCGGCGGCGTGGAGCGCTTGTCGATCTGCCACAGGTGGTACAAGTACTGCTTGTGGGAGCCATTGTGGTTGGCGTTGACTTCCTCGTCAATCTCCTCCCGCGACCGCTTCACCTTGGTAGGCGCCGCCGTGACGATATCGCTCCAGTACCCCGGGTCGTCACTGTAGTCGATACGAAGCAGGACGTTGGATCCACTGGCACGCTTGCGCAGGGGAGAGAAGTCGTAGTCGAAGGTCAGGTCGTGGATCGTGGCGCCGTCCAGCCCCCTCTTGACCAGATGGTGCGGCAGCGTCTGGTCCTGTGAAGGCTCAAGAGAGACGGCCATGGCGTACCGGCCTGGCCCACACCCTGCTGGCATCTCAACCACCGTCCCGGCCACGCCGTGGCCCTCGTGGATGAGCCCACAGTTGCTGCCGTCAGAGCTGTCGGTACACACGGCCCTGACAGTCTGGCGGCCCTCGTGGCGCGCCCCAGGCTCGCAGTCAAAGAGCTCCCAGTGGGACCCATCGCGCTTGTCCAGCGATGTGAGCTCGTCCTGCGGCCCGGACATGATGTACCAGCCAAACGAGTTCTTGTCCGCGTTGGTGCTCTCCTCCGGCGTTGGGTCCGCACCACCCATGGTCGGGTCCAGCTTCACATCCCATTCTTGCTTGTCAGTGTCTGGGCCAGGGTGGGGGAAGATGTTCGTCAGGGGCACCGGGAGCGTCTTGATGTACAGCTGAAGGGCATTGGGATCGGCGCACAGCGTCCGCTGTACGTCGATCGCGTACGACGGATGAAACCAGGTGGAATATCCCTGGTCAAAGTACGTGCAGTCGGCGCCACCGCCGAGATATGAACTCGCGACGGCTGTCTTTCCCAAGGGGCAGGTCTTTGCTGAGTCGCACGCGCTGGCTCCGTCCTCGGTGGCGCCTGCTATCCCAGACCAGGCAAACGAAGAGGTGTCGACGCCGTCGTCGCAGCAGTAGGGGATCCAGGTGTTGACCTTCTCGTCCCCCTTGCAGCTGCCGAGCCCCGGGGCGCTCTTCGCGTACGTGACGAACTTGCGTCCGCTCGAGCAGACGTTGTCCTGCTTGGGCTTCCCGTCGGCTCCGATCTCGACGCAGGCGTTTTCCCACCCGCACACGGCGTCTCCCGACTCGACTGCGTCGCAACAGTAGTCGGCCATGCCGAAGAAGCAGTAATTCTCCTCGTGCTTCTTGTTGATGAGCCATCTGTCCGACGCCACGGGGACCTGGCCGGACTTGCAGCCACGCATGCAGAAGCCGCCGTCCAGCTGGTTCCACTCGCAAATCTCCGGGTCGGGCGTCTGGCCGAGTGGACAGCAGAGGGCCTTGTAGCGCTTTTCTCCCGTCCCCGGCGCAACACTGCACCGGTCGGTCGTCAGGACCTGCTGGCCGGCCGGGCATGAAGGGGAGCTGGATGTTGTGCAGTCGGACCAGGCGCAGGCGCTGATCTCGACATTTGTGTAGTTGGACGAGTCCGACTGGCCGGTGCCCGTCGTCAACGAGAACCTCCCGAGGCCGACCGGGTAGAGGGTGGCGTTCAGGAGGGTATGTGCATCGTCGTCCATGTCGACGGCCCAAACCGCGAGGCCGAGCAGGCCCTTGGTCTTGACGTACTTCACCTTTTCGATGATGGAATCCCGGCTTTCGAATGAGATCCATTGGTCGTCGTCGTAGCTGTAAAAGACGTTAGGATACCCAGATAGCAAGATGGCCATGGGAGCAGGAAATTAAGTAGCTTGCCTGAGATAGTTGGTCGCAGTCTTGTCGTCGTACTTGCCTGCGGTCTTACCGAACTTCTGCTGGATTTCGTCGTAGGACATGAAGCCCGGCGTGCCGGTACATTGCCCTGCCGTGCCAAATCCTGCTGCTGGACATCCGCTCCCCGAGCACGAGGCAGAACCGGACAGCTCATAAGACCGGCCAAAGAAGCCAACCCCAAGGTTGATCTGGGTAGTGGAGACCCCTTCTTTTCCAAAGACGCCCAATGCTGCATCCAGCGATGTAATGTCTGACATGGCATGCGTTGTACTCTTATCCGTGCTGTGTTCGTCGTACGCAATGAGATTGATCCAGTTGGCCGAGGAAGCCATCGACGCCAGATCGAAGCGCTGCAAAATGGACGTGTCTACCGGGGCCGTGAACGAGATGCCCCAGGCCGACGACCCTGTCGACTGGGCGTTGAAGTAGAGCCTCATCTCCTGGAGCAGAACTGCGTAATTTGCGGCCTCCTCCGCTGACGCAGGCCACCGCCAGTCCAAGTCGACGCCATCAAAAGCCCACTCTCTCATGAACGAGACCAGGTTGTACAAGAACTTGTCGCGGCTCGCTGATGAGCTGACCACTTGCGAAAAGGTGCCCTTGGAGCCGGAGGACCCCCCGGAGCCGGTCGAGAAATCCCAGCCGCCCAGGGACAGCCAGACGCGTAGCCCGGGGGCCTGGCTCTTGAGCCCCGTGAGCTGCTTGAGCTGGTCTGTGCCGGCACCTCGAATGGGAGAGATGGCGAACGTGTTGGCCTCGATGTAGGCGTATGCCGCGTTGATGTGGCTGACGGAGTCGGTTGGGACGAAGCTTGCGGACTGCTGGGCGCATCCGCGGCGCAGGATGCTGTCGGCCTGGAAATAGCCCACCACGATCTCGGCTGCCTCGCCGCCGCCACCGCTGCTGCTGCCTCCGTCCGAGTCCTGTGAGGAGCACTCGGGAGAAGGGCAGAACCCGTGGGAGCAGGCAAACTGGCACAGGCCGTTGTCATTGCCAAAGTCGGACTTGACCCCGGAGACAGCCACCGTCGGGGGCGGCAGGTTGAGCGGGCCGGTGAATGTGCAGAAGCAGCTGTGGATCGGACAGAAGCCGTACTTGCACGTCCACGCACACAGCCGTTCGACCACGCCGTGCCCGCCGCCCTTAATACAAGTGTCCGGGTTGAAGGGAGACGTGGTGGGGACGTAGGGCCGCTGCTTCTCTTTCGCGCAGGCTGTCGGCGGGCAGTAGCCCAGGTTGCAGGCGAACCTGCAGAGGCCGCCGTAGTTGTCGTCGCCATTGCCCGGGTAGCCGACGATGCCGGTTGACTTGGGCTGGTCGAGGGCCTTGCCGAAGTTGGTGCATATACACGCGCCGCTGGGGCAGTATCCGTATTTGCAGGTAAAGCGGCAGAGATCGTTAAAGTTGCCCTCGCCCCAGCCTTGGACGCACGTCTGCTCCGACAGGTCTCGCGGAGGGACGCCTGACACGGATCCAGCACCCGCCTTGGAGCCGACCCAGGGGTTCCAGTTGGTGACGCCCGAGGGACAGTCTCCAGAGATGCCCTGCGGCACCGAGTAGTCGATGACAACGCTGCCGCCCCGGACGACCTGCACGCTCCAGGCGCCCCCGGCTGACAACACGGGGATGCTGGTGTGGTAGATGCCCACGCCGCCGTCGGGCATGTAGTCCCAGTCCTTGATGGTGTAGGAGCTGCCCCCAAAGGAAACCTTCAGCTCGGCGCTGCTGGCGAGAAGGACAGAGAAGTAGATGCGGTCAGGAGTAATGTCCACGGGCTTGTACTCAAGCTGCAGCTGGCTGGCTGTGTTTCCCGTGGTCTCACCGTCGGCGCAGACGTCGTTTAGAGATGTTCTAAACCACGTAACTAGAGATTCCTTGTTGAAGGATGCCGTTCCAGTCTTATACATGTCGATGACGAAGGGCAGATGCTCTCGCCAACCATCGTGCGGCATGTCTTGGACGTAGTTGTAAGGCGCATCGCCAATATCAAAGGCCTCATACTGATTGCTGTCAAGCGGGCCGATGTAGTGTGATTCGCCAAAGTCATTCCAGCTAATGATCTCGATGAATTCGGGCTCAAAGTCCAGAGTCAGGATCTCCTTCCAACGTTCATACCAGAGGTCACCGCTCTTCCAGAGCCAATTTTTGTTGTAGCCTGGAAGGTTGGTAAAGAACCAGGGGGACACCGGCATCATGTACGGCTTAGATCCCAGAAGCCCGTGATACGCGGCATCGATATATGTTGTCATGTTGCGCTCTCCGTACGGCCATGCCGCCCAGTTGAAGAGGCCGTCCGCGACACCTCCTCCGGCGTCCAGGGCTGGTCCGGCGCCGAGCGACGACCAGTCAGGTATGAAGAAGCATCCTGTGTCTGCCTTGATTTTGATCCAGTCGTCGGCGTTCTCGGGCCCCTCAAACGTGGAGACAAAGGGCTTGCCGTTGTATTGGAAATGGGCGCTGTCGTGGCCGTAGCGCTGGATGAGAGCCCTGACCTCGTCCAGCGGCCACGGCACGTCTCCGCCGGCGTAGTCGAAGGAGAAGAATACCTTGAAACCTTTCGCCCCGGCGGCCGTGAACGCGTTGGCAATCTGCGCGTCGTTGTGCTCCCAGCCGTGAGCAATGTTGAGGGCGAAGGCGTCGATATGGCTCTGCTGAGCCAGGGCAATGTTTTCTTGCCACTTGGCGACATCAAAGCTTTCCGTGTTACCCAGCATGAAGTGGGCAAAGACGGCCTTGCTTTCGACGACCCTGTAAAAGAGAAGGGCCGCGAGAGCCCAAATAAGAAACAGCATGGTGGCGGCAAGCAGCCGGTATGGCCACGGAGGTTTCAAACAAAGTAAAGGTGTCGCATAAAGATTGAATGAGTTTATTTATCAAGGAGTGTTCAATAGATTTTAAATGAGAGTATTCTTCCGGCGACAAGAGTCGCTTCACAGAGAGAGCGGCTAAAAGAGTGACAGAGCTGATGGGAGAAAAGCTATCCCAAGCTTGCTGATGACTGGTGACCTGTGTCTGCTTTTGTAGCTATCTACATTGCTCATTCTCTCAAGCTCAAGGCCTTCGGCCCATTCGGTCTAATTGACCAACAGCTGAACTGACCATAGTGGGAACCAACAGCAGACTTGACGATAGTGGGAACATTGGATGCCAGCAAAGCGTAGCTGCCCAACCATCTTACAATTTCTTTGGTCCCCTGAAGCGGGACTTGATCTTTGAAGGCACTCAATTTGGTAAAAATCTCGCCATCACCTGTCTGTCACCTGCCCTTGTAATTTGGTTCAGGATGAGGCAGGATCAGGTGTAAGTGGGCGCAATCAGGCCTCCGTTCCTACGGCCGAAGTAAAAGAGGGGATAAAGGATTGGATGGGAATAGCTCTACTCATGTGGTCAGAAGATAAGGTCTAGACAATGTGTTGTTGGTTGTTAGTGAGACTGATGTCGCTCGCGGTGTGGGTCTCTCATCTTACTCGGCGCCGAGAGACACCGTAAAGGTGCCATCCTCAGCGTCCAGGGTTGCATGGACGTTGGCCGAGGAGCCCGTGAGGATGCAAGTGGGTATGTCAAAGGCTTGTTTTTAAGGTTGTTTTCGACCTAGATTCAAAGTCGCCCGTATCAAATTGCCATCCGTCTCTTTGTAACTTATCCTTCTTCCACCTTGTCCAGGACAGGCAGCCCAAAATGAATCGACTCGGACGCATCGCATCAACTCTCTCGGTCTGGGCCCTGACTGGCCTGGAAAATGGAGTTCACGCAGATGTACACCTTGCCAACATTCCACAGGGCGCGCGAGGTTTCAACGACACCTGCATCAGGGTCCTTAACCAAGCCGTCGACTGCGACCCGGCCCTGAGATGGGCCGACGGAGCCAACAACTTCTACGACCAAGACACCCTCTCCGCGGTCTGTACGGAATCATGCAAGACTGCACTTGAAACTTACTTGAATGAGGTAAAATCTGCATGCCAAACAAGCCGCTACGATGGGGCCGACGGCCTTAGCTACCATGCTGGATACGGCACAGAGCTGGTTTGGGAGAGTTTCAATCTTCTCTGCACAGTCAACTCGTGAGTCCTTGAGCAGCTCCCAGGCCTGCAAATGAATCATTGCAACCTGCCAACCACAGCTGACATTGCCCATCAGCGCCGGCGACAACTGCAACCTAGTCATGGGAAAACTGGCCGGCATCAACCCGGAGAACCAGCAGAGCACCGCGTCGGCTGACCCGAACATCATGTGCAACGAATGTGCGCTCTCCGCTATCAAGACGCAGCTGGAGATGCCCTTGGCGTCGAATGCCGACCTGGCAAGCGGCCTCAGTTCCGTGGCCTCGTCCTGCAAGACCACTGTATCCGTTTCCGCCCTGCCGTCTGCGAGCCCTCCATGGGTAACAACAGCGGCGGGAGTCACGGCGACATCCACGGCACCGCCCACCGCCTCGTCCTCATGCGCGGGCGAGAGCTACGTTGTCAAGGACGGTGACACGTGCAAGTCGGTCTCGGAGGGGCAGCGCATCGACACAGTACAGCTCCTAATGGCGAACAACCTGGTTGCGGGTTGCGCCAACTTCCCAGCGGCGGCCGGCAGCAAGCTGTGCATCCCCTCGGCCCTGGCGTGCGAGCCGTACGTCATCAAGTCGGGAGACACTTGCACCAGCATCGCCAACTCTGCGAAAGCGACTTGGGCTCAGGTCGTTGCCTGGAACCCCGAGCTTGGCAGATCGTGTCAGAACGTGGGCCGTTATGTCGACTACGTTGTCTGCGTATCGAACCCTGGCGGGGACCGGATCGACCCTGTCCCTTCGGCTACAAGCAATGCAGCTGGAGGAACGACAACAACAGTTGAGTAAGAAGCTTCCCATTTGATTTTCAGATTAAATATTCAGGCTTTGCAGCATATGGTTTGGCTAATGCGGAGTTCTAGCACTATTTTCACCCTGCCTATGTCCCCCATTCCGATGAACAACGCCCACACCGTGATTTCCGTCTCGACGATATGGGGTGGTGATGAATTATAGAAGAAGATAGCTTAGCTTAACCATAACAGCCCTCTCATTGCTGACCGCGCACACAGCTATTATATCTTTATAGTTGTTGATAGTATACTTACTAAAGATCTTTTACTTCTATTCAACGACGTAGAGCGGGAGTCTTTTGTTTTTATGAGTACCTTCTTAGATGCTACGGAGACAGGAAGCTAAATTGTAGTCCGAATCTTCGCCAAGGTCAAGCGACCCTGAGAATCCCGTTTCTTCTATTGCCATCGATAGAACCACACACGAGCTGACCCAGGGCCACCCACCCACTCAGAAAAAGTTCCAGTGTTCACCAAATGACGAAAGCTCCGATATCCAGTCCCACATTTCTCCTTCCTTGACACCAAGCGAATCGTGCCTGTCCCACAGCTTAACAAGCACGGAAGTCGCAGTAAAGCTGTTTGCGCAGCGTGTTACATTCCAAATATGCCGTTGCGTGGCGAGCACCCACTCGCGTTGTTCTTTCTTTTGGCACGCCGCGCCGGCGATAAATGTTGGCCAGTTGAGACATCTCATGAGCGTTGCGTCAGAGAGATGAATCAGTGCCGAAATGAAGTCGTCAACCATCACTTGCACGGTAATCTCCTCTCTGGCCAATGTATATAACACGCACGACGTGTAGATGGCAGCCGACTGTTGCCATATCGTATGGAGGCCTACCAGCGTTTCGTGAGACAACGTTTTAGCTCTGAAGTCCAAAGCTTTCGCCTGCATGGCCCAGACCTCGGCGTCAAAATGTTGGAGTGCTTCTAGCTGTGACCGGATCGCTTCCGTCGTAGACTTCGGTGGCACATCGGGCGGGGACTTCGAGTCTTGTCTCGAAGAACGGCTCTTCTTGTAAAGCACGGCTACAGTTTCAATACAATGAAGAATAGCCGTGGGACATGTCAGGTTGCTTAGAAACTGTGGCCCCACGCATTCTGCCGATTTTGGCATATCGAAAGATGTTGTTACACAGCCAGCTGGCGGAAGAGTCTGGCCGAAGATCTCAAACCTACAAGTCATCAACATGAGTGTGCGCTCGAGAACAGTTGAGATCGACTTACAAGGTAACCTCATGAATGAAGCCTTCTAAGACGGTTGGAAGATAGGACAAGTCTCCATCGAGACTGGCACTGAGTAACTGCTTGGCTCCCTCGATGTGCACCATCCACGAGCCACTACCGCTCTCGAAAACTTCGACAAGAGCAAGCAGAACTGCAGTTGCGAAAGTGAGTACGTCTGGACTTCCGTTGAGGTTCGTAAGGTCATGCGAGAATAGATTCAGTGCCTTCTGCTTGTGGTTCCAGAACCCTTCTAACAATCTGGAACAATTGTAGTCGTTCGAAAGCGAAAGGCGGCGCTCTCTGATGCTGTTGGACCGTGGTGAATGTCCAAGGGGCCCACTTAGTTGTGCCACGGTGGTGCCTGTCATGTAGTGGACGGCGTGACAGGCAGCAACTGCCATGATGGCACTCGTGGTGGCTTGACACGAACCAATCATTGGCAATACCTCTCGATAGGGATTATTGCACTCCTCGCTAAAGGCAAAGAGATAAGAGACTTGGCGTACAACTGTAAACTTCGTCAATGTCTTGTCTGTTCAACTTTCCAAGGTTGAATGTTGGTTGAGAACACGTCCTTACAGTAGTCTAACAGGTATCGGTCATCATAGCGCAAGTGTTGTAGCATTGGCTCAACAAGACATTTTGAGGGTGCGAGTGCCACAAAGCTCGTTGTGCTTGATGTTGGTATCGATGGTGAAATTGGTGGTGGAGTTGACTGTGAAGTTGGCGGTGGGGTTGGGGGCGAGGTTGGCGGCGGTGTTGGCGGTGACCTCGGATGACCGAGGTTGGCTTTCTTTTTCTTGGGCTCGTAGGCCGAGATCACGAGCTGGGACCGAGGGCGTTTGTTACTCGCTTTCGGAGGAGACGGCTTGCTCTCGTAAGTTCGACCCATCATCTGGCCCCTGCTTGCTACGCCGCTCACCCATCTTAGAGGTTTGTCTGCATAACCAGGGCATTCTGCACCCCTCTTGGCGCATTTTTGGCAATGAGGCAGGGTGCCGTCACACTTGAGTCGGTTGCGCCGGCAGTTCCAGCACTTATTATTCTTCTTATCAAGGCTCGCAGGATCCGCGGCCATGATTCTGGCGATGTTTCGTGGATGTGAGCCGCAACTGCTGGCCAAGGACGTTCAGAGTAGCCAGCCCAAAGGGGTCCTCGGGACGATTCTCGGGACGTGGCGATCTGACAATGACGATGTGGATCTCAGCAACTCGACATGCCCACAAGTCTTCACGCTAGCGTCATTGCGCCTTGGCTTCCTGATCGAGTAATGCTGCGCTCGACCGCCACGCTATTAGTCAACCTCAGACCCACGGCTCTGGTACCCACTTGCCGAATATGGGCAGTAAAATGCAATTCAGGACTCAAGTGCTCTACTACATAAAGTGAAAATATGATCCCGCTACTTTCTTCCCCCATTTAGAGAGTCTACGTACAACAACTCTTCACTACCACATGGTAAAAACAAAGAGTATATTCTTACTCCCACGATGTCGTTTCCTACGCGATCATCCTCTGGACTCCACTACCCTCCGGTCGGGGGTAGCAGTAACAATGACGACAACCCAAACTCAGAGGAAACTTGCAAGGTCCATATAACGCCACAAACGGAAGAGGCTGTTTCGGGAATATACAGGTCTATCACAAGACACTCAGAAGAAGCATCGGATGACGGAGATTCTTCATCTACCGAGTTGGAAGAGTATTTGCGCAAGGAGCAGCAGAACACCACGCGGCCACTGCCTCTCAGCGTCTGCTTCAAGAATCTGTCAACCTATGGCCGCCCAGGAGGCTCAGTGCCAGTCAAAACGCTCAGACATGCCATCTGGCGGACACTAACCTTCCAGGATGTCTATGAATGGACCCTCAAGAGATACATCTCACCCGCCAAAGTAGAGAATGGCCATGCCCTGATCAGAGATTTTTCAGGCGTGGTAAGGAATGGCGAGATGATGCTGTGGGTCGAACAATAAACGTTAAATACTAGATCACTCAGCTAATATCTCTTAGTGTTCTCGGAAACCCTGGCTCAGGATGCAGCACATTTTTGCGCACCTTAGGCAACGATCACTCATCGTTCCTGGGAGTGGGCGGGTCATTGAGCTACTCGGGTCTATCCCCACAAGAAATCTCTAAGAAGTTTCGAGGACTTGTCACGTATGTGCCGGAAGACGACATCCATCTCCCGACACTCACAGTGCGCCAGACTCTCGAGTTTGCATTACAGAACAAGACTCCGAAGCGATGGGCCCATCGGACAGCCCAGTTTGTGCAGGAGTTCGGCAAAGCATTTGGCATGTCCCACGTGATGGACACGTTGGTTGGCAATGAGTTCATCCGGGGAGTGTCGGGCGGAGAAAGAAAGCGTGTTTCCATTCTTGAATCACTGGCATCGGATGCATCAGTCAACTCCTGGGATGGGTCAACTCGTGGCCTTGACGCCTCCTCTGCACTTGATTTCATCAGGTCCTTAAGAATCATGACAGATGCTTGTCAAAGAGCTACAATAGTATCTCTCTATCAAGCGTCAGACGCGATATACAAGCTGATGGACAAAGTCGTGCTCATCGACGAGGGCAGGATGCTCTACAATGGCCCAGCACAGCAAGCAGAAGCATACTTCAACGAGCTGGGATATGTCCGACTACCACGACAGACCATGAGCGACTTCTTGACCAGTGTCACGACCGGAGATCCCGCTGTCATCCGCGAAAACAATGCTAGCTCGCCGCGCGGCGCCATAAACCTCGAGCAAGCCTTCCGATCGAGCAAAGCCTTCAAGGGCGTCGAGGACGAAATCCAACGGTACGAACTTGACTTGAAAAAGTCATCCGAGAAATCTGACGTTTCTCACGATAAGAACGGCAAACATTTTACCGTTCCCACCAAACAGAACATCCACCAGCACTCCAAGGACAACAAATCCAGATTCGTCTCTTCGAAATCTCCTTACCACACGTCACTCTTCCACCAGGTCATTCTTTGCTCCAAACGCGAGTACTGGCAGCTCATGGGTCATCTGAATCCCTTCATTTTCAAGATGATTTGTGTCATCGTGTGCGCCTTTCTCCTGTCGTCCATGTTTTACGACATGCCCAATGACACGGGAGGTGTCTACTCTCGTGGAGGATTTGCCTTCTATTCTGCGGCTGTCATTGCCTGGTTCCAAATGTCAGAGATGGAGATATCTTTCCGCGATAGAATTGTCGTCAGCCGCCATAAGAGGTTCGCCATGGTGCGACCGAGTGCGGTGGTTGTCGGCAAGGCTTTGTTGGATATCCCATCGCTCCTGTTGCTTTCCATTATCTACTCGATCATTTCATACTTTATTTCCGGTATGAGAATGGAGGTAAGCTACGCAAATTGTTTAATCCCCGAGTCTCTAGCTTGCTGACGCAAATGGCAGCCTGGTGCATTCTTCATCTTCTTGGCTGCAGTTTTTCTATGCGCTTTAGCATTCACCGCCGCATTTCGTGTATTTAGTGCTGTTTCACCGAGTCTGGAAGTTGTTTTCCGATATGCAGGTGTCTACCTCCAGATTGGCATCGCCTGTGGCGGCTATGTGCGGCCGCTTGAAAGTCTGATATCCGACGTACCTTGGGTTGGTTGGCTAGCAGTAAGTATCAGTTTGAGAGCCTGTTTTTGACAGAATCTAACCAACGCCGCAGTACTTGACACCAGTCCCTTACACGTTTGACATTCTCATGTCTGCCGAATTTCAAGGACGAAATTTCCCCTGCAATCCAAATTCACTGATCCCTTACGGACCAAGCTACGACAACCCCGAATTTCAGAGCTGTGCCTCAACAGGAGCCTCTCGCACCGGTGTGCAAGGTGACGACTATCTCCAAAGTCAATTCGGTTTCGGTGCCTACAACTTTGGACGCAATTTTGGTATTCTCATCGGATTCACTCTTGGTTTCCTACTCTTCAACATGTGGTTGGTGGAAAGCCTTGACTGGGCTCAGAATGGGGGCGCACTCCACGAATTTGCCTCTGCGAAGAAAGGCCGGCGCAACACGGAAAAAGTCGACGAGGAGAGCACTGAAGATTTCCGCGTCGAGGCAGAGGTCTCGCCCCACAAGGATACTCCAGAAAAGCTTCATCATTCTGGAGCTACCTTTTCTTGGTACAACCTCAACTACAGCGTCTCACATAACCACGGAGAGAAGCAACTGCTGCGGAATGTTTCGGGATTCTGCGAGCCTGGTAACTTGACTGCACTGGTTGGTGCATCCGGTGCTGGCAAGAGTACATGTGAGTCGCCGCAAACGAAAGTACTTAGACGGAGATACTAACAATCTGAAAGTGCTCACTGTGCTTACCCAACAAGGACGTGGCAAGCTTTCCGGTGACATGACTGTGGATGGCCAACCAGTTGGGCCAGCTTTTGGAAGAACAATAGGTTATTGCCAGCAGATGGACATCCATATCGAAACCAGCACTGTGAGAGAAGCTTTCGAATTTTCAGCGTTTCTACGACAGAGCCAGGCAACCCCCGACGAGGAGAAGCTAGCGTACGTCGACAAGGTGCTGAGTATCCTCGGTATGACGGAATTGCAAAACGTGGTCATTCGTTCGCTGTCGCTGGAGCAGAAAAAGCGCACCACTATTGGTGTCGAACTATGCGCGAAGCCTAGCCTTCTATTGTTTCTGGACGAACCAACAAGCGTAAGTGAGACAGGGCCACCGTGATTGTGGTACATACTAATCGAACCACAGGGACTTGATTCACAAGGCGCGATGAACATTGTCAGACTTCTGAGGCGACTCGCAAATGCCGGTCAAGCCATTGTTTGTACCATCCACCAAGCGAACCAAGAGCAGTTCGACAACTTCGATCGAGTCTTGGCTCTCGAGAAGGGAGGCAGTGTATACTACTTCGGTGCGGTGGCAAACGTCATACCTTACTTTTCCAGACACGGTGTCGATGTACCACCTGAAAAAAATGTGGCAGATCTTTTGATCGAGGTTGCTGCGCGCAAATCATCAAACGAGACCCTTCCCAGTTGGTCAAGCCTTTGGGCCGATTCACCTGAGGCCTCTCAGGTTCATGAGAAGGTTGAGAAGATAATGAGTCTGAACCCTCAATCCTCAAATGGACAGGCGTCATCTAGCAATTCCACCATCGAAGGACAATACGCCTCATCAACTCTGAAGCAGATCTCTCTGCTGACCGCAAGAACATTCAAGCAATACTGGCGCGCGCCTAACTACATCTACTCCCGACTTTACGCTTCCGTCATTCACGCCGCTCTCAACGGCCTCATCTTCTTGCAAGTCAACAACACGGTCGCGGGGATGCAGTATCGCGTTTTCTCGTGTTTCCTGGTGCTGATGCTGGTGCCCGAATTCATCAACGCGTGCGCCTTGATGTTCGACGAGAACAGAAACGTCTTCCTTGGACGTGAATATCCAAGCAGAATCTACGGCTGGGTCGCTTTCTCCACAGCGAACATTCTTGCCGAGATCCCTTACGCACTGCTCGGAGCAGTCATCTTTTACCTGCTCTTCTACTTCCCCGTCGGCTTGCCGTTGGGTGTCCCTGCAATTTACACATTCATGATGATTGTCATGTTTCATCTCTTCATCACGAGCTGGGGCCAATGGATTGCTGCTCTGAGCAGTGATGCTTCGATGGCGGCGAGCGTCATGCCTTTCTTTGTCATTGTCTGTGAGCTTTTCAACGGCGTTCTTCAGCCTCGAGAGCTCATGCCGGCCGTTTGGAGATACACAACTTATTACCTCGGACCATTCACATACTGGATCTCAGGCATTGTCACCATGATCTTGCCACAGCTGGCTGTACGGTGTGCAGAGTCTCAGTTGATTCGATTCACCCCGCCCTCAAACACGACCTGCGGCGCCTATGCCGAGGAATGGTTGGAGGGAGCGAACGGTTACCTTGCAAATCCGGATGCTACATCTGAGTGTGGATATTGTCTGTACGCCTCGGGGGAAGATGTAAGTAGAATGCCATTCTTGAGCAACAGGCAATTTGCTAACTCTACTAGTATCTCTCGAACCTTGATCTCAAGAGCTCCGTAGCTTGGCCGTACTTCGGGATCTTTTGCCTCTTTGTTGTAACTAATTATGTTTCGGTATACGTCTGGGTTTACATTAAGTCTATTAAGAATTGGCTGCCGTGGTAAGCGCGCTCGGAGACTATCGGACATGTCTTGATAAGGCTATTAGTCGTGAGGGCCAACTTTATGTATAAAAGAGTTCTTGAACCTTTTCACAAGTTGAAGATTAAATTTCTTTTTCTTTTTAAAAAAGATGAACGCTCTCTAGAGAAGATCCTTCCGAGTTACATATGATTGGATTTACTATTTCTATCATTCCCGATCTTTGCGCTTTTCAACCTCCAACCATGCCTCCAGTGTTTCCACCCGTGCTCCCGCCCGTGCCACTCCCGTCACCACACCCGTCTTGGCGTTTTCCGAAGCCGCCGGACTCCATGTCCAATGGGAGGAGAACGTTCTGCCGCTCAACAGGGTCCGAGCTGTCGAATAGGTCTGTTTGGCTAGGGTCGATGGTGGTGCCTAAAGGGATGTTTTGGTCGTCACTGCTGAACATGAAGAGTGTGTCGGCAGATTGTTCTATGTTGCTTGCGCAGCTGTCGTACTCTACGACCTTGTTGTCCAGGTCGGCACAGTAAGCCTTGCCCTCAGCGATGCGGGCGAGAAAGAAGGCAGTTGTCAAAGCCCTTAGGCCAGGTAGAGCGACGTATTCTCTGGTCATAATGGCAAAAGAAAAGAAAACGTCTTTGTAAGGACCGTGGGTTTAGGGAATTAGAGAGTTTGAGGGTGCTGGTCATCCAAACAACGACATCCTAAGTCGATGGCAGAGCCGGCATTTATGTCGTTGAGGTGCGAAACGATCTAATTCCCTTTCGATCCGAGATGCCTTACGAAATCTCCAGGAACTCTTGCTCAATGCGCTACTTCTTGTCGATCATAGCCCGATTGTCGGGTACCTATTAATAATTTTCTAAAGATACCTCGTCGATATCTATCGCACGACTCACGCACGGAGTTGGCGGGGGCAGTGGTTAATAGAAAGGACTATGCTGAGTCCTCGGCATCCGAGATCGACATCGAGAAGATCATGCATTACTCTTGTTTATGTTTGCCATTCTGACATAAATACTTAAGTACTGAGGTTTGATGTGATCGAGGCGAGGACCACCTTCTCAGGCAGCCCCCTAGGTGTACCTCGCATCAGTCATTCCTTTACCACATCTTCAAAATCCAACAGTCTTTACTACCATACAAATCTTACAACGTGAGTAGTCAATAATTCTGGCTGAGCCAGAATTCGCATGGCTGATACGATTCCAGATGCACTATCCCGCTATTATCACCGCTGCGGCGCTTTTCGCCTCGGCCCGCGCTGGCGGTACATGTGCAGAGACCCAGGTCACCGGAGACGCAATCACTGGTTTCTCATTCAGCAGCTCATGCGACGCCTGGCAGTGGGCGTCTGCCGACGCGGGAACCACCATCACTCTCAACCCGGATTGCCAACTGCGGCAGGCGTGGCCAAACCCGCAGGCAGTTACTTCGGTCTGCATCCGCAACACATCGGGGCAGAACAAATGCTTCGGTGCCCCAACAGAGGCCGACCAGGGATTCTGCGGGCTGCCGGCCGAATGGTGCAACGGTATCGAGAATATGTGGGGTTGGTAACACTTCAAAATAAACTACTTGTGATCGCAAATCGTTTCTACATTAAAACATCCGTTCCTCTTCCACGAGTGCCGTTCTTTAGTGTGTTCCTTGAAGCTTGAGAGAGAATGTTATTCAACATTTTTAGAACATATTCCTCGCTGCTGCAGTGTAGTTATTTTGTTGCCATTGCTATAAGCTAAGGACCTGAGGGTGTGTCTTGCAGGGCTGCAAACCTATTGGGCTGGCCTCGAAGCTCAGAAATAGCATTGAAAATTAAGTGGCAGATCGATTCGGGTGAACATTCTAGCAGCTGATCGTGGTTCATCGGATGTACAATTATTAATAAATAAGGTTTACAGGGCCCACTATGCCCACTATAGATAACGTTTCAAAGTATTCTTTCCGATGCTTGTTTTCCTTGTCGGTATTCATTTGATCCCTCGGCCCCGTCGGCTCTGAATCGTGGCTGTTGTGATGGTGCTGCTGAAGGTCGCTACCTCCTGTTTGATCACCAGAGTACTGAGTCGTTCGTTGTCAGCCGACAACTAGGAAAGCCACAAGTCATGCAGCATGCGAATCCTACCATCTCCCAACCAGGGCCGTCTTGGCTGCTTCGACAAATAGATCACAGCCATGCTGGGCCGCGAGATCCTTTATGCGAGGTTTAAAGTGGTAGAAGCGACACAGGCTACCAGAAGCTGCTAGATTTCATCTCCAGACATCGTCGAGTGATCAAGCCCGGCGCTCCCGTGTCTCCTCTTTCAACCCACGTAGTGAGAATCGACATAGGGATACAGTCAGTGCCTACGAGACAGGACCCGCGAACGTTTCCCGCAATTCATCATGCGCCGTGTACCTATAGAGAAGAGGCCGAACGCCACACGCCTTGTCCAAAGCCAAGGCCTCGTCTTCGCTGACCTCGTCACTCCTGGCGGAACAGAGCCTTATTGGCCCGACGACCGGTATTATTCTTTCACATCCGAGGAGGTGGCGCTGCTGGAGACGGCAGCCAAGGACGTCTTTGCAATGTGTTGCGAGGCTTTAGAGTATCTCGTGGAGCATCAAGACATAATCACGGGCAAAATGGCAGTTCCTGCATTCACGCTGAAACAGATCGTCGACTCATGGGAACGAGAGCCTGCCTGGGGGAGCATATACGGTCGTTTTGATGTCTGTTTTGGCGGCCTTGAGCACCCCGACCCACGGCTACGCGTGCCAAAATTCTATGAGTTCAACGCGGACACGCCAACGTCGTTGGTCGAGGCGGCTTCGATTCAGTGGCTATGGTTGGAACAAACGGGCCACGGCAACGATCAGTTTAATCAAATCACCGAGATGCTCGTCGAAGGCTGGAAGCGCAACCTCACACTCGTGCAAGAAAGGCTAGGCCATAAACCAACTGTACACTTCGCTGTTGGGGAGGGCGAGCCCACAGGCGAGGACGCATCAAACGCGATGCTGCTGATGGACACATGTCATCAAGCGGGTTGGCAGACTAAGGCAATCACAATGGAGGAAATCTGTCGGTCTAGAACTGATGGCCGCTTCTACGACCAACAGGGAGAACACATTGATGTTATTTTCAAATTATACCCATGGGAGTACATGGTTCTACAGAAGTTCGGAGAAGCTTGTTTCAAGGACATGGAGAATATCGGCTTGCGCGACGAGGACGGAAACTATATTGGAGGCACTGTGTGGATCGAGGCGCCATACAAGCTGCTCTGGAGCAACAAAGCACTCTTTGCTATTCTATGGGAGCTCTTCCATGACGACCCCCGGGCCAAGTGGCTGCTTCCTACTTACTTCGACAACGAGGTGCCGGTGACGTTGACAAGCTTTGCACGGAAGCCGATCTTCTCCCGCGAAGGTGCCGACGTGGTGCTCAAAACCGACGGAGAAGTACTTCAGGACGCGTCTTCGGGATACTACGGAGCAGAAGGGTATGTTGTGCAGGAGTTGGCATTGCTTCCTGACTTCAAAGATGCGCAGGGAAATTCTAACTTCCCCGTTTTGGGTCTCTGGTTTGTCGATGGCGACCCGGTGGGTATGGGTATCCGAGAAGACAGGACACCCATCACGACAAATGCATCGCTATTTGTTCCTCATTCAATCTCGGATGGTCCTATCAACTATCAGAGAAAAGCGATTCCTGATGCAGAAGAGATCGATGAGCAGTTCAGGATTGGCGCATACGAAGACGGATTTGGCCAGAAGAAGAGGGATGAGCTCATAGATTACATTAAGAAAGTGACTGCGTAGTTGATGATTTGTTTAGAATGGAATCCCAACACGGAATAACGTGTCTGCTTCTCGCTGACATGATTGGGGAGAACAACATCATGGTTAGAAACACCTGTCTTGCCATCATGTCTTACGCTGACTACCCTCCTGTCTGGTCTAACACATTCCCGGACTCTCGATTTTGCTGTTTTCGTTCTGTGATTATCGTATTCAACCACTGCTATCGACATTGTATGCTTTTTTAAACGCTAGGTCTTGAGTGTACGACTGTATGAAGGCGCTGCGTATGGCTCAGGCTGTGTGTGGAATAGAGACGGAACTAGGTTTCGTTCTATGGGGCTTCATGTTGGCGTTGGTTTCAGGCGCCGTTCTGCTATGTTATAAATTACTGCTAACAGTTGTTTCGATGGACTATTTGCATCTTGTCTCGGACTTCCCTTTGTCACCTGCTCCTTAGAAGCCCACAGGATCTGACAGTCTTGTATCACGGTTCATGGTTCAGAACTTGAACCGTTCGGCGCAGTCGCTCTCCATACTTGTAAAATAAAATAGGAAATGGAACAAAAGCCATCGCGAGAAAGCCAAGCAGCGTATTTCCCCAACCATATCCCAGCGAGGCATACATTGCCGGGCCAGCTAGCGGTAAGAAGGTACTGGACACAAACCGTAGAAGGTTGTTTGCACCCAGCGCCGACGCTGCAGCCTGCGCACCGAAAAGATCCACCAGATATAATTGCGCGGGCATCTGTACAGAAATATTAGCGGGAGAAATTCTAAAGTTACCGCGAGAGCATCATGTGCGGCGGAGCAATGTAGCCGAACTCACAAGAACATAGAAGGCCCCAAAGCCTATCAGACTCGTACCAATAATAGGGGCAACCCACGACACCTTATAATAAACTGTCCATCCATATAAAAAGAGGCCGAGTGATACGAAAGGGCTGAAGAAAATCATGGTCACTAAGCGATATTCGGGCTTAGGGCTGTGTGCACCCTCTGCCCTCATCCTCCACCGCTGAATAGGGTCGCCGACAATGCGAAAGGTTAGCATTGCCACAATCAATGCGATGCCAAGACCTAAAAATGATAGGCCGGAGACTGTCGTGGTAAAACCATACTGACCCTCAAAAACATCAGTGAAAGTTGTGAAAAGAAGGTACATCGTCCCGAAGACGAGGGCAACGTAAACGGAGATAACAAGAAGTATCGGCGATCGCATGAGCAGCTTTGTGGGGCGGACTAGGGCGTTGACGAGGACCTGGCTCATCGTGAAACGCTGCTTGGTAGCCTCTAACTTGGATAGTAGAAGAGGATTCCCACTAGATCGTCGCAGACGTGCTGCCTTGCGTGCAAGAAGGATCTCAGCGTGCGTCTCTCGCACGAAGACGGCAGCTATGAGATAAACCGCACCCGAGAGAATGGCAAGCAGCCAAAATATCCAGCGCCAATTCAGACCACCGGCCAGGAAGCCCCCGAGCACGGGACCAAGAACCTGAACATAATTTAGTATATTGGTGCCGACCGTTTATCAGAAATTTCGGGCGGGTGAAGACACAGCTACTCATCTCACTTACCGGTCCCGCCAAGGGGCCTAGGCTGAACAGGGCCATCGCAGTGGACCTTCCTTCAGGGCGAGTGACATCAGCAATAGTGCCTCCACCAAGAGCCATTGGTGTGCCGCCCATCTGACTGTGGTATTAGTCCAGCTACAGCCCCAAGAGTGTTGTCCAAAAACCTGAAAGACGGGGATCCGTGACAAATGAAAGGTAATGCTCACGAAGCCTGATATGAAGCGGAACACCATGAATTCAGCAAGGTTCTGGCTTAATGCGCAGCCTATAAGAAAGCACAGAAATACCAGGTTGGTCACATGATAGACGGGAAGACGGCCATATGTTTCGCTTAGGGGCGACATGACCATTGGTCCGATGGCCATTCCTAGGACGTAGATGGTAATTGCAAGTGTGCTAACAGAAGATGAAGTGATTTGGAACTCCGAACTAAGAGCATTGACTCCTGGTACGCATATAGTTGGGGCCATGTTCCTGCGATTCCTCCGAGTCAGATCATATGTTATGGGCGACAAAATTATGTGCGGATATGAAGTCCTTACGTGAGTAGGGCAAACAAGGAGACCATGATAACATGTGCCCACTTCTTGCGACCCGACCAATTCTGCGGATTCGTCACATCATTTGGTCCATCCCAGTCGACTATGTTGGGGTCTTCGTGCTTCTCTTGTAAATTCACTGGCGGGCTGGAGCCTCTTATCGGGGCATCGGGCTCACTCAGAATGTCAGGACCAGAATCAGCCTTGGACATCTTCCGGACTAGCCTTAGAGACAGTGTTACTAGTGTGGTTGTGAATTCAAAGACGGTTTCAGATCAAGTGGTTCCGAAGAGGACAGAAGCTATTGCTTGAACTCGAGGCTTTCTGGCAGTTTCGCGATTTGCAAGCTCCTGGCGGAACAGACGCGGTTTGATATTTGGAAGCATATCCTTTGAAACATATTATCAATATATCCAGGGCATTATTTTGGGGCTGTCGGAGGATGTCTACGGAGATAGGGGCATCGGTCTTCGTCGCGCAATGTGATTGCCCAGCGAATGTTTTCACTTGTTGTGGCATCACGTCATCCACTCGTGCCATTTCTTGGACGCCTGGTGCTCCGGCGCCAAGAAGCCCGTCTGGCATCCGAGATATCGGAGCTGGGAGGGATAATAAAACTCCAGCACGACATCGGGCGAGTATCGCTGGAGTCCAGGGATGTGTCGGGGCGACGGAGTTGGTATGGCGTGTTGACGGCATGTGCAAAGGCATGTAATTACGCCGGAGGTTCGGACGAATCCGCACATATGATTGGCGGGAGCATGTGCTTGGCTCGCTCTGCGCAGTGAGGTGACCGAGACCTTGTCCGCTGCGCCGTCCGAACATGCCCCTGTAATTGCATACCTAGATAATGTCCTTGACGTTTTGAGAGGAATCAACTCACCCCGTTCATTTTTGCCGCCACTACTACAGGTCTTTGGCAATCCTGCAGATTCTGGCTGACCTTCAGTCCGGATTATGATGTTCTGCCAATTCTCAATTCAGTAGAGGCGCACCGGTCATTACGCCAGCCAATCAGTCGCCATGCGAAAAACGACCAACCGACCAACAGACCTACAACCGCTGTCCAACTTCGACGAGCGGTGAGCACTTCCTAATAACGTAGATCTCCCTCCAGTGAACACCAAGTTGACTTGGTGCAGCCAAACCACAAAGGACAGCCGTCTAATCATGAATTCGACATCAGGAATCTCGAGTGAAGACCCGGTCACGGCAGGACCGGCGGATGTGTCGCCGTCGCCTAGACAAAAGGCGGAGGAAACACAACCTATGTCGCCGACGTCGCCACAGTGTCGGGCCGATAGGAGACCAGCGCCGCTCCCAAGATGGCTACAACTACGCATCAAGGCCAGTATGCCTTTCAACAGATCCCACCGGCACGGACTCGAGCACGTGGTTGTGCTGCCTTTTAACAAAGTCGCCAAGCTCGATGTTCACGTCACTGAGATCGCGGCCTTAAACTTTGTACGTGCGAACACGTCAATACCCGTCCCAGAAAGTAAGCCAACCAAACCAAGCACGACTGCACTTACAGGCCCATACCCTTCCTCTGTCCATACTCCTTACTCATTATTGACAATGAATGCGAATTTGCGCAGTCCTTGAGGTTTACCACGATGCCAAGCACGAAGGTTTTGCCAATATTGTCATGACCAAGATTCCTGGCAATGACCTGTCGAAAGTAATGGATATGATGAGTGACGCGGAGCTCAAGGCGGTCGTCAAGGAGCTATCGGGGTACATTATGCAGCTTCGACGCTTCGAAAAGGACGCCGGCGACAAGACACCGGCGGTAGGTGGGGTAGGCGGCATCGCCGGCTTTGACACCCGCATCGCCTCGAGGCCATTTGGCCCGTTCGCCACGACAGCGGATTTTCATACCTACATACGCCGTAGGGAGCCTATCGAGCATTGGGAACATGAGCCCAACGTGATGGCGGTCCATGGAAAGCCAGAGGGGGCGTACAAGCTCAAGCTGACACACAACGATATTGCGCCGAAAAACATCCTGGTCAAGCATGGTAAAATCACTGGTATTATTGACTGGGAGTTTGCGGGTTGGTATCCTGAATACTGGGAGTATACTAGGCTGTTTCATCCAGGTGAGCAGGAAGGCCTGAGAAGGTGGTACAATGCCATCGAAGAGGAAGACGGCATTTCTAAGTACAAGATTGAAAAGCAATCGGAGGAGGCGGTTTGGGAGATGCTTGGACCTTTCGGGTTTGAATGATCCATCTTGTCAAGGCAAAATGTGAGATTCACTTCTGCCTCGCGACAAATCCACCTCTCCCTCTTCCAATTGCCGATGCGGGGGGTTGCGCTCTTAGGAGGAGGAGGCTTTGCTCTTAATATATATACGTCCCGAAGGCGTACGGTACCTTCACACAGTGGCTAACGCTTAAAGACCTAGCGTTAAAAAACACGATGTCCATAGCAGTGTAGAAGTCTGGGCACGTGACCTCAGCCTCGTGCCGCACAGACAAGCGTAGTGGGGAGAAGGGGGGGGGGAAGGGGGCTTCTCCGTGTCCTTAGTCGGGAGTGGTGATCGCCTCGGAACTGTCGGAAATCTATATGAGAACGAGGATTCGCAGGGCAGAAATCGGGGGGTATAGGGCAACGTGTACCCCCTATACACCAACGTTTTTTTACACTACCTATTCGCTATATAAAACAATAATACACAGTTATTAACTATATATATCTATCGCTATATATATACTACTATTATTACTTCTACTTACCCCTATTATTTCTTCTATCCTAGTATTTTACTACTTCTTTCCTTATCTACTAGGATATTCCTTAACTAATTTAAGCACCTAAATCTCCTCCTTATTACTAATAAGGTCCTCTATAGTTAGGTCTACCTATAGTAGTATAGAAGAATTTAGTTAATATCGTTAGATATAGGTAGTTAGTAAGGGAGTGTTTAAGTTATTTAGTAAGCGAAGGGGGGTTAATAGGTCTATAGGTTAGGGGTATAAAAAGCACTTAGTGTGGGTGGTGTGTGGGTGAGGTGCTGTTGAATGGGGCGCTCTGATTGGTTAGTAGGTACTTATTACCCTATACCCTCCGTTTTTTACCCTACGAATCCTCGTTCTCATCTACATTAATAGATTTCCGTAAGATGATTCCGATGGAGAGCTAGGTGACGGGCGTGCATATTCTGGTGTTAGGTGGCAAGGGTAGACTATTTCCGTTGCGCAGTGTGTGGTGACCGAGACCTCGTCTGGCGCGCGGTCCGGACATGTCCGCTGTCTGGGAAAAACGAAGTAATGCCCCCCCCCCCTGGTAAAATTACACCTATGCACGTGCCACCTAAATTTCTTTATAGCAGACACCCATAGGGTGCAGCTATACCTATATATAGATAGGTAGTTACAGGGTCTAGTAGCTAGTTACTAGCTATTTACTAGCTAGTAGGTATATAGACTACCTCCTTTAGGCTTACCCTAAAAAGCCCTAGTAGACCTTCCTATAAGTCTTCCTTCCTTCTATAATATATATATAAATATAATATAATTATACCCTAACTTATATACTATAATTAGTAGCTACTCTTCTTATATTATAGAGATATTAGAAGTTTTTTATCTTTACTTATATATTTAAGTAATTAACTAAAGTTAGTATATTAATTATTTAACCTTATCTACCTAAAGTTAGTATAGTAGCTAGTAATATAGGTAGTAAAGTTAGTATCTACTAATATTAACCTATCTTTAATAACTAACCTTATTAGATAAAGTTAATACCCTAGTAGTATTAGCTCTAAATTTAATAACTACTTCTATATAAGTTATATACTTATAACTAAGAAGCTAAGTATTACCCCTCTCCTATAAAGTAGTTATTAGTAAAGTTAGTACCTAATTATATAACTTAGTATTATATACTTTATATTACTATTATATCCTAGACTCTAAAGTTAGGTAAAGGTAGTACTTTAATAATAAATATTATAGATATTATAATTCTATATATATAAGTAAATTAAGTAGCTCTTATATTCCTTTTCCTTATATCTACTTTAAGTTATATTATATTTTATTTCTTAAAAGTTAACTTATAACTATACTTAATTATAGATATAATATTAGGTAAAACTCTTAGTACTTTTCTAATAAAACCCTTATCTATAGGTAAATAACCCTTTAATTAACTACTTTATATACTAATATAAATAAATCTAATAAGAATACTCTTTTTAATCTTAAACACTCTTATATATAATACCTTCTAGCTATAAGTCTATACTTACTAAACTTAAATAAGTCTCTTAAAGAATATTATTAATACTAAGTCTTTAAGTAAAGTTAGAGGTATATCTTAAGAGTTAAGTAATCTTTAAAAGAAAATAAGATTACTAGAGGAGTTAGAAGTAGAGAGTATACTAACTCCTAATTATTCTACTTTTAGAGAAATTATAACTTTAAAGAGAGATAATAAGATTATTAGAGATTTCCCTTTAAAAGGAAATAATAAGAATAAATAAATATACCTAGTATAAAAGTAGTATATATAAACTAAGAGAATTTAAGCTATTAAAACTTAGATATATAGTATAAATAATACTCTTTAAAAGGTAAAATCTATAGTTTATAATATTATATTAAGTAATATACTACTATTATCTTATTATTCTACTTAGAGTAAACTCTTTATTAGGTAGGCTAACTTTAACCTTTATTATAAAGCTATTATATTTAATTCTCCTTAGAAATCTACTCTATTTAATTTAACTAAGCTTAAGGAAGTATTAAAACCTTTCTATAAACCCTATTTTTTTAAGTACCTACTATACTAATAAGGTAACTATCTACTTCCTTAACTATTTACTTAAGATATATTAATAGAGCCTAAAAAGTTAATTAACTTTAACTATCTAGTAGATTAACTATAACTTATATTATATAGGTATTTAGTAGAATACTATTACTATTTAGTAAAACCTAACTATCTAGTAGAATATAACTACTTTACCCTTTTAATTAAATCTAACTACTTTAGTTATTTCTATTATCTATTTAATTCAATACTACTACCCTTATTATAAGATAGCTAAGTTCTACTTATATAAAACTACTCTAAGTAGTCTTAATAATCTATTTATAATACTTAGGAGGTTATACTATTACTTATATAATAACTATTAATATATAGATAACTAGTACCTCTAATTAATACTTATTCTTCCTAGTACTCTAAGTAATAGCCTTAGCTACTAAATCCTTAATAAGTAACTAACTCTAAGTTACTAAGTATACTACTAGTATTATAGTATTAGCTTTATAGCTACCCTCTAGGATACTCTTTATATTCTATTCTACTAGGTATACTACTTAGACTTCCTCTAGTTATTCTACCTTATAGACTACTATAAGGCTATTTTATCTATCTAATACTATATAGATACTCTAATCTATATAACTAATCTCTAACTCTCTATAATTAAGAAGCTATAAAGGTAATAGAATAAACTAATTATACCTATACCTTTTACTATCTACTACTTAACCCTAAACTAGTATTATTAGTAGTACCTAGCTATCCCTCTATAGATCTATTAATATATAGTATAGCTTATAATAAGCTAAAACCTTAGGAGTAAATAGGTATCTTTAATCCTTTATATAAGGATAAAGAGGGTTTTAGTCTAGTATTCTCTAATAAGGATACTATTTATATAGATATTAATTATTTTAAAGAGTCTATACTTAGTCTCCTTAATAACTACTATATACTATCTAATTATTACTATAAGATACTATTTATTATTATATAAACTTTTAGAGGATCTTACTTTTAATACTAGTATATAGAGCTTACTTATAAAGACTACTAAGCTCTTTTAAATAATAGTATAAAGGCTATTATTAATACTTTAAAGGAGTATTTTACTATTAACTAATTTATTACTATAAATAAGTATAATTCTATTTATATCTTACTCTAATCCCTATATAAGAATAATAAGGCTCTTAATAACTACTTTTAGAAGAAGATTTATTAGGTATATATAATAAAACTTATCTCCCCTAATAATACTAACTAAGATAGCTAGCTTTATTAAATCTAGAGTATAATACCTATTATTTTTAGTAGAATATTAAGCTACCTAATAAGTTTATTTTACTTAAAGATTATATAACTTATATTAATAAGTATAGGGTATACCTTATACTTATTAAAGATATTTATAGTCCTAGTAAGTTCTTAAAAGCTTCTTTAAATATATATTTATACTATAATAACTACTATTATTAGAATATAGATTACTAAAATAATTATTATTACTTAGATATTAACTACTATAATAACTACTATAAGTATAATAATTACTTAAAACCTAAAAGTAATAGTAAAGGTAAGTTTAATACTTATAACTATTAACCCTATAATAAGGATAAGTTATATAATAATTAATAGAATAAGTATAATAAAGTTAATAATATTATATTTATTAATAACTCTAATTTAAAACTTAACTATACTTCTACTAACTAATTAAGTAGTAATTTAGAGTAATCTAATTCTAATAGTAATTCTAATTTTATAAGTAATATCTTTTTATATAATAATTACTATAGTATTCTTAGTATTAAGAGCTTTAAGTTAATCTATAGCTATTATAAAGCTACTTTCCCTTTAGGAAATACTCTCTTCTACTACTTAGAAGATAATTAGACTTACCTCTACCCTAAACCTATCCCTATTAATAATAATACTATTCTAGTTAGTATAGTATAAGATTATATTATTTACTCTTCTAATAATATTATTAAAGAGATACCTTTTAAACCTTTTAACCCTACTATACTTAAAAGTCTTATATACTTATATACTAAGATTTATAGTAGTCCTAATAGTAATAATACTAAGCTTTATCTTAATATAGATATAGGCTAATTACTTATTATATAATTATATTTTACTAAATTTAAGTACTTTATTAAGATTATTTTATAATCTATTATAGGAAAATTATAAGGTATTAGAGGTATTAGTAGAAAGTCTTTTCTTATTAATAAGTTTACTAAGTTTACCTTCTTTACCTTTAATACTAAGGCTAATAGTATACTAGGTTTAATAGAGTAGAAGGGAGTAGCTTAGGTTATTAATAATAATTAGCTTACTACTAACTATCTTTTTAATATAAAGTAGTTAGATTTATATAATATTATTATCTTATTTAAAAACTATACTATTACTTACTTAAATAGCTATAACTTTACTATTCCCTTTACTATTTTAAAGAAAGTAGTATAACCTATTATCTAAAAGGTAATACTAGCTTAAATAATTATACTATAACTTAAATAGATTATATATATAGCTATCTACTATATTAACCTCCTAAAGGATTACACCTTTTTATTTACTTTCTTATACCCTACTACTATAAATACTATAATAGATATAAAGGTTCTTAAATTTATAGTACTTTATAACCCTAGCTTTAAACCTATAAAAGTCTATAAATATATATACTTAGAAACTATTTATAATAGTAAGGATTCTATTTATTTTATAGTAGACTTTAGAGAAGTTATTAAAGCCTTAGCCTTAGCTAACTTAATAAGCTAAACTATACTAATTACTAAGCTCTAATATAAAGATCTAACTTATAGTTCCTATAATATATCTTAGAGTCTTATCTAGAATACTAGAATAGTTCTAATAGATACTAAATTTAAAATATCTCTAAATATTATTACCTTTATATAAAAAAGGGATATTAATATAAAACCTCTAAATATTAATAAAGACTTAGCTATACCCTATATTAATACTATTTATATAGTAATTATAGATTCTAATTCTAAGCTTCTTAATCTTAAAGAAGTTATAGAAATACCTCCTAATATTACCTATTTAGATTATATTAAAGGCTTACTTAATATTAAAACCCTAGATAAATCTCCTTCTCTAGTTATAGAGAATAGTATCTATATTTATAATAAGAATCTAGTACTTATAAAGAAGCTTTATAAGATAACTAAGTTCTATTTTAAATTATAGAAGAATAAAAGTCTAATTACTATACTTAAAGAGTATATAATAAAGGTCCTACTAATAAATAGTTAGTAGTATACTAAGCTTAACTACTATTACTATTCTTTATTATAAAAAAGTAAAAAAGTTCTTAATAAGATCTATAGTAAACTTTATAAATAAAGCTATATAGAAAAAACTAATAAGATCTATCCTTTTATATTCTTAGTCTTTATAGTATAGTATACTATCTATAATATTAAAAAGGGATAAGCTATTATTAACTTATAACTACTTAATAAGTAGACTATATCTAATAATTACCTACTACCTCTATAGTCTAACTTAATTAATACTATCTATAGTAAGAAATAGATTATAGTTATAAATACTTCTATATTCTTCTATTAATTTCTTATCTACCCTATCTACTAAAATTAATTTACTATAGTTAGCTATTAAAGTCTTAAATATTTTAAGGTTACCCTAATAGGCTATTATAATTCCCTAGCCTATACTTAATACTTTATAGATTAACTTCTAGAGAAGTATAAGAAGTTTTACTATACTTTTATTAATAATATAATTATCTTCTCTAATATCTTTAAAGAGTACTATAAGTACTTAGCTATTATCTTTAACCTATTTCTTAAAAAGGGTATCTCTATCTCTCTAAAGAAGTCCTTCCTTAGTTACCTATCTATTAAGTTACTTAACTTTTATATTAATTTACTTAAACTATCTATAACTAAGGAATATACTAAAGGATTTTAGAACCTTAAGTTTTTAAAGATACTAAAGGTATTAGAAATATACTTAAATATTATAGGATTTCTTTATACTATAATTACCTACTATATATAGATCTCTAAACCTCTTTAGAAGTATAAGGTAGCTCTCCTTACTATAGGATAAACTACTAGTTATATCTAAATAGGTAATAAAAGTAAGTATTTAGCTTTTACTAGCTCTATATATTTTAAGCCTACTTTTTAAAAGATAGCCTTATTTAATACTCTTTAAGCTTATATTTATAAAAAACTTTATCTATATTATATAATACTAGATAAGTAGTTATTTTTATAAGTTAATAATAATCTCTAGTATAGCTTTAGTATTATAGTTTTCTATTTAAAGGATAGAGTAATATTTACTTTAGAATAAAATATACCTTCTATAATAATTAAACTAGTAATATTTCTTAGCTATTACCTTTCTAAACTAAAATTTAACTATAGTCCCTTAGAACTTAAAGTTATATATCTTATTTAAGCTATTAAATACCTATAAACTATCCTCTATTCCTCTAATTACCTTATTATTATCTTAATAGACTATAATACTACCTATAGTATTATTAAATAAACTTTACTAAATATAACCTTAATAGATAGATCTAACTATTAACTTATTAATACTAGTATCTATTTAAATAAATATAAACTTAAGGTCTACTATTTAGTAGAATACCTTAACCTAGTACCTAATACCTTATCTTAGCTTATAGCCCTTAGTGATTCTATTACTAAGGAATACCCTAAGAAGCCTATCTTTAATTTAATTTAGAATAACTATAATAATTATATCTTATTTATTACTAAAGCCTAAATAGATAACTCTCTCTACTAGTATTTTATTAAAGCTTATAAATATAATTTAATTTATAGCTAGATTATTAAAACTTTAGTTATACTAACTTTAGTAAGATATAAACTAGCTATTATTAAAGATAATAAGGATATTATTTCTACTTTAAAGCCTAAGTATATATTCTACTTAGCTAATTAGTTATTATATAACTATAATAGTAATAGTTATAAATACTTATATATTCCTTAATAATTAATTTAGGAATTCTAGCTAGTACTTATAATAATAAGTACTATTTTAACTATAACTATATATTAGTAGATCTTAAAGGTATCTATATATAAAGAAAGAGATATAAAATTAAGAACTATATTAAATACTATTATTAGTATAGAGTATAATATAAGGATAACTAGATATTATTTAGAAGTCTTTAGCTAATTTAAGCCCTTAAAGAACCTATATATATAATTATAATAAATTTTATAGTTATCTTACTATTTATACCTTTAATTAATACCTTATAGAGCTTTAAGGGATTTAATTCTTTTAATACTATAATACTAGTTATATATAAAATATTAAAGTATATACTTCTAATACCTAGATATATAATATATACTACTAGTAATTAGTAGCTACTTTAATATACTAGCTACTACTAAGTAATTAGTTATACCTATAAACTATTATTTTAAATTATAATACTAAATTCCTCTTAGTATTTTAATAAAGCTTATAGAAGGGTTTTAAAATATACCTTTAAATAACTATAGCCTATTACTTATAAGCTAATAAGTAATCTAAATATAAAAACTAAGATATAGAATTAATACTTTACTACTATATTACTAAGTACCTTAACTATAATTAGGTTAATATACTTTTAGCTTTATAATAGAATCTAAATAGAGCTTATTCTTATATATTTAATATAAGCCTATATAAGTTTTTATTTAAGTTTAAGATCCCTAGACTTATTAATAGACTAATAAACTCTAAACTTCCCCTCTAAACTATAAATATCTACTTTATATATAAGTATTTATAATATAATATATAATTAGCTATAAATATTATTACTTTAGATAATAAAGCTTAATATAATACTTAATACTAATAGATTAAATTTAATATTAAAGATAAAGTTTAGCTTAAGATAGATAAAGTATATAAACCTCTTTTTAGGACTTAAAATACTAAACTTATAGTACCTTAGGAAGATCTATATACTATTATTATTAAGATTTCTCTACTAGCCTACTATCTTAACTTTAGAAAGAATAAGGACTATATTAACTCTATTATCTCTATCTAGTACCTTCTTCTATATAAAGTATATAAGGATAAGGAATTCGACTAATAAATACCTTAACTACTACTAGTAGAATATACTAACTTATTAGCTAATAAGGATAAGAAGTACTATAAAATTAAGTATATACTTAACTATAAGTTATTTAATAAAATAGTTAAGTACCTTATATAATAAAAGGGATATAGTTCCTAGTATAATAAATAGAAGATAAAGTATAACCTTAAGTATACTAAGGAATTAATTAAGGAATACTATAATTATATAAAGGATTCTAGTTACCTATATTATAGTAGGAAGTAATAAGGATATTATACTCTTTTCTATAACCCTAGTACTTATAGTAGATACCTATAGGGTATAGCTATATCTATATATAGATAGATAGTTATAGGGTCTAGTAGCTAGTTATTAGCTATTTACTAGCTAATAGGTATATAGACTACCTTCTTTAAGCTTACCCTAAAGGGCCCTAGTAGACCTTCTTATAGGTCTTCCTTCCTTCTATAATATATATATAAATATAATATAATTACACCCTAACTTACATACTATATTTTTAAATTCTTCTTAAAAGTAGTCTTTTCTTTATAACTCTCTTACTCTTTAAGTTAAGATTATATAAAAAATATATTTAAGCTTCTTATTAAAATCTCTATAGAGTCCTATTTTTAAAATAGTTCTATTATATAGTTTATATATCTATTAGTAAAACTTAAAACCTTTTAAAATAAATATTTAAAAAATATAACCTTATAAAGACTTTAATAAGGACCTTAGGTATATTTTTTATATAATTCTAACTATAGAACATAGAGAGTTATTAAGAGATAACTACTTAAAAAAAGGTTGAAAAAATTTAGGTGGCACGTGTGTAGGTATGAATTTAACTAAGGGGGGGCATCACTTCGTTTTTCCCAGACAGCGTGTCCCTGTAATTACATAATGTACTTGGCCGTTTTGAGAGGAACCAACGTGCCAACTCCCCCGTTCACTTCGGCCGCTACTACTGTAGATCTTCAACAATCCTGCAGACCCCGCTGACCAACAGTGCGGAAAATAATCTGTCAATTCTCATTCTAGAAGAGAAGCACCTACCAAAACATCAGCCAATCACATGAGGCTTAGATAAGTGCCCCTTGGAATCCTTTAATATTGAGATCGGATATTCGCACCCGCAAAAACGGATAGTATACCCGCTTATGTACCCCTGGTGCGCCAACGTTTGTTTACACCACTTATTCGCTATATAAAACAATAATATATAGTTATTAACTTTATATATATATATATCTATTACTATATATATATATACTACTATTATCGCTTCTACTTATCCCTATTATTTCTTTTACTCTAGTATTTTATTACTTTTTACCTTATCTAATAGAGTATTTTAGTTATAATAGTCTATCTATCTACTACTATACCTTAAAGTAAGTATAATTAGGGACTAGTAATATTACTATAATACTAGAAAATTTAATTCTAACTATTAAATATATCCTTCTAATAGTAAAATAATTAATTATAAGAAGAGTTTAGTATATATTATATATTATAGGTAGTTAGTAAGGGAGTGTTATTTAGTAGGTAAAGGGGGATTAGTAGGTCTATAGGTAAGAGTTTATAAAAAGTACTTGGTGTGGGTGGTGTGTGTAGGAAGTGAGGTTGAATAGGGTGCTCTGATTGGCTGTAGCGCAGGGGACCCAGCTTGTACGGGTGTACTATCTGTTTTTGCGGGTGCGAATATCCGATCTCTTAATATTACCGTCCGCAGACAGGCAGCACACACTCTGATCCACCGCATTATACTCATTCATCTCTATTTCCGAGGCACATACCTAGGATTGGACCCATCTGCGTTAGGAAGGGTTGCGCATGAGCGGCAATGTTGTTGTGGTGGGATTCGCAAAACAGGATTCCCGGGCCGTCGGATTGGTGCATTTTTTGCTTACAATATTACCGGCCACTGTGACTGGTTCACCTGTCCGACGCGCAGACCTGATCAACGATACCGAAGAGACATAACTTTTAGCCAGGGGCATGGATGACACCCAGCGTACCAGCGAGGCTGCCTCTGCTTCCTCGCCAGTGCGGATGCGTCCTCGCGTCCTAACTGAACCGAGAACTGGTCGAGGGCGGGAGAAGGCGCAGCTCTCGTGCAATGTCTGCCGGCAACGCAAGTAAGTCAGCACCCACGACGCCAGATTGTCCAAATTTCACATTGCAGACCCGGAGGTGTGAGTGTGAAGCCGAACTAAAGCAATATCTTGTATTATCTACAGAACAAAATGTGACCGCCAGCAACCGTGCTCTACTTGTGCTCTACGAGGCCAGTTGTGCACTTACGCGCCAAGCCTGACACCCCTGCTTCCCAAGTCGTCGCCGGATACGGTGCTGGCCATGCACGACCGAGTCGTGCAGCTAGAACGCCTGGTCATGCAGATTAGCCAGAATTCTGTGAACGAGTCTCGGCCTTTATTTGGGCCGCCGCGTACTGCAACGTATCACCGAAGGCAGTCAGTTCAGGCCGGCACTCCCGCAACAGAGTTGTCCGAGTGTGGTTCCATGCGTTTGACCGGCTCTGAGGTGCACTATGTCAACGACGAGCACTGGGCAGCAATTCTGGACAATATAGCTGTTTTGAAAGAACACTTTGGTCGGGAAGAGCGATTCAAGTCGACCACCAGTCATGATGCGGATCCTGACCAAAACACTGGCCATCATTCCGTCGAAAAGCGGGGTGCCTTGCTCCTCTATGGTTGTGGCCAAAAATCCTCCCGGGACCAGATTATGTCGTCTTTGCCACCTAAGGATGTGTTGGACCGTTATATATCGCGCTATTTCAACTGTGTCGATCTGGTTGCCTCGTGTTAGATCTCCTGTCCCTGCTTCCCAGATCAGCTCCGAGGTGCACAGACGTGAGCTGACATTTCCATTAACACTGCAGCTATTCATGGCCCTAGCTTCCTCCGCGATGTAAGTATTACATGACCTTGATAAAGCATGTGAATGTGATGCTCCAGAGAACCTAAAACTAACTAGTGTTCTCTAAGTATGAGGCCTTTTGGGCTGATCCTTCTAGAACCCCCATCATATGGGTCGGACTCCTTTTTGGTATCATTTGTCTAGCCGTAATGTCTACGGGCGATTCCGAGTCTACGCTTGGCAGCGAGATGGAAGAGCAGCGGTTAAAAATCAAGTTATATCGTGAGAGGGCAGCCGAGTGCCTGATCCTGGGAGAATACTCGAAGTCCGGTCCATACGTCTTGGAAGCTATGGTCCACTATGTCTACGTTGAGATGCTCCTTCGCCCAGACTCATCCAAGGATATCTGGTATCTGCTTGCACTGGAAGTCAACCTAGCTAAGCGTATGGGCTATCACCGTGACCCCAGCCATTTTGCAGGCATATCGCTGCTCGAGGCCGAGATGCGCCGGCGGCTGTGGGTGACCATTGTACTCGGTGACGTTCTTATCTCAAGCCAGATGGGAATGCCACGCATGGTTGTTGACTGGCAATGGGACACAGCTGAGCCGCAAAACCTACACGACATTGATATTGACCCCGACCGCCTCGGAACCGCAGAACTGCCACCGGCACGACCCGAGACGGAGCACACCACGGTTCTCGGCGTCATAGCGAGGAAGCGCATGCTAGTTGCCCTGGGCGCAGTCTCAGACCTCACAGCTGCCACCGAGCCATGCGGCTACGCGGAAGTGATGAGAGTAGATGGTATACTCCACGAAGCCCTCGCAAGCATTCCTCCGCCATTGAGGATGCGCTCCATGACCTCCAGCATAACAGACCCGCCGCAGCTGATCATGTCGCGTTTATTCCTGGGCCACATGTTTCACAAAGGCCAGATCATGTTGCACCGCCGGTTTCTGCGCTGGCAGGGAGATGCGACCGTCTACTCGCGCAAGACCTGCCTAGATGCATCTCTGAGAACGCTGCAAATACAGCATATCCTTGACGAGGAGACTCGCCCCGGTGGGCAACTCCAAATGATGCGCTGGCGGATGACGTCCATCATGAACCACCAGTTTCTGACGGCCACGATGATTCTCTGCATGCTCTTACAACGGGGCCAGACACTTCAGCGCGATGAGGAGATCAAAGAGTCACTGAGAAAGACTAGGAAAATCTGGGTGCAGAGCAGCGCCAGCTCGCGTGAGGCTCAGAAAGGCGCCGAAGTGGTGAGCATGGTACTTGAAAGGTTCGGCGCGGAGCCGCCGGAGCAAGCGGTGCCTTTACAAGAATCACACGAAGAGAAACCAGCGGAGCTATCCGTTCAGGGTGACACATTCGCGAGCAGTGTCGTCCATAACAACGACGTGATGAATGGTTATATAGTGGGCGGAACGGGACAGGGAACAGTAGGCTCAACGGAAAGTGAGTGCATGTAACAAATTCTTCGTCATAATTCCCCTTCTCTTGAATCTAAGTAAGTTGCTGACAATCCATTACACAGGTCGCAGTCTCGTTGAACTCGATGGACCTGGAAACCAGTATCCTAGTTCGAACACAGGGGCTTTTCTTGAGCTCCCCGAGGATGATGGCACGCTGGAGGGGTGGATGATGATGAACGATATTGGAATAAAATGGTGAGGGAGTGAAACCATAGAATCAGAGTAAGCCTAGTTATTTTGGAGAACGTGGCATGGACCCATCTCGCGTGAGTCCACTGCCCTATTATCAGACAGCCAACTCAAGTGCTCTAATATCTCTCAGTGAGACATCTTCCCTGTGGCTCTAAATTTCAGGAGGACCCGGGCGCACACGTCGAAGTCGGAAACATGGTCTGCATGAAATTACAAGATAATTCAGCTCGACTTGAAATGACACAATCGATAATGTTGGATCCCCTCGTCTCAATCAGTTTATTGTAAGAAGGCTAGGTCTCTTGCCCTAGGACAACCGACACAGCCTAGGCCTAAGAGTCCTCGAACAAATTTCAATGCTTTTCAATTTCTTACTTGCACATATAACTAGGGCAGTTCAGAGATTCTTCGCGAAAAACTCGACGAGCATCGGGCCAGATTCCGCAAGGTCATCATAGAGATCGAAATGACCCTTACCCTTGACAACATAGAGCTCCTTAGGCTCACGGGCCGCAGCAACTGCGGTTTCACTGTAGTGAAGAGTTTGAGCCTCGGACCCGGCAATCATCAACAGCGGCCGTGGGGCGATGAGGTGTTGGAAGTTGAACGAATTGTAGCTGACCATGAGGTCGTAGCTGGAAGGTGGGACTTTCTGATCGGAACGTGGGTGGTTTCCGCGCTTGGATCCGTAGTATGCAGCTGCATCTTTGAAGAAGGAGTCGGTGTCATCGGGCATTTGGTTGATGTCAGAGTTGAACATGGGCGGGGCCTCCGAATGAGGCCCGCTGCCCTGCTGTGTTCGCCAATTTCCGGCTGCCTGAAGAACCCCGGCAATGGCCTGGGGGCTTTCCTTGTCGTTTTCCTTGTGTACTCCTCCATTCCGGGTCATGCGGCCGACGCAGGCGGCACTGACAGTGGCCAAAGCCTTGATTCGAGAGTCGGACTGCGCGGCATAGGATGAATAACCACCTGAGGCGCAGATTCCAAGGACACCAATACGGGCGGGATCAACTTTGTCCTTGATAGTAGTCAGGTAGGTCACGGCAGCCTTGTTGTCCTCTACTCTCTGGTGGGGGTCTTCAAGGCCTCGCGGCTCCCCGGAGCTCTCCCCTTGATACCCGGCATCGAATGTGAGGACAAAGAAACCGTTCTTGGATAGGAATCGGGCATGATCCGCCGAGGTCTGCTCCTTGACTCCCGTCATGGGATGACTAACCACTACAGCTGCGCCCTTGCGGTCAGGCGAGTCGGCGGCAGGGGCATAAAGCTCGCCGCTGATCTCAAGCATGAAACTGGGAAAAGTGACTTTGATTGGTGCAGCCATTTTGATTGATGAAGATAATCTGAGTAAGATAGATGGAGAAATGGCGAATGACCGAACGATGGTGTTCATCTAAGAGAATACCGTGAGCAGCGATTCTTTAAACTTCTGTGCCGAAGCTCACGACGACGTGACTGGTCCCGCGAACGGCCGAAGGAGATCGGGGAATGAAACTAGACTACACCATTGCCAAGCCGAATACACTCGGCAACTGAATACACTTGAGCTTAAATCTAAGATGCTATGGCCCTCTGACTAAGAATTAGTACTTACTTAAAGACTTCTAACGTCGATCTTACTACAGCCTCTAATCCCCGCGATGCCCGTTGATGCCTTACCTACCTCTCTCTAGTGGTATAACGTTGCGCTGAATCCTTACGTACCAGCAAGCATGTGAAAGACGATCCGTGAATAGCCAGGCAACCAATAGTCTTAATCTTATCTCGAGCCTATTGAACGTGACGACCCTCTCGAACTCAACTAGTAATATAGCATCGGAATAGTCCAAGGTAGGTAAGAAAACATATCTAACATATGAAAGATCTAAGTATGGTTAAATCTTATTTTAATAAATTTTTCAATAGTCACACCCTTCTAGTGATCTAAACTACTATGATATTACTTAGAAGCCGATAAAAGGATGTGTCTCTATACCACTTCTAAGAAGGTATTTATAGATACTGAGTTCTGCAGCCGTCTTAGACCTATTTGCTGGTGCTTCCAGTTTCATTGGTTATCGCAGACCAACAGCATAACGCCACAGGGCTGTTGGGATCATCAGACATTTAGGAGGCTTTGCCTTCGGGATGTATACGGATTAAGAGCAAAGCCTCCCCAGACATTTAGCGGGGGCTGTGACATCATACCTGCTGCCTACAGCTTCCCTTGATATGAACCTACCAGGGGCCTTTTCAGTCGACATTCCGCTGGGGCTCTATCAGTTACCCATCAAATTTCAAGGTTCTAACTTCTATGTAAGTTCTGACCTAGTATCAAGGACAATGGAGGACCATTCGAACGCGCAGCAGATCCACATGGTGATACAACAGCGGATTAAAACATACAACGTTCTCTTCCTCGATCGAATGACGCCACTTTTGAAGAAGGAGATTCGCCATGCCGTCAAAGTTCACACAGAAATTCTCAAAATTCTCAACCTTCCAACGCCCAAGACTTCAAGCGCAGCCATGTGCTGGACCAACTCGGGGACCTTGACACATTACACGACCACCTCACGGAACACTGGGCTAAGGTCCACGGGGACCTTGTCCTCCGATCCTCTCTCTTAACGGACATAGGACTGTTTCAAGTGTTCCTCGCTGAGAAACTGTTGCAGGACTACACTGGGAAGTTATTCGAGCCCACCCCCTGGGCTTTTAACCAAGCAAACCTAGTTGAGCTGCACTCTACTGGTGCGGCCGACAGTGGTAGAGCACATGCAGATGCTGCGTACGACCGTCACATCGACTTTCCGCTACAAGAGATGTTGCTAGACCCAAGCCACACCGCGGAAAAGCTCAGAACACTCACAAGGCAACCAAAACATCCCGGGGGCGATATCCAACAACTGATCGACCAATGCGACTGGCCCAGCTTGGCCACCACTTTGGTGAACGACCGGGCGCTTGCTGCCGAGCTCTTTCAGCAAGCGCCTATAGATCCGGATGTTTTTGACGCCAATACGAGCAAGAAGGTCTTGCGAGGGATGGATGAGATAGCAGCCAAGTATTTCACAGAGCTTGCATCCCCGTCCAATTACACACTCAGCAGGCTCGTGATCCAGAGATCAGCCAAGCGATCCTCGGGCGCTGCAGATACTATGTCACCGGACGTTGTGTCGTACGCGGAAGAACCATCCTTGGTGGCCGGCGCAAAAGGAATTTACGGCAGACTCGCCAACGGCCTCGGTCTAAGCGGGATGAGTTCCAACCTCAGCCCCCTCGCCCATGATCCCTCTTCTATCAGCCTGAACAAGGCTCACCTTTTCGACGACAGAAAGAAGACAGAATGATGTTGAAGCTTAATGGGGAGGCAGAAGAGCTGATCTGTCTCGGGATGAAATCTGCGTCCCATGGCTTACTGGTACCTGCCGTATCTGAACATTGGCATAATTGCAGCACAATGACCGCTTACAGTTGTTGGGTAGGTCGGCGAGCAGCTCACCTGGCGAATCGGCAATATGGCCATGCTTGTAACGAAAATCATCCTCTGGCTCGCCGAGATCATCATTGTGGTCAGGCGGGAGAACATGGGAAACTCTGGCATTGCATGATCTTTACCCTGAGCGAGCTTCACGCGCCGCGTGAGGAGTGCGCCCTAAGACCTGAAGAGACACAACCGACTGGATATACGCTTTGACCGACGGCCTTTTCACTCAACACGTCCGGGCCGCGTCAACTGAAATGTAACCATGTAATAGAAAGGCAGATCTAATACCGCGTTACCTTAGGTGGCTACATCTGTCTCAAAATGACGCTGCGCCGGAAATTAGCGTGAACCACCAGGTGCCGAGCGCCAATGCTCAAACAAGCAGACAAGAAAGCCGCGGCTGCCCGCGCAGAGACGCTCAAGGGTCGAGGTTAGTTTATTAAGGCTGAAGAAATGGTCCTTCATAGTCTACACGCCCATATACTGGTACCTTCAGTGTCATGGTTTTGTTCAAAGACTCTAAATCCACTATCCGCATAGAGAAGGATGAGTGTTCTCTAACTGTGCTAAGAATCAAGGTCTGAGACAAACCGTTTAACACGCCCCTGCATTATATACCTGTGGAATGCTGTTGTGCTAAACAAGACGATACATTTCCGGCAACTAACTTGAGTTGTGTTATAATATTTGAATGACAGGGAGTAAAGGGCGGCAGAAACCCCTTTTAGCCTACGGTCAGTGCTCCCGCGAGACATGAAAAACGTCTTGATTCGCACTGACAAGTCTACCTAAAATAAATGAGCGGTTCTACCTTGTGACCAGACAGTTCCACGCCGTTGTTGCGATATTTTCTTTACATTGATCATTGTTGGCCCATTCACTCAGAGGAGCTTTCCCCTCGTCCAACTCAGTCGTCGTTTCTAACGTTCTCAGGACAACATCGCACACATAGAAGACATGGCGCATTCCCCTACTGCAATATCAAACGACTCTGCCACGGGCTATGGGAACCGGACGTCTTTGGAAGACGTAGAAGAAAGGCGGCCGATGCTCCCCTACGCCGTGCGATCTACCCGATTACCTGATAGCGAGGACATTTCGTCGCCCTATTCAGCAGGCCGGACTTACCAGCACGGATCCGTCCGAGAGGACAAGGAGCATCCGGAAGATGAGAATCATAGTGAAATTACGCTACCGACGCATCATATATCGGGTTTTAACAGACGTATAAATCCTCGGCGCTTCATCCTGGTCCTTTTGCCCTCCTTCATCGCCCGACGCCTCGGCTACCACAGCGATGTGAAGCTATCTCGACCCAACGAGACATCCTATCTGAATGGCCTCCGCGGTATTGCCGCTACTATAGTAGTGATACACCATAGTACCTTGGACTTTTTCCCCGAGCAAACCGGCTGCTACGGCGATATCCCGCCAGAGCAGGACCACTACATTCGGCTTCCATTTCTCCGACTCGTCACAAATGGAAGCTTTACCGTGGCCCTGTTCTTCGTCATTAGCGGATTCGCGCTTACGTACAGCCCACTTCGAAAGATACATGCTGGAAACGCAGAGGCTGCTGTGGCCGGCATGCCATCGAGCATCCTTCGCAGACCAATTCGACTCTTTCTCCCGCTTCTACCAGTGTGTATGCTTGCCTGGATTTTAATCCAGTACGTAAACATCCAGTGAGGGTTCCTGACCGCTTGACTCCCACACAGCGGCTTTCCTTCGCACATTAATTCTTATAGTACTGTGCTTCTTACTGATTCGCGTCTTCGAATAGGCTGGGCCTCATAATGAAGCTTGGGGCCGTGACGCCAATGGAACCGCGGCCAAATATCTTCCTGGAAGCTTGGTATGGACTCCAGGATCTGCTCGTTTTTGATCACCACCAGCCCCCTTACATGGCTCAGGGTTGGACACTACCCTCAGAATACAGGGGGTCCCTCCTGCTCTTCCTCTGCGTCTTGGCCTTTGCGCGCACGTCGGCCAGGGTGAGAGTGATTGGCGTCTCCGCTGTTGCCGCGCACCAGCTCCACGTCGGCGGGTGGGTCGAGGCACTCTTCCTCGCGGGGATGCTCCTGGCCGAGCTGCGACACGCCACAGCAAAGAAAGCGGCCAGATTACCGGTGGATGCTTTCCGTTGCGTCAGCGCTGATCCTCTTTCGGCGCTGTTCTTCGCCTCGTGGCCTTCGGCGGGGATACCGTCACAATGTGTCGGTTTCAGACATTTTGCACACATACACACAGGCCTCATGGAGCAGTATCACCTCTTTCATGTAATAGCGGGTCCGGCTCTTATTCTAGTACTGGAGAACCTCCCTTCCCTTCGAGCGGTCTTCAATACATCATTGGTGTTATACCTTGGTGACATTAGCTATAGCCTCTACCTGGTACACGGGATGTTTGTGATAGGCTTGTCAAAGCGGGTAGGTATGGTGATTGCCTCTTTGGGATATTCAAGACTTTCAATGTGTTTGGGTTCGGTGGGATTCACACTATTTGTCGGTGTCTGGCTGGCTGATATCTTGTGGAGACTGTCGGATGCTCAATCTGTGAAATTCGCCTGGTGGGCCGCGAAACGGCTTGGTGTCTAGACATGTCAGCGGTGCCTTAGGTGTGGGCGTTTGTTAGATGCAGCTTCGAGATCATTTTGATGGAAGACAAATAGCAGCACAGAAAGGGAGGCCGGGATTTCGTTCGGTCAGATGCTTAACAGCTGTCTCCGACGGCATGTTGTTACCAACTTAATCAGTCACCCTCGCCAGCCCGTATCCCGGTATATTACATAAGAGGCGGCGAGTTCATTACTTAGGGTCCGAAATGTGTTATAACTTGTTATTAGGAATTAAATCGACTAAATAGCTCTGCTTACTCACACACTAGAGATAGTAGTTACGGAGATCCTCGTCTTACTAGTGAGCGAGTATATATATACGTTTTCTACTTTATATATAGTCCTAAAGTATATAATAAATCGATTTTATTTATTATATTACTTTTTTAAACCTTTAATAGTAATTATATATAAGGTTATTATTATTTTCTTTATTAAAACTTTTAGAAATATAGTTATTATATTATAGTAAAAGGTTATATTATTTATTTATAATTATATATATTAAAAGAATATAATAATATTAATAAAATAATATTTTATTATAATTTTTAATAAGAATTTATTATATATAACTATTATTAAAATTAATATATTTAATATTATTTATAAGTTTAAAATATTTAGTTTACTTTACTAACTTTAAATTACTAATTAAAATAAAAGTTATTATATTATTAAATTAAAGAGTTTTAATAAAAATAATATAATTCTAATATTATTAAGTTAAAATAAATCTTAATATTATATATAAACTAAGTTTATAAAAATATATATTTAAGTTTAAAAGTAACTATATAAAGTAAATATATAAGTTAATATAACTTTATAATTATTAAAACTAAAGCTTTAAATAATTTAATTAAATATTTATAATATAAATAAATATTAAAAATAATATATTATTATTAGGTTTATAATTATAACTTATATATTAAATATAAAAGAAATATAACTAAATTTTATAAATTATTTAAGTTAATAATTAATATAGTATAATATAGTTAAGTATAAAGTAGTATATTAATAGGTTAGTTATCTAAGAAAGAAAGATTTACTTATATAAAGTACTTATAAAAAGCTAAGTAAGTTAACTCTTCCTACTTATATAAGCTAATCTATTAAACTAATATACTTTTATAATTTATACTAAGTACTAAGTATAGAAAAGTATAATATCCTTATTATTATTTAATAGTATCTATATATATTTATATTTTTAATTATTAAAATTAATAAACCTTAGTATTTAAAGGTATTATAATAAGTAATAGTATAGCTATTAATATAGTTTTATAAAGATAGCTTTAAAAGTATTTAACTAATTTATTAATAATTAGTTTCTATAAGTATATCTTCTTATATTTATTAATTAACTCTTTATAATAATAAAGTTAATTAAGTAATATTTATTAATTATTTATAACTATATATCTCTTTTATTATATTAAATATTAAAATAACTTCCTTTACTAAATAATTACTTATTTAAAATCTTTTCTATCTTAAAATATTCCTTATCCTCTTTAATAAATATTATATTAGAAATATACTTAAATTTATAATAAATTTAAAGCTAAATTAAATTAAAAGGTTTTAATTTAATAAGAAAAAGTCTTATTACTTTAAAATATATAATTAATATCCTTTACTTACCTTTATAACTATTATAATACTCTATAAATCTTTAAAAATACTAAACTATATACTTAATTAATTTAAAATTACCTAAAAGCTTATTTCTAATATTAAAATAAAATTTTAGAAAGATATATAATATATATTAATAAAATTTAGTATAAAAGATTATAATATATAAAACTTATTAATAAATATATAAACTAAGTTAGCTTTATAATTTTTATTTAATTTAAAATATATTATAATCTTTATTAAATTAGTAAATAACTTTAAACTTATTATTTTATTAGTTATTTTCTTTAAAAGTTATTTTAAATTTATTATAAAGTATTAAAATCTCTTTTTAAAGTTATTTTAATATTTTATTTCTTTATTTCTTTATTTTAAATATTTATATCAACTATTTATATTTTTTAAGTTCCTCTATTAAGCTGGAATTAATAATAAAAGAAGATATAATAAAAGAAGATATAGTAAAAGAAGATATAATAAAAGAAGATATAATAACTTTATAATTCTCTATAACCTATCTATAGCTAGAAGTCGCTATTCTATACTAGTAGCTATAGCATATTAGGCCGCACCTATTTATACTAGTGCTGTTAATAAGCTATTAGCTTATTAAGGTTAAAGCTATTATAGACTATAGGTAACCTAGTCTAATACTATTAAGTACTATATAAAAGTACTATTACTATATAACTTAGGGCTTCAAGTTAGCTAAAATAGGTAATAATATAAAAAGCCGCCATTACCCTGAAGGTTCTAGCTCTACTCAAACATATACCTATCATAACCTTCTTATATAAGACTACTTAAAAGTAATCTTTTAGCCTACTATACTTATAAAGCTAAGATAACTACTAGGTAAGGTAACTATAATCTATTATCTAGATATATAGAACTAATAGCCCTATATAAATAGCTATAGAATAGTAATTAATAACTAGGTATACCTCTATATAGAAGGAGCCCTTAAATTCAAAGCTATAGAGACTATATCTATATTAATAAAGCTTAGTTTATTAATTAATAAACTAAGAGTATATAATATAAACCCTAATACTATTAAAACCTATATATCCCTTAGAGTAAAGCTATAAAAGGGTATAAAGTTATTACTAGTAGAGAAGAAGGTACTTAAAAACTTTAATAAAAGGTTTAGCTAAGGCTAGACCTAGGCTATAGATTTAAAATAGTTAAATAAAATTATTTAAAAAAATAACCCTAAGTCTTTTAACCTTATACCTAGGAGGGTTTAAATATTTATATATAAAGTTACTCTAGATTTTTATTTCTTTATTTCTTTATTTTAAGTATTTATATATAGAGTTACTTTAGATTTTTATTTTTTTATTTTTTTATTTTAAAGATTTATATATAAAGTTACTTTAAATTTTTATTTTTTATTTAAATATTTATATATAAAGTTATCCTAGATTTTTATTCTTTTATTCTTTTATTTTAACTACTTATATATAAAGTTACTTTAGATTTTTATTCTTTTATTCTAAATACTTTAAATAGAGTTACTTTAGATTTTTATTTCTTTATTCTTTTATTTTAAGTAACTATATATAAAGTTACTCTAGATTTTTATTTTTTATTTTAAATACTTATAAATAAAGTTATTTTAGATTTTTATTCTTTTATTCCTTTATTTTAAATACTTATATATAGAGTTACCCTAAATTTTTATTTCTTTATCCTTTTATTATAAATATTTATAAAAAGTTACTTTAAATTTTTAATTTTATATTTCTTTTATATTAATAAATATAAATTTAATTATTTTTAATACTAGCTTATAACTTTTAATATTTAAACTTAAACTTAAAATAAATATAATATTTAATATATAATATAAAATTTAAAGATAAATATTTATTATATCTTTATTTAATATATAAATATATAATAAAAGTTTAATATATATTTTATTAAGGTTAAAGTTATATCTTTTATAAACTTTTTAATATTATTTTATTTTATTATATATTTTTATAAAATTTAATATAAAATTATATAAGATAGGTATAGGTTAAGGGTTATAGTTCTTCTCTAACTTTCCTAAATTATATACTTCTCTTAAATCTAGTCCCTTAGCTCCTTTACCCTCTTTATACTCCTTAAAAAGTATAACTCCTTATTACCTTAATTATATACTCCTCCTAAATCTAGTCCCTTAACTCTCTCTTTATACTCTATATAAAATATAACTCTTTATTATCTAACTACTATCTATTATTATATTAACCCTAGATTTTTACCTTATTAAAAACTTACTTTATATATTAAAAAAAACTAGAAATATATTCCTTTTATATACTATTATTACTATAAGTATATTTAACCTAGATATAATATTTAGTATATTAAATATAATCTTATTATAGTTAATATTTATTACTTTTATATACTTTTAGTATAAAGATTTTCTATTATAATTATCTTTTATTATATTAATTTAAAACTCTTTATTATTTTAACTAAGAAATAAGTATTAATAATATAGATTTTTATATTATTTTAGTTCCTTTATTAAGCTAGAATTAATAATAAAGAAGATAGTAAAGAAGATATAGTAAAAGAAGATATAATAAAAGAAGATATAGTAAAAGAAAATATAGTAAAAGAAGATATAATAACTTTATAATTCTCTATAATCTATCTATAGCTAGAAGTCCTTATTCTATACTAGTAGCTATAGTATATTAGGCTATACCTAGTCTTTAACGCTATTCGTACTAATACTATCGAGGTTAAAGCTATTATAGACTATAGGCTAGTCTAACACTATTAAGTACTATATATAAGTATTATTATTATATAACTTAAGGCTTTAAGTTAGCTAAAATAGGTAATAATAAAAAGCCGCTATTACCCTAATCTCGTAGGATATATATAGGTTCTAACTCTATTTAAATATATACCTATTATAACCTTCTTATACTATATTATAAGACTACTTAAAAGTAATCTTTTAGCCTACTAAAGCTAAAATAGGTAAGGTAACTATATTCTATTACTATATATAGTTCTAAATATATATACCTAATAACTCTATAACTATAAAATAAAAATTAACTTATAAGTTTTTAATTATATAGAAATACTTTTAAATAAGTTTCTAAAGATAACCTTTTTATATTAAAAATCTTTAATATTTTAATAAATTAATTAAAAGAATTTAATATAGATTTTAATATTATTAACTTCTTTATAAACCTTAAGGTTAAGTAAAATAATATATTATTATTAAAGTAAGTAAAAATAAAAACTACTATTTAAAAAAGTTCTTTTTAAAATAAAAATAATTCTAACCTAAATACTAAACTAAGCTATAACTTTAAAATAGTTAAATAAAATTAATTAAAAAAATAATTATAAGTCTTTTAACCTTATACCTAGGAGACTTTTAAAGTTAGTATATAAAGTAACTATAAGTTAAGATTTATAAGTATTAAAATTACTTAAGTTATATATAAACCTATATATATCTCTAACTAAAATTAAATAAAGCTTATTTCTCTACTATCTTACTTTAAATAATAAATAAATCTTTTAAACTTATATCTATCTTTAGCTAGAATTAGATAAGGTTTATTTCTCTACTATTTTACTCTAAATAATAGATAAATCTTTTAAATTTATATTTACCTTCTACTAAAAATAGATAGACCTTATTTTCCTACTATTTCTTTTAATAAATGTTATCTTATTAAAGTAAATACTTAATAATTCTAAATTACTATTATAAAATAAAATATATATTTCTATTTATATTTTTATTTATATTTATATATTTTTATTATTCTTATTTTTATCTTTATTTTTTATATTTTAGTTTATTTATATAGATCTTTAGTATAAATAATTATTTTTAGAATTTTAAAATTATAATTTAGTTTAAAAAAATATAATTTTAAATAATTAATTAGTTTTTAACTAAAACTCTATAATTTTAGTTTTTATTTATTATATATAAAGTTAACTTTTAGATAAATTAATTTAATATTATAATCTAGAAATCCTTTAAAACTCTTTATATTTAGTTATCTACTTAGTTTTATATAATAAATAGATATAGCTAACTTTTAAAGAATAGTTTTCTCCTCCTCCTTCTTTCTCTTTATTCTTATTTATATTATTATTATTATCTTCCTTATTCTTTTATCTTTATATTTTTTTATCTTTATATTCTTTCTTATTTTTATATTCTTTCTTATTTTTATATTTTCTTTATCTTTATATTCTTTATACTATTTATATAAATCTTTAATATAAATAATTATTTTTAAAATTTTAAAATTATAGTTTAGTTTAAAAAAAGAATATAATTTTAAATAATAAACTAACTTTTTAACTAAAACTTTATAAACTTAGCTTTCTACTTATATATATAAAGTTAACTATTAAATAAACTAATTTAGTATTATAATTTAAAGATTTTTTAAAACTTCTTATATTTAACTATTTACTTAACTTTATATAGTAAGTAAATATAACTAATTTTAAAGAATAGTCTTCTCCTTTTCTATTTCTTCTTCTCCTTATTTTTATTTATATTATTATTATTATTTTCCTTATCCTCCTTATCTTTATATTCTTTCTTATCTTTATATTTTCCTTATCTTTATATTCTTCCTTATCTTTATATTCTTTTTATTTTTATATTCTTTTTATCTTTATATTTTTCTTTATCTTTATATTTTTCCTTATCTTTATATTCTTTAAACTATTTATATAAATCTTTAATATAAATAATTATCCTTAAAATTTAAAATTATAACTTAGTTTAAAAAGTAGAATATAATTCTAAATAATAAGTTAATTCTCTAACTAAAACTCTATAATCTTAGCTTTCTACTTACTATATATAAAGTTAATTATTAGATAAATTAATCTAATATTATAATCTATTATTATATACTCTTTCTTTCTACTTTTATTTTTAAATAAATATTTAAATCTTTTACTATAAAAAATAAAGTTATTAATAAAGTAATAGTTACTAACTATTTATAATTATAATAAAATTAATAAAATAATATTATATAGATTTTAAATATTAATATATATTATATTATAGCTTTTAGCTAACTTCTAAAGGTAGCTTCTTTTTATTATTATTTATATTATTATTATTATCTTTCTTCTTTTCCTTTCTTCTCTTTCTTCTTCTTTATTCTTATTTTTATATTATTATTATTATCTTCTCTTAATCCTCTTATTATCTTCCTTCTTCTTATTATCTTATATTTTCCTTATCTTTATATTCTTTTTAATTATATTCTTTCTTATCTTTATATTCTTTTGTTATTTATATAAATCTTTTAGTATAATAATTATTTTAGATTTAAAATTATAATCCTAGTTTAATAAAAGAATATAGTTTTAATAATCTATAGTTAGTTTTAATTAAAACTTTATAAGTTTAACTTTCTATTTATTATATATAAAGTTAATTATTAAGTAAATTAATCTAATATTATAAATCTATTATTATATACTCTTTCTTTCTTTTATCTTTAAATAACTAATAGTAAATATAATATTAATAATTTAATAAATATTTAAATTTCTAATATTAGAAATAAAAGTTATAATAAAATAAAGTTAATTTAATCTTTTAATAATATAATATTATAATTATAAATACTTATATATTAAATATATATTAAGGTTTAAATTTTTATATTTTTTATTTTTATATATATTATTATTATCTTTCTCCTTTTCTTTTCTTTCTCTATATTTTTATTTATATTATTATTATTATTCTTTTTATCTCTTTATTATCTTCTATCCTTATTATTTTTTATATTTTTTTATTTTTATATTTTTTATATTATAATAATTCATTTTAACTATATAAGTTAATAATAGATACTACTAATACCTATAGCAATTTTTTTAATATAAAAAAATATACTATTATAAATTCTATGATAAGAACTATTAAATATTCTAAGTAGAAACTATAATATTAATTAAGTTTAAAATAAGTATACTATATATTATTAAAGAGTAGTATCTTATAGCTAATTTATATATATTTTAAAGTTATTATTATAAAATTAATAATTTATTTAATATACTAGATATATACTTTAATATATTTATTCTTATAGTTTAGTTACTATAGTTTAGTATTACCCTTAGTCTAGCTATTAACCTATAGGTCTACTATAGACTAATATAAATATATCTATACTATATTCTTCCTAATATATTATAGAAAAACTTAACTTAAATATATAAACTTTAACTTTTAAGCTAAACTTATCTTATATTAGATATTTAATATTTTATTCTTAAATTAGAGTATAATAGTTCAATTAAAAGGTTTAAAGTAGAATATATATTATTATTTATTATATATACTTTTAAATCTTTTTATTTAATAATTTATTTTAACTTAAGATTATTAGGTTAAGAACTCTACTAAGTTTAACTTAGCTAATTATAACTTTAACTTTATATTATAATATAATCTTTATACTTAAATATATTATTATAATTATTATTATTAATTAAGTTATAGTTAATTTTTACTATAATATTAAGATTCTATTTTACCTTTATAATTCTATCTATAATAAACTTAAATAATAATATAAGAAATAAATTAGTTATTATATAAAACTATTAGTTATACCTATATATACTATTATTTTTTATTTATTAGTTAGCTACTTAAGCTTACTATAAACCTACTATATCTTATTATTATTCTTAAAATATATTTATATAAGCTTTATATTAGATTTTAAAGATATATTATCTTATGAATACTTAAATTAATAGCTTCTATTAAAGCCTAAAGCTTAATATACTATAATACCTTTCTTAGTATAGTATACTATCTATTATATTAAACTATTATATTATATTTATTAATTAACTATATTTTAATATAACTTAATAAATAATATTTTTATAGAAATAAATATACTTATTTATTACTATATTTTATAATAATAAATTTCTAATAATAAAGTTTTAAGTTTAGTTATAGAGATAGGTAGTTTATATTAATAATTATATAGTAACTTACTTAAACTTAATAAAAGCTTAATTAAGAATATTTAGTATTTTAAGTTCTAAGTAATATATTATTTATTCTACTATATATAAATATATAGATTAATAGTAGTTTGTATCTATATCTAAAAGTATTATTAGAGTATAAAAGGAAACTATAACTTATAATTAGAAAAGATTAGAGATCTAAATAAAAATAGTTTAAAAAGAATAAAAGTTTAATAATATAAATTATAAGAAGTATTAAATTAGATTTTTTAAAAAACTATAAAACTAACTATCTATTAATAAGATATAAAAAAGAGTAGTAATAACCTAGTATACTATAATAGTTTATATTCTTTTAATATATAGTAACTATAAGTTAGAATTTATAAGTATTAAGATTACTTAATATATATAAGCCTATATATACCTTTAGCTAGAATTAGATAAAGCTTATTTCTCTACTATCTTACTTTAAATAATAGATAAATCTTTTAGACCTATATCTACTTTTAGCTAGAATTAGATAGAGCTTATTTCTTTATTATTTTACTCTAAATAGTAGATAAATCTTTTAAATCTATATCTATCTCCTACTAGAAATAGATAGGCCTTATTTTCCTACTATTTCCCTTAATAAATCTTATTTTATTAAAGTAAATTTAATAATTTAAATTACTACTATTAAAATAAAGTATATATTTTTATTTATATTTTTATTTATATTTATATATTTTTATTATTCTTATTTTTATCTTTATCTTTATACTTTTTAGCTTATTTATATAAATCCCTTATAAATAATTATTTTTAAAATCTTAAAATTATAGCCTAGCTTAAAGAGAAGAATATAGTCTTAAATAACTAGTTAGTTCTCTAACTAAAACTTTATAAACTTAGCTTTTTACTTATTATATATAAAGTTAACTTCTAAATAAACTAATCTAATATTATAATCTAAAAGTTCTTTAGGAACTTCTTATACCTAGCTACTTACTTAGCTTTATATAGTAAATAAATATAGCTAACTTTTAAAGAGTAACCTTCTCCTTCTCTTTCTCCTTCTTTTTATTCTTATTTATATTATTATTATTATCTTCCTTATTCTCCTTATCTTTATATTCTTTTTTATCTTTATATTTTTCCTTATCTTTATATTTTTCCTTATCTTTATATTCTTCCTTATCTTTATATTCTTTAAGCTATTTATATAAATCTTTAGTATAAATAATTATTCTTAAAATCTTAAAATTATAACCTAGTTTAAAAAAGAGAATATAATTCTAAATAACTAATTAGTTTTTTAACTAAAACTTTATAAGCTTAGCTTTCTACTTATTATATATAAAGTTAATTTTAAGCTAATAATCTAGTATTATAATTTAGAGGTTTTTTAGAAACTCCTTATACTTAGCTATCTATTTAGCTTTATATAGTAGATAGATATAGCTAACTTTTAAAAAGTAATCTTCTTCTTCTCCTTCTTCTTCTTCTTATTTTTATTTATATTATTATTATTATCTTCCTTATCCTTCTTATCTTTATATTCTTCCTTATCTTTATATTCTTCCTTATCTTTATATTCTTTCTTATCTTTATATTCTTCCTTATCTTTATATTCTTCTTTATCTTTATATTCTTTAGACTATTTATATAGATTCCTAATATAAATAATTATTCTTAGAATTTTAAAATTATAGCTTAGCTTAAAGAGAAGAATATAGTTATTATATACTCTTTCTTTCTACTTCTATCTCTAGGTAAGTATTTAAATTTTCTACTATAAAAGATAAGAAGTTACTAGTAGAGTAATAGTTACTAGCTATTTATAATTATAATAAAATCTATAAAAGGGTAGTATTATATAGATTTTTAAATATTAGTATATATTATATTATAGCTTCTAGCTAACTTTAAAGGATAGCTTTCCTTCTCCTTCTTTTTATTATTATTCTTATTTATATTATTATTATTATCTTCCTTATCTTTTTATCTATATTCTTTTATCTTTATACTTTTTTATCTTTATATTCTTCTTTATCTTTATATTCTTCCTTATTTTTATATTCTTCTTACCTTTATATTCTTTAAATACTCTAGTAATTTATTTCTTAATATTAATAAGATTAAGGTTTTTAATATTTTACTACTAAATTATACCTTAAAAATAAAGAATATAATTTATTATAACTTGTTTTAAAAACTAAAAATTATAACTAAATAATTAAATAATACTAAAAAAGCTAGTATAAAATAAATAGATATGTATATATTTAGTATAAAAGCTTTATAGATAGGAAATATTCTACTATTACTATCTATTATTATTTATATTATTATTATTATCTTCTTCTTCTTATTCTTATTTATATTATTATTATTATCTTCCTTATCTTTATATTTTTTAGCTACCTTTAATTTATATTTATATAGATATCTTTATTAAGTTATTAGATATATATATATAATTAGTTTTAAAAGATAAAACTATATTTTTAGGTTAAAATATAAAGAAATTAAGTTTATAATTAAATATAACCTTTACTTACTTATTTCTTTTTATATTAAGTATTACTTACTTTTTATATATAAACTTATAGTTAAAATAGATTATAGTTTTATAGAGCCTAGGTAGTAAGTTATTAATCTAGTTTTTTAGAAGTATAATATTATTAATTATAAGTACCTATATATTAAGTATATAAGAAAGGGCCTTAATCCTCCTCCTCCTTCTTATTATTATTTATATTATTATTATCTTCCTCCTCCTCCTCCTCCTCCTTATTCTTATTTATATTATTATTATCTTCCTTATTCTTATTATCTTCCTCCTCTTTATTATCTTTATATTTTTCCTTATCTTTATATTCTTCCTTATCTTTATATTCTTCCTTATCTTTATATTCTTTCTTATCTTTATATTCTTTAAGCTATTTATATAGATTCTTAGTATAAATAATTATTTTTAAAATTTTAAAATTATAGCCTAGCTTAAAGAGAAGAATATAGTTTTAGATAATAAGCTAACTCTTTAACTAAAACTTTATAAACTTAGCTTTCTACTTACTATATATAAAGTTAACTACTAGATAGACTAATTTAATATTATAATCTATTACTATATACTCCTTCTTTCTACTTTATCCTAGGTAACTAATAAGTAAATATAGTATTAGTAATTTAATAAGTACTTAAATTTTCTAATACTAAAGGTAAGAAGTTACTAGTAGAGTAATAGTTAATCTAGTTCTTTAGTAATATAATATTATTAATTATAAGTACTTATATATTAAGTATATAGAAAAGTACTTTAATTCTCCTTATATTTCTTATTTTTATATATATTATTATTATCTTTCTTTTTTTCCTTCTTTTACTCTTTCTCCTTATTCTTATTTATATTATTATTATTACCTTACTTATCTTTATTATCCTTATTATCTTCCTTATCTTTTTTTTATCTTTTATTTTTATATTCTTTAAGTCTTTAGCTTTATATTTATATAGATAACCTTTTTATTTTATAAAATACTATTATATACTATTCTTCTCTATTACTTATTTATTTTTAATATACTTTTTATAGTAAGGTTAAATATATTTTATATAAACCTTTATTAAAACTAGAAGTTAAATATAATTTTAGTCTTTAATAACTATTTCTTTATAGCTTTAGCTTTAATAGTTTAGCTAGCTAAACCTTTAGATTATTTATATATAGTATTTAATAGTAAGTTATAAAGATCTCTAATAAAACCTTTTTAATAAACTTATTAAAAAGATAGCTTTTAACCTTATTAATATTCTAGTAAAAGGGTTTTTATATATAAAAATAAAGAATACTACTATAATAAAGTTTATAAGTATATATTATAAAAGTAAACTCTTAAATATAAAAGCTAGTTCTATTTACTTAATACCTAGTTAAAGGTCCTTTAGAAACTCTTTATACCTAGCTACCTATTTAACCTTATATAATAGGTAGATATAGCTAACTTCTAAAAGGTAACCTCCTTCTTCTCCTTCTCCTTCTCCTTATTTTTATTTATATTATTATTATTATCTTCCTTATCCTTATTATCTTTATATCCTTTATTATCTTTATATTCTTTCTTATCTTTATATTCTTTAAGCTATTTATATAGATCCTTAATATAAATAATTATTCTTAGAATATTAAAATTATAGCTTAGCTTAAATAAAAAAATATAGTCTTAAATAATAAGCTAGTTTTTTAACTAAAACTTTATAAACTTAGCTTTTTACTTACTATATATAAAGTTAACTTCTAAATAAACTAATCTAGTATTATAATCTAAAAGTCTTTTAAAAACTCTTTATACCTAGCTATCTACTTAGCCTTATATAGTAGATAAATATAGCTAACTTTTAAAGGGTAGCCTTCTCCTTCTTTTTTTCCTTTTCTTTATTTTTATTTATATTATTATTATTATCTTTCTTATTCTTTTTATCTTTATATTCTTTATTATCTTTATATTCTTCCTTATCTTTATATTCTTCCTTATCTTTATATTCTTCCTTATCTTTATATTCTTCCTTATCTTTATATTCTTTAAATACCCTAATAATCTATTCTTTAATATTAATAAGGTTAGGTTCTAATATTTACTATTAAATTATACCTTAAAAATAAGAGATATAATTTATTATAATTAGTTTTAAGAAGCTAAAAAATTATAACTAAATAATTAATTAGTATAAGAAAGCTAGTATAAGGTAAAATAAATAGGTATATACTTAGTATAAGAGGTTTTATAAGTAGGAAATATCCTATTATTACTACTTTATTATTATTTATTATTATTATTATCTTCCTTATCCTCCTTATCTTTATATTCTTCTTATCTTTATATTTTTCTTTATCTTTATATTCTTCTTATCTTTATATTCTTCCTTATCTTTATATTCTTCCTATCTTTATATTCTTTAAATACCCTAGTAATCTATTCCTTAATATTAATAAGATTAAGGTTTTTAATATCTTACTACAATTATACCTAAAAATAAAGAATATAATTTATTATAACTAGTTTTAAAAGCTAAAAATTATAACTAAATAATTAAATAGTACTAAGAAAGCTAATATAAAGTAAAATAAGTAAGGTATATACTTAGTATAAAGCTTTTATAGAAAATATTCTACTATTACTATTTATTAGTATTTCTATGATTATTATTATCTTCCTCCTCCTCCTTATTATACTTATTTATATTATTATTATTATATTTCTTATCCTTATTATCTTTATATTCTTCCTTATCTTTATATTCTTTCTTATCTTTATATTCTTCCTTATCTTTATATTCTTCCTTATCTTTATATTCTTTCTTATCCTTATATTTTTTAAGCTATTTATATAAATCCCTAGTATAAATAATTATCCTTAAAATCTTAAAATTATAACTTAGCTTAAAGAGTAAAATATAGTTTTAAATAATAAACTAGTTCTCTAACTAAAACTTTATAATCTTAGCTTTCTATTTACTATATATAAAGTTAACTACTAGGTAAACTAATTTAGTATTATAATCTATTACTATATACTTCTTCTTTCTACTTCTATCTTTAAATAAGTACTTAAATTTTCTATTATAAGAGATAAGAAGTTATTAGTAAAGTAATAATTACTAGCTATCTATAATTATAATAAAATTAATAGAAGGGTAGTATTATATAGATTTTTAAATATTAGTATATATTATACTATAGCTTCTAGCTAACTTTTAGAGGGTAGCTCCTCCTTATTATTATTTATATTATTATTATCTTCCTCCTCCTTCTCCTCCTCCTCCTCCTTCTCCTTCTTATTCTTATTTATATTATTATTATTATCTTCCTAGTCTTTATTATCTTCCTTCTCCTTATTATCTTTATATTCTTCCTTATCTTTATATTCTTCCTTCTATTTATATTTTTCCTTATCTTTATATTTTTTAAACTATTTATATAGATTCTTAGTATAAATAATTATTCTTAAGATCTTAAAATTATAACTTAGCTTAAATAAAAGAATATAGTTCTAGATAATTAGTTAGTTTTTAATTAAAACTTTATAAGCTTAGTCTTCTACTTACTATATATAAAATTAACTACTAAGTAACTAATCTAGTATTATAATTTATTATTATATACTCCTTTTCCTCTCTTATTTTTAAATAACTAATAAATAAGTATAGTATTAGTAATTTAGTAAGTACTTAAATTTTCTAATATTAAAAGTAAAAGTTACTAGTAGTAATAATAGTTAATCTAGTTCTTTAGTAATATAATATTATTAATTATAAGTATCTATATATTAAGTATATAAAAGGCTTTAACTTTTATATTCTTATTCTTATATATATTATTATTATCTTCCTTCTCCTTCTCCTTCTCATTTTCATTTATATTATTATTATTATCTTCTTTATTCTTATTATCTTCCTTATCCTTATTATTTTTATATCTTTCTTATCTTTATATTCTTTAAATACTATAGTAATCTATTCCTTAATATTAATAAGTTAAGGTTCTTAATATCTTACTATTAAATTATACTTTAAAAATAAAGAATATAATTTATTATAACTAGTTTAAAAAGCTAAAAAATTATAACTAAATAATTAAATAGTACTAAGAAAGCTAGTATAAGGTAAAATAATAAGGTATATACTTAGTATAAAAGACTTTATAGATAGGAAATATCCTACTATTACTATCTATTATTATTTATATTATTATTATTATCTTCCTCTTTCTTCTTCTTATTCTTTTTATATTATTATTATTATCTTCCTTATCTTTATATTTTTTAGCTACCTTTAAGCTTATATTTATATAGATACTCTTATTAGGTTAGATATATATATATAACTAGTTTTAAAAGATAAAACTATATTTTAGATTAGAATATAAAGAAACTAAGTTTATAATTAAATATAGCTCTTATTTATTTATTTCTTTTATACTAAGTATTACTTATTCTATATATAAACCTATAGTTAAGATAAATTATAGTTTTATAAAGCCTAGAAAGTAAGTTAATCTAGTTCTTTAAAGTATAATATTATTAATTATAATTAACTATATATTAAATATATAGGAAAAGGCTTTAATCCTCCTCCTCCTTCTTATTTTTATTTATATTATTATTATTATCTTCCTTATCTTTATTATCTTTTTATCTTTATTATTTTCCTTATTCTTATTATTTTTCTTATCTTTATATTCTTTAGATACTCTTTAGACTTATTATTTTCTACTAGTTTCTATTTAAAATAGCTAATATAAGAGATAATAATAGTATAGTAGAAGCTTTTTATTACTAACTATAAGTATAAAGTCTACTTTAGTATTAGACTAATATATTTAAATCTCCTCTTATAAAACTTTTATACTTATTATTATTCTTATCTTCTTTATCTTTATATTTTTAGCTACTCTTAAGCTTATATTTATATATATAACCTTATTAGGTTATTAGATATATATATATAACTAGTTTTAAAAGATAAGACTATATTTCTAGGTTAGAATATTAAGAAACTAGATTTATAATTAAATATAACCCTTACTTACTTATTTCTTTTATACTAAATATTACTTATCTTTATATATATAAACCTATAGTTAAAATAGATTATAATTTTATAAAGTCTAGATAGTAAGTTATTAATCTAGTTCTTTAGTAATATAATATTATTAACTATAAGTACTTATATATTAAGTATATAGGAAAAGCTTTAATCTTTATCCTTATCCTTATTCTTATCCTTATCCTTATTATTATCCTTATCCTCTATTCTCCTCCTCTACTTATTCTTATTTATATTATTATTATTATCTTCTTTATCTTTATATTCTTTAAGTACTTTTGCTTATATTTATATAAATAATCTCTTTATTTTATAAAGTACTATTATATACTTATATACTAATATCTCTTAATAGTTAAAAATAAGAGAAGTATTTTATATAGTTTATTTATAATAATAATAGCTATAAAAGTTATTTAAAGCTTACTATAAAGTAATTTATTCTATAATATTAATAAGGTTAAGGCTTTATATTCTCCTCTCTCTTCTATTTATTATTATTATTATCTTTCTTCCTTCTTTATTATTCTTATATTTCTTATCTTTATATTCTTTAAATACTCTTTAAGCTTATATTTATATAATAACCTCTATTTTATAAAATACTAGTATATACTTATATACTAAGTATCTTTTAATAATTAAAATAAAAGAAGTATTTTATATAATTATCTATAATAATAGCTATAAAAGTTATTTAAAGCTTATTATAAAGTAATTTATTTTATAATATTAATAAAGTTAAGTTCTCTATATTCTTCTTCTTTTATTATTATTTATATTATTATTATCTTTCTTATCCTCCTTCCTCCTCCTTCTCCTTATTTCTATTTATATTATTATTATTATCCTCCTCTCCTTATTATCCTTATATTCCTTATCTTTATATTCTTTAAATACTTTTAAGCTTATATTTATATAAATAACTTTTTTATTTTATAGTATTATTATATACTTATATACTAGTATCTTTAATAGTTAAAAATAAAAGAAGTATTTTATATAGTTTATTTATAATAATAATAGTTATAGAAGTTATTTAAAGTTTATTATAAAGTAATCTATTTTATAATATTAATAAGATTAAGGTTTTTTATATCCTTTTTCTTTATTATTATTTATATTATTATTATCTTTCTCCTTATCCTCCTTCTTCTTTTTCTTTTATTTTATTTATATTATTACTATTATCCTTCTCCTTTTATTATTTTTATATTCCTTATTTATATTTTTTAGGTACTCTTTAAGCTTATATTTATATATATAATCTTTATTTTATAAAATACTAGTATATACTTATATACTAATATTTTTAATAGCTAAAAATAAAAGAAGTATTTTATATAGTTTATTTATAATAATAATAGCTATAGAAATTACTTAAAGCTTATTATAAAGTAATCTATTCTATAATATTAATAAGGTTAAGGTTCTCTATATTCCTCTCCTTCTTTTTATTATTATTTATATTATTATTATCTTCCTTCTTATTCTCCTCCTTCTCTTTATTATTATTTATATTATTATTATCTTCCTCCTTCTTCTCCTCCTTCTTCCCCTTATTTCTATTTATATTATTATTATTATTTCCTTATTCTTATTATTATCCTTATATTCTTTATCTTTATAGGTAGGTAATATCTAACTTCTTCTACTTAGAATAAGCTAAGTTTAGTAAAAGAACTTAAAAAGCTTAGTTTTAAAGAGTTATTAGTACCTAAGTATTATTTAGAATAATAAATAACTATATCTAATAAGCTTTTAACTTACTTATAAAACTAAAGAGAAAGAAGTTATAGTATAAAGTAAAATTTATATAAAGATAATATAAAGATAAAAGAATTCTAGAAATAGAAAATATATATAAATAGAAAGAAAGGTAAAAAGTTTAAGGTAGAAAGAGTATATAGGAAAGTAAATTAAATAAAAGAAAGTATATACTTTTAATAATAAAGGTAAGTCTATTTAACTTTAGTATCTAAGAGTAATTATTTAAATATAGCTCTTAGCTAATACTTAGAGTAGCTTTCTCTTCTTCTTTTTATTCTTATTTATATTATTATTATTATCTTCCTTATCTTTATTATTTTTATTATTTTTTTATCTTTATATTCTTTAAATACTTTTAAACTTATATTTATATAAATACTCTCTTTATTTCTAATATATTATTATATACTTTTCTTCTATATTATCTTTATTTATTTTCTTAATATACTTTTATAGTAGAATTAGGAAATTTATAAAGCTATCTCTTTAATAATATAATATTATTAATTATAAATATCTATATATTAAATATATAGAAAAGGGTTTTAATTCTTATTCTTATTTTTATCCTTATCCTTATTCTTATTCTTATCTTTATTCTTATTCTTATCCTTATTCTTATTATTTCTATCCTCTCCTCCTTATTCTTATTTATATTATTATTATTATCTTTTTATTTTTATATTCTTTAATTCTTAAGCTTATATTTATATAGATAACCTTTTATTTTATAAAGTACTATTATATACTTATATACTAGTATCTCTTAATAGTTAAAAATAAGAAAAGTATTTTATATAGTTTATTTATAATAATAATAGCTTTAAAAGTTAGTTAAAGCTACTAAAGTAATTTATTTTATAATATTAATAAGATTAAGATTTTAATATTCTATTATTAAATTATACCTAAAATAAAAGTTATAATTTATTATAACTAGTTTTAAGAAGTTAAAAATTATAACTAGATAGTTAAATAATACTAAGAAAGCTAGTATAAGATAAAATAAATAAGATAGATACTTTTATAATATAAAGGCTTTTAAATATTAGTATAAGTTATACTATAGCTCTTAGCTAACTTCTAGGGGGTAGTCTCCTCCTCCTCCTTCTGCTCCTTCTTGATTATTATTTATATTATTATTATTCCTTCTTCTCTTCTCTCTTTTTATTCTTATTTATATTATTATTATTATCTTCCTTATCTTTATTATCTTCTTATCCTTATTATCTTCCTCCTCTTCCTTCTTTTTCTTATTTATATTATTATTATTATCTTCCTTATTTAGACTTACCTTATTATTTCCTACTAGTTTTTACTTAAAATAGCTAATATAAGAGATAAGTAATACCTAGTATAGTAAGAGCTTTTTATTACTAATTATTAGTATAAGGTCTACCTTAATACTAAACTAATATATCTCTAGATCTCCTCTCTTATAAAACTTCTTATACTTATTATTATCCTTATCTTCCTTATCTTTATATTCTTTAAGTACTCTTTAGAGTTATATTTATATAGATAACCTATCTATTTTATAAGGTAATATTACTTACTATTCTTCTCTATTACCCTTATATATTTCCTTAGTATACTCCTTATAATAAAATTAGGTATATCTCTATATAAACCTCTATTAAGACTAGAGTTTAAATATAACCTTCTAGTACTTAGTAATAGCCTCTCTATAGCTAGTATAGTACTTTTACTTTTTTAGCTTTAGCTTTAAAAGCTTATCTAGATTAACTAAGTAGTAGTATAAACTACTAGACTAATAGTATTAAAACTACTAGATTAATAGTACTAATAAATATAGGTAGATAGAATACTTAAGTAAACTCTTATACTTTTATTTAAATTAAACTAATCTATAATTAAAACTATAGAAAATTCACTTTTAAATACTTATATCTAATAGGACTTTAAACTATAATTCCTATTCTAACTATATAATATTCTAAGTAGAATATAATAAGTTAAAATAAATAAAGAATTATACTAAAATTAATATAGAATACTCTCTAGCTAAAGAAGCTAAGCCTACTAGTAGTAATAGGAGAGTTATTATAGAATACTTATTATTACTAAAGTATCCTATTAGTAATAAATAGTAGGTACTTAATATAGTTCTCTTATATATACCTTCTAAATCCCTTAAAATTACTATTAGTAGCCTAGTTTAACCCCCTCTAAGCTTTAAGTAGCCTTATCTTAAGTCTAGGATCCTAATACTTTAAGTTCCTCCTAAAATTTACTAATAGTATCTATAGTGTTCTTTAGGTACCCTTCTAGCTTCTAGAAGTTATTATTATATAGATAGCCTAGTAGCTATACCTAGGAATTACTAGGAGGAAGTTAGTATATTAACTACTAAGAAAAGTTTTTCTATAATACTAATATAGTTAAGAGCCTAAAATTCAAGATAGACCCTACCTATATTATAAGGCCTATATATTCTATATTATTAAAGGTGTTTCTTAATATAATAGTCCTATCCCTTTTAGTACCTTAGCTAGAGATAATAAATATATTAATATTATATTTATTTATAGCCTAAATAAAGCTAATATATTTCCTTTTATAGCTTTAGTATTTATATATAATAATATATCTCCCCTCTATAACTCTAGCTACTTTCTATCTAAAGATAATAGGAATATAGTATACTTAGTAGAATTATCTATAGATTACTACTAACTATTCTAATTTAACTATATAGGACTTTAAAGCTAAGACTAAGCCTATACTTTATACTAAGCTACTAAATACTCTTAGTTATAACTTACTTTCTTTTTATACTTAATTACCTTAAGTATAATATAAATATTATACTAACTACTTTAATTAGAGCCTATTATAGTATTATTTTTATACTACCTAATAAAGCTTTATTTAAAAGATAGTCTTTATAGGTACTTTATATAAGCTAATAAGGTCTTTCCTTTATTTTTATTTATTAGGTAAAACCTTCTTATTTAAAAAGTAAAGGAAGATATTAAGTTACCTATATAGAGCTATAAGTATAAGTAGAGTTATACTAGTTACTATATATATATTTATACTAGCTCCTTTTACTAATAATTTTATAAACCTTATTAGTATTATTCTCTAGTATATCTAAACATAGTTAACCTACTAACTCTCTCTACCTCTATTTAGGTTATATTTCTAATTAAGTAGGTATAGATCTTTTTCTTAGAAAGTTAGTTATACTTTAAAGTAAAATAGATATATATACTTACTAGAAGGTAATAAAGTAGAAGTAATATAATAAAATTAATTATAAGATATAATTATAAGTATATTAGTATATAAATAAGGATATTATAAGACTAAGTAAGAATACTATAGTTAAATTTAAGATCTATTTTTAAAAAGAGCTTACTAATAACTAATCTCTATAAAGTACTAAAGGTACTAGTAGTTATAGATTTAAAATAGATATTATAGCTAAATACTTAATTACTTTTAGGGTAGGAATTAGAAGAGGAAAGATTATAATATTATATAAGTATAAATAGTATTAAGGAAGTCTTAGATAAGTTATAAGGTTCTTTATAAGCTAGTTAAAAGGTAGCTAAGGCTCTTAAAGCTAGAAGTATTCTACTTATAAAAGCTTTAAGTAGTATAATTAATAGTAGTAATAATATTATAAAATAGGAAATAAAGAACTAAAGCTAATAGTTAAGCTCTAATAATAAGAAGAGTATTATAAGATAAAAGAAATAGTAGGTACTAAAAGTAGTTATATTTTTAATCCCCTATATATATAAAATATATATAGTACCTTTATATAGTAGTAAGTACTTAAGACTTAGTACTTAAAAAAAAAAAAAACTAATATTAATTATAATAAAATATTAATATAGTTTATAAGTATATAGTTTTAGCTTTATACTATATAGATAAGCTAAGAAGTATTACTCTTAATAATACTATTAACTAGAATTATTAATACTAGTAGCTTAAGATTAATAACTAGTAAAGTAGTTATATAGTAAAGTAGTTATATAGTATACTAAATAGAGTTAATAGAATATTAATATTAAAAGTAAACTTAAATAATAAAGTAATATTAACTTACTAAGAGTAGCTTTTATAACTTTAAGGTTTAGGGATTCTAACTATCTCTCTAGTATAAAAGATACTAGATCTATAAAGATAATAGGGTCCTTATAGTAAATATAATTTTATATCCTAATAATAACTCCTAGAGGGAGCTCTCTACTATTAATTAAAATAGGTTAATTAAGTATATATAGTAGTATTAAGATAATTATTAGGTAAAGGATAAAACTATTACTTATATATAATACTTCTCTTTATTATAAATATATAATTTTAATAAGGAAGTATTAGTTATTATTCCTAGATACCTTACTAATAAGCCTTATAGATTAAATAAAGTTAGAAAGTCTTTATATATATAATCTTAAGGTTCTAGAAATAATTAATAATTACTCTTTTATAAGATATTATATAACTAGAGGTATATTATAATAAAAGTAAAGGATAATAAAATATACTATATATATATTATTCTTTAATATTCTATATATAATAATTATTATAATAAACTTCTAATATTATATTTTATTTATTCTAGTTAGGTAATAAGGTTTTAGAATTTTACCTACTATTAGAATAAGATATATTACTACTATACTATATAAAGATAGTCTATACTAGTAGGATATATATATTTATTACTAATAACCTTATAGATTATTTCTAGTATAATATTAAGTAATATTTATATAATATAGAGTTATCTTTAAATACTTATATTATTAATTCCTATTATAAGTCTTTATAGTATAAGGTAGATATAAGTCCCTTTATTACTCTTTAGTCTTATAATTACTTAATAGTAAAGCTTATAAAAGTCTAAATAGCTTATCTATTCCTTAACTATAGTAAAAAGCTATAATTAATCTATATTATCTATATTATTATAATAGAAGAGTAATATAACTATTAGATATTCTAAGGTAAGTATTTTCTAGTAATTTTATTATATATTAAGATAAATAGTTATTCTTATTATTCTAGTAGCTATATTATATTTCCCTAGCTAGGATAAATACTTAGAGCTATTATTATTAATATAGAACCTAATCCCCTTAATATATATTAAGTTAGTTTATATATAGCTAGTAGTATTAAATACTATAGTCTTTATAGTAGATAGAATATATAGGTTTATCTTAGTCCTATTAATTATAATACTATTAATAGAATCTATTTAAAAGAAGGAATAGTAAGTTAATAAACTTAGGTAATTAGAAGGAGATAATAGTTTAGTTATAATATAGTAGGTAATAATAAGGGGGGGAGTATTTCTAGCTAGAGTACCTTAGACTTTTTATAGATTTAGTTTAAGGTAAAAGGGATATAGTATTTAGAGGGGCTATAAGATAATAATATACTATATATACCTTATCCCTTTACTTTATTCCTATAGTAGTACTACTATTTTAAATACTAGCTAACTTAGCTATAGCTAGTATATAAGTCTCTATAATAAGCTACTATATAATTATTTACCTATAATAAATTTATTTATAAATAATCCTCTTACTTTTTATTTAGCTATATTAAAGAGATAGAAGTAAATAATCCTTATAAGGTATAGAAATATAATAGAATATATAGTTATAATATTTAAATAACTATAACTTAGTTTTTATAAATATAGATAGCTTTATAGTTAAGTCTTTATAGCTAGGTTATAAATAAGTATAAGGTTAGGTATAAGGTTAAGTATAGGGTTAGGTATAGGGTTAGACCTAGTTAGGTATAAGGTTAGGTATAGGACTTAGTATATAGTAGTATAAGTATATAGAAGAGGGTACCTAATTAGATATATATAAACTCTACTATATATTATATACTACTTATCTTATTTATCTAGCTACTTCTTATAGTAGTATAGCTAGCTATTTTAATCCTTTTTAGATTTACTACTTCTATAGAAGCTTTATTTAGATTATCCCCCTTATAATAAGGAACTTATCTAGGATATAAACTAATATTATTAAGAGTAGAGGTCTTATACTACTTATCCTAGGGTATATTATTTACTAGGATAACTTAAATAGAAGAAGAAGATTACCTTTATAACCTAGTCCTAATACTATAGAGAAGCTTACTAACTCTACTATTATTTATCCCTAATAAGAACTATAGTCCTCTATATAAACTACCTTAGAGAGATAAGAAATAAAAGTATAAGTATATAAACTATATAATATAATAATAGTTAGGAGAGCTAAGTTAAATATCTTTAAGAGTAAGTTATAGGAAATAGAGGAAGAAATTTAAGGAGCCTATAAGAGATTAATATAAGTTATACTAAGAACTTAGAGAGTTTATATAAGTTTAGGAAGAGTCTAATACTAGATAGTAGATAGATAGATAGTTAAGAAGAAAATATAGTATAGCTAAAGCTAATATAAAATAGATAAGTAATAAAGTAGTCCTTAAAACTAGTATAGATTAGATTAACTAATATAATAATAAATAGTTTATAATATTAAAGTATAAACTATAAAATATTATTATCTTTAAACCTATATTCTTTACTAAACTACTTTATAAAATATCTATAACTCTATTAATAAATATTTACTAAAATAGAGAAGCTATCTTATATATATAATAGATTTCTAAATAATATATTTCTATATTACTTTAAAGTATATATAATACTAAATATAAATACTCTTTTTGTAATATAAATACTAATAATAATTTAGTCTTTTAATAATATATATTTAAAAAAGATTTACTATAACTTTAAATAATTTATAATATAATATAGTATAAATACTAGAGAATTAAAATAAATTCCCTATTACTAAGTATTAACTAACTTTATTTATTATAAAAACTCTATTTAAGAGTAATCTAGTATACTAGTTATAAGTTAGGTCTAATATATTCCTTATAAGTAATATCCTTCTATAAGATATTCTACCTATATAGATATATATCTAAACTATTATAGAAGAAAGAATTAAATCTCTTTCTTTTATATATCTTAGTCCTAAATACTAGATCTAGACTATCTCTAGTATATCTATAAGATAGAAGTATAGAGGGGTTAAGAATTAATAGTAGTATAGAAAGAACCCTTATATATTCTTCTTATAGGTAATCCTTAAAGCTTTGAATAAATATAACTATCTTTTATAGGGAGGTAGTAGAGAGCTATAAAGAGTATAGGTTTTTAGTAGGTTTAGAATAGTATAGTAAGCTATAGTATACCCTACTATAATAAAACCTTATTATTATTAATCTAAGAGTCTAAATATTAATAAGAGTAATATTATATAAATAGTTAATATAGAGAGATTATAAATATATATAATATATAATATAATTTTTTTAGCTAGCTTTTATTATAACTAGGTAGTACTTATCCTAGTAGATAGTAGATATCCTATTATAATATAACTTTATAAAAGGTAAGTATTTCTTATAACTTATTTATAAATATAATATTACTTTATATATTAAATACTTATTTAGAGTATATTTTATCTTTAATAGTATAGTAGTAAAGCTTCTACTTTATAGTCTTAGCCTAATTAAGTATATTCTAGAATATAAACTAAAATATTTATTTCTTATATCTCTTTTATTATAATAGCTAGCTTAGATTACTATCTAGTAAATTAATATATACCTCTTTAGTATATAAGGGCTAGGCCTAGTAGTAGTACTAAAGAAAGTATTAGTATACCTTATAATAGATAACTACCTTTTTAAACTAGTTCTTAAAGGTATATAGCTTAATATAGAGTAATCTTAGGGTTATATACTATAGCTTCTAAAAATAAATAATTATACCTTTATAGGGAGGTAAATCTTTACTTTATAGTACTAAGTTAATATCTTTATAAGCTAACTTTAGTACTATTATAAAGGTTTACTAAAGTAGTAGTCCTATTATTTATCTTTATAACTCTTATAAAGTATTTTAAATATATTAAATATACCTTTATATTATAAATTATCTAAAGGTATTTAATAATACTAATAATAGTATCCTTATAGCTCTAAAGATTAAGTATATATAGGAAGTAGAATATTATCTATAAGATAATAGCTTCCTACTACTTATAATCCCTAGCTTAGCTATAAGCTAATAGTATAGTATTATAGATTAAGGTTAGTATATATACCTTATCCTCTAGGAAAATTAATATAAAGTTAGCCTATTCTACCTACTAAGTATACTCTTTATTATACTCCTTATTAAACTAGTTACTATTATTACTATTAAGGATAACCTCCTATCTACTAGAAGTTTTTATATAGTCTTTATATTAGCTTTTAAGAGTATAAGGTTAACTATATTAATATATTATAATATTATATATACTATTAAATATATAAACTTACTATATATTCTTAACCTTACCCTCTTTATACTTAATAGCCTTTTTCTATTATAACCTAGTTATATTTTAAAACTCTAGTATAGCTTATAAGCTCTATACTACTTAGTTAATTATAATCTAGATCCTCTTCTTAGTAAGATAAGTAGCCCTCTATATCTTATCTAGGGAATTATTCTATTATTATTATTTTATAACTATCTTATTACTTAAGTATTTATCTTTTCTTTTTCTTTTATAGACTATCTTTATAAGATTAGGATTAGGTATACTTAAAGAAACTTCCTAAAGATAAGCTTATTAGTTTAGGTAGAAAATATATAAGTATAATAATAAGAGATATAAGGGTTAGAAGAGGGAGGAGGGAGGAGTAATAAGTATAAGATAGGGTTAGGGATAGGTATAGAATTTTATATAGGGTAAATATAGAGGTACTATTTTAAAGCCTAATATTATAATTAGCCTACTCCCTTTTTTTATCTAAGGCTAAGCTAACTATCCTAGTATTAATAACTATATTTATATAACTATATTACTAGTATATAAGTTTTTCCTTAGTATTTAGTAGTATTCTTTTTCTATAATTTTAGTAAAGTAATTTATAACTAATAGTATAGTAGTTAGATTAGAAGGGTCTATTTTTAGTTTATTTTATTAACCCTAGGTTATACTATACTATCCTCTCCTTCTCTAACTACCTCTCTATTATTTTATCTATTATATTAATATCTAACCTATACTACTTACTCTTTCTAATCTCTTCCTTATTTTACTCTTTATCTATACTATCTAGTAGGTTAAGGTTAATAGTATTAGTAGTATTATTACCCTTCTCTCTATTATTCTAGCTTATATTACTAGATAGAGTACTTTTATTATATATACCTAGTAATCTTATAGAGCTAAGTTCTTTTAACCTATTTTTATTATCCTCCTTATCCTTACTACTATCTTTATTATACTTACTCCCTTTATTATTAGTATAAGACTATATTTTATACTTCCTTTAACCCTTTAAACTTAAAACTATAGAATCTAATCCTTCTAGAATAATTAATAGCTACTAGCTAAGATTAATATTCCTTAGGAGGCTATTTAAAGGATAGTAGGGTAACTATTCTATAATACCTTTTATACTTCTAGCTTATAGAAGATAAATAACTATATTTCTTTTAAGGTTAATAAAGAAACCTAAAACTTTTAGACTTAGAGCTTTTATCTTATCTTTATTCTTACCTAAACTTTATTTACTAATTAGTTTAGCTATATCTCTTATCTTATTATAATTATAAAGCTACTAGTCTTTACTTTTTAGCTTTTTCTTTTTAGGTAAACCTTATATTAGGTTATACTTATTAGATAGTAGGAGGAGGATACTTTCTTTAAATATATTAATAAGGTCTAATATAGAGTAGAGTAGATATATTAGCTTAGAAAGATATTTAGTATTTTTAAGGAGCTTCTCCTTCTCTATATAAGTCTTCCTAGTTATCTATAACTAGATAAGTTAGAGTATTATTAAGCTCCGCCTAACCCCCTTTCTAGGTATAATCTTATACCTCTCTAGGAGGAGCTTAATAGAGTATCTTAGGTAGTTAAATATATAGGATTATAAGGAAGAGTATTAGTAGGTACTTACTAGAGTATTATTTAAGCCCTTTAGTAATATAGTAATATATATTATATCTAAATAAGTATTTACCTATTATATTTCTATATTAAGTACTTTCTATAGTTTATTATATAGTTATAGAGTATTAAGATAATTATAGTAGTTATAGAACTTCCTAATTATAGGCTTTAGCTATTAGACCTTAAATAGCTAGAGTAGTTAGAATATTATCTTAATATTCTTCTTAGAGGGTTAGGGTATAGTAGATAAGATTTCTATATTAACTAATAATATTATAAAATATTCTAGTAAGCCTATAGGTTTATTATTACTAATATTAATTTAAGAGTTTATAGTTAAGGTTTATAGTATCCCTTAGTACTATAAGAAGTAAGCTATAAAGCTTTAGTACTTTCTATCTTAGCTAAAAGTATAGATAATATTATAAAGTAGTATTACCCTAAAAATAAAGATATAAGTAATAATATTAAATATAATCTACTAGTACTTTAGTTTTATAACCTATATAAGTATACTTTTTACTTTTTACCTTTTTACTAAACCTTAGACCTTCTTTAATACTACCTCTACTAGTTTAGTAAGATTAATTATATTATTATTAAGGATAAGGGTTATATATAGAAGCTTTTCTAAGGTATTTATAAATAAGACCCTATTATTAATAATTAGTTACTTAAGGCTACCCTTAAAGTATTAGTACTCTTTAACCTTCTTATAAGAGTTTAGTTATAGTTAGTTATCTATTTATAGTATTAGTATATATTCTTTATAGTTAGTTATATTTATAGAGAATTTAGTTATATAGTATATTTAGGGGTATTAACTTTATATTATTAGGATCTCCTTATTTTTAGGTTATACTACTATTACCCTAAGATACCCCTATTTCTTAGGTTATACTAGTATTTTCCTTCTCTAAAGTAAAGGTAATATCTTTAGGTATTAGATTATTACTCTTTTTAGTTCTACCTATTTTTTCTTTAGATTAGCTATTCTAAGTCCTATCTACTTATTCTTTAGATTAGCTAGCTAGTTAATAATTAGAAGGATCTTATAGTATAAATAGCTCTAGCTATAGTTAAATAGTTCTATATATAGTACTTCTAGTTTTACTTTTCTTAAAGTAAAACTAAGTAAGGTTTATAATAGTAGTACTTATTCTATCTTATATCTCTATATTCTTCCTAGGGTATTTCCTAATATAGTTCTTAAGTAGAGCTTTTATTTCCTAATATAGTTTATTAGTATCCTATAGTAGGTTCTCTTAGTTATAGCTAGGTTTATCTATACTATTTAGGTAGTCTAGTAGACTATATATAGATATTATAGGTTATTAGCTATATAAGGCTTATATAGATTAACTATCTTAGTAGAGTATAAGCTATATAGGCTATCTACTACTAGTATAAGCTACTAGTAGTTAGGTTTTAAGGTGCTTATATTATTATTTTTTAATAGCCCTTAGAGTTACTATTTTATTATTAATATTATTATTCTAAGAGAGTATAAAGGCTATCTTTATAAATAGGTATAATATAGCTTAAATAGTCTTAAAATAAAAAGGTAGGTTTCTATCCCCCTCTAAAATTAATAAGAAAGTAAAAGTAGGCTTATTAAGGAATATATTTATAAGTATATAGAGGTTAGTATACTATATAATATATTTATAAGCTAATAGAAAATTATAAAAGTAGGGAGATATATCTTAGATAATATAAGCTATATATCTAGCTAGAGATAAAGGGGTTAGTAAGTCTAAGCTTTTTAATAGTTATCTAATAAAGATTAGAGTATTCCTATAGTAGAAGTAGTCTTTATACCTAGAATTTAGTAGATACTACTAGATAGTAAATTTACTCTAGTATTAGAAATTATAGCTTATATATAAAATAAAAAAAAAAAAAAATAGACTTTAAGATAATTAGATAAAAGTAATATATTTATACTTATAGAAGTTTATTATATTCTTCTATAAGCTAATATCCTAGACCTTAGCTAGTTCTTATTAAGGTAGAATTTTTTTATATATAATAGGGTTATTACTAGACCTTAGTATACTATCTAGCTTAGTAAGTATCTTACTTATCTACTTAGGGTTATATAAGTAAAGCTACTCTTACTCTAGATATATTTAGTAGAACTATAGCTTTTATAGTTTATAGTTAAGGGTTACTAGTATTTTATTAGGTAGATTAGGGTAAATAAATATAGTTTAGGATTAAAAAAAATAGTACTAGAGGGTTATCTTAAGCCTTTTAAGGAAAGCTAGTATAGGGTACTTTATCTATATCTATTTATAGTAGGTATAGAACTCTATAATATCTTAGTAAAGGTACTTAATATTAGTATTAGCCTAGATAAAGTTAAAGAACTTAAGGCTAATATAGAACTATATAGCCTTATTTATCCTAATAGTTACTAATTTCTTACTTAGTATTAGCCTATATTATTCCTTAAAGGCTTTAATTTATATATAGGACTATTTAAGGTTATTATCCTTAATAGCCTTTTTAACTTTATCCTTTAACCCTATATTACCCTATCTAAATAGCTTCTTAAGTACTATAGTATAGAATAAGGCTAGTAGTATTACTACTAATAGTTTATATATAAACTCCTTTATTTTAGGTAGTAGGGTTATATTATATATAGTAACCCTTTTATATAGCTAGTTTAGTATAGTATTAAAAAATTATTACTAGTCTATTTACCCTAGTTAGAGCTACTAGTTAGGGAGTTACTTATTACTAATAAGTACTTAGTATATATTACTAATAAGTTAAAGCTAGGCCTAGTTAAATATCCTAGTAGGGAAGAATAAGAAACCCTTCTCTTATTATATCTATTTTAGACTAAAACCTAGATATTATTATATTTACTTCCCTAAGTAGTCTAGCTTATCTAGTAGGGTTATATACTTAGATAGTATTACTCTATAGAATAGCTATAAATAGTAGAATAAAAGGGTATATATTAATATTACCCTATCCTTAATATATAGTAAGTCCTAGTAATAACTAGTTATAAAGTTTATAGTTATAAAGATCTTATATATATTATACCTAATAAAGCTAAGGTAGTTATACTTTTTAATAATAAAGAATATATCTTACTATACTATAGTATATAGATAGTCTAATAAGACTTATAGGTTTAACCTAGGTATAGTACTAGGATAGATATCCCTTATAGTACTTAAATTAATACTCTTAATAGTAGTAGCCCTAGTAAAGCTATTAATAAAGCTAAAGTAGTTATCCTCTTCCTTCTTAATAATTTTCTAGAGCTAAGAATTAACCTTAATCTTAAAATACTAAGAGTACCTATTACTCTTAGTATCTTCTATAGTCCTTAGGTAATAGTTAAACTAATAGATAGTATAACCTAGTATATTCTATACTTTCTTTTATCTATTAATACTATCCTTATATATAGCTAGGTAGATAGACTTATTATACTTAAGATATATAAAGTTATTATTTAAGAAGACTTTAGAATTCCTATTAATAAATATCCTTTTCTTAGTATAATAGGATTAGATATATATAAAGCTATACTCCTTTAGTATATTCTATTTTATAAGCTTTATAGTAATAAAGTAGTTATTATAGAGCTTATTAATAGGGTAGTATATAACTCTATTATACTTAGAGTAAGGTAATATTAGGTAATAGGTATAGATCTTATTATTACCCTTAAATAGAGAAGATTCTTTCTTTATTATAGAGTAATATCTAATTAACCTAGCTACT
>JAJLLZ010000022.1:0-115867 GCA_021188095.1 Diaporthe vexans
TAATGTATGGTTAGCTCAGTTTATTCTTACTTTATTAGTTAGCCCCTTGGCTAGACCAGGGAAGCAGAAGGCGTAATGTTAGTCTAAACTGATAAGAAAGGAGTTAATGAATTATAGGAAAGATTTTTAGGTATATTTAAGGCCTGTCGGTTTCGCCTTCCATACTACGACTTCGTCGCAAAGCCAGGCGGCTGGCTTCGCAGCCGCCTGGCTTTGCTAAGGAGAAGCTATATGGGCAGCCAAGCTAGAAGTCTCCTTTACTATAATTTCAGTAAGCAGTTAATAGGTCTTCGTAGTAATAGAGTAAATGAATTTTTGTATCAAGGTCGCCTTCTGTATTTTTTGGCACCTTCGGCAGCACCTACGGCGAGCTGACGTAGTTGCCAGACAGACTTCTGCCGACTTATCCTTAGCAAAGCCAGGCTGCCTCCTGACTTCTAACGAAGTCAGGCAGGTGCCAGTATGGCAGGAGGGGGGCGCAAGCTCCCGGCAAGAAGCCGCCGTAAAACCAGGCAACAGGAGGACGACGCAGTCGTGATAGATTCACTCTTGGCTTATTTAGTGGAATAGGAACATTTAGGTAAATATAATTAATATAAATTCCTCAAAGAGGTATACTATTTTAGGATTTAAAATGAACAATTTATTCTTAGTTAATGAAACGTTTACAAATGGTTATTTAGCAAATATATTAAATATAATTTCTTTATTTGCAATATTTTGTGGTGTGTTTGTTATTATAAGCAAAAACCCTGTAGTGTCAGTATTATTTTTAATTGGATTATTTGGTAACATTGCTTCTTATTTAATCTTAATAGGATTAGGCTTTATGGGTTTAGCATATTTAGTTGTATATATAGGAGCTATATCTATATTATTTTTATTTATTTTAATGCTTATTAATATTAGAATAAGTGAGTTACAAAGTAATACTAGAAATACTATACCTTTAGCTATTACTATAACAATAGCATTAAATTATCCTTTATTTAAATTATTACCTTACGATGTGGCAATTTTAAGTAATAATTATTACATGAATAATGTTTTATACGATATATCTTTAAACAAATACAATTCAAATTATTTTAATAATTTAAATATATATAATAACAATTTATCTTTTGTTACTAGTAATATGTGAGATGGAAATTTAGCCGAAACTGGTCATATTGCAAGTATAGGTAGTGTTATGTACACTAATTATAATATGTGACTTTTAATAGCAAGTTTCATTCTTCTTTTAGCTATGGTAGGTTGTATAGTTATAACATTAAAACCATTTGTACCGTCAAAGAACAATTAGTTTTTTGCGCTAGCTCTGGGGCGCCTTTTGTATTTTTTGGCTTCTGCCTCCTGACTTCTAACGAAGTCAGGCAGGTGCGAAGCAAAAAAAATATAGCTGCCTGACTTAGTTAGTATGGCACCTTCTAGCGCAGCTAAGCTAGAAGTCGTATTATACTCTAAAAAATTGAAATAGGGGGAGGGGAGTTAATTCTCCTCTATCCTAAAAGAAATTAGCTCAATGGTAGAGCAACCGTTTTACACACGGAAGGTTGGGTGTTCGAGTCACCTATTTCTTATCTAAACCCCTCCTGACTGGCTTCGCTAGGCTGGCTGAAATTAATTTATACGCCTCCTGACTTCTCCTTACGGCTGCGAAGCCAGCCTAGCGAAGCCAGGCTGCCTGGCTGCCTGACTTCGTTTAGGTGCCAGTATGGCAGGAAGCCAGCCTGGCTACGCGGCTGCTGCCTTCTGGCGGCTGCGAAGCCAGCCTGGCGCCTAAACGAAGTCAGGCAGCTAAGAAGGTGCCAGTAGTTGCGGGCAACTACTGGCTTCGCCAGCCTGACTTCTGGCCCCTCCTGACTTCTAACGAAGTCAGGCAGGGGCACAGGGATATTTTCCTGCAGCTTGGCTGGCTGCGGCGGCGGTTATGCCGCCAGTCTAGCTTCTTACGGCTGCGAAGCCAGCCTAGCGAAGCCAGGCGGCTGACTTCTGGCCCCTGACTTCGTTTAGGGGCACAGAAATCAGGCTGACTTCGTTAGTATGGCACCTTCTAGCGCAGCTAAGCTAGAAGTCGTAGTATGCTAGGGAGGTTGCTAGGCAGTCAGTATGGCTGTTAGGCTAAAAATTATAAATTTTATACGGATTAGAGCCAGGCGGTTAGGCGTCTCATTTGGGTTGGGAAATAGTTATGTTCGATTCATAATAATCCGAATTAAATATAGTTCCTTTTTATTTTTTTTTTTTATAAAAAAATAAGAAGGAAATATAAAGACATAAGAAATGTAAATGATATATTAGCTATAAAATAGTATAAAAAGAGACTATTATGGAAATATAAAGCCATGTGTTAAAGAGAAATTTGTTATCTTATGGAAACATATAAACTCTAAGATAAATTACTTGATAAACGAAGCGAATTGAAATATCTAAGTAGCTTCAGGAAAAGAAATCAAAAGAGATTTTATGAATAGTGTGAACGAAAATAAAATAGCCTATTAATAAGTAAAATGGTAGAAAAACTGTTTGAATATATTCATTTGGTTGGGCGTTCCGCAAGGTTGACGTTTTGGTTAAATGAATGTGGGGAACCTTCCTCAAAGGCTAAATATAACACATGAGCATCAGAGAATTAGTACCGTAAGGGAACTATTGAAATAGTAGTTTTATAAGCAGCTCGAGTTGTATTTGAAAACAAGAGCGTACCTTTTGCATAATGGGTCACCAAGTTAACATTAGATGCGAGCTAATTAGTATTGCGTAGTTAAAACGATCATAATGTAACAGAAAATGATAAGTGTCTAAAGTTAGACCCGAAGCCTAGTGATCTTACTATAGTCAGGGCTATAAAGGCTCGAACGGGTTATTGTTGCAAAAATATCCGATGAACTATGGTAAGCATAGTGAAAGACAATTCTGACTAGGATAGCTGGTTTTCTGCGAAACCTATAATAGTAGGCAATTTAAGTAACATCAAAGCAGGTACAGAACTTAATCTCAGACCAGATGTAAATTTTCAGCAAGAGTACAACTTCTTGGCTGCGAAGCCAAGCCTGGCTTCGCTAAGAACAACAAACTAGGCTTCGCTCTAGATGAGGAAAGAAACTGTAGACGGAACTCGCCTAAAGCTTATGGCTGAGGTAAAGCGGCCTCTAAGTTTTTAACCTTAAGGTTAAAACGATGAGAAAATAGATTGACTACACCGCTAACATTTTAGTTTCAGTGCTGCTTCTGACCGTGAGGTAAGAAGGTCCATTGAAAGTAAGTGCAAAATGTGCTGGAAAATGTGTAGTCTAATCTTGTTTAGAACAACAAACTAAAAAGATGAGTTATAAATAAGATAATAAAACCGTACCTAAAGACTGCCGCACAAGTAAGCTAGTAGAGAATACGAAGGCGTAAGAGATAACAATCATAAAGGAACTCGGCAAATTGATACCAAAACTTCGGGAAAAGGTAGGCTCATTAGTCTTGGTTAATACAAGTAAAAAGGAAGAAGCATAAAAGGATGTTGTACGACTGTTTAATTAAAACACAGCACTTTGCAAAAAGATGATAAATCTAAGTATTGAGTGTGATACCTGCCCGGTGCCGGCTGGTTAACGGAAATAACTAAATTTTCATAGATTTGGTGTAGAAGGAAACCCCGGTTAATGGCGGCCTTATAAGTGAGGGTCCTAAGGTAGCGGAATACCTTGGCCGTTAAATGCGGTCTTTGCATGAATGGTGTAACGATACAACAGCTGTCTCTATGATTGACTCTGTGAAATTGGAATAACTGTGCAGATACAGTTTACCTCTAGTTGGACGAGAAGACCCTATGCAGCTTTACTGTTACTAATTATTGAGTATAATAACAGCAAATCTTAGTATATAAGGTAATTGATCAGATGGAAGTGAAATACCTTTATTTGTTTATTATATTATTATGGAATAATGCATTTTTTGTCCGGTGTTGAACCCGATATTTATGTATTATAAACATCTGACTCTATGAAAAGGGAGAACATTTGCTAGGAGACAGTTTATGCGGGGCACAGACCCCATAAAGAGTAGATGGGAGTGTCTAAGGATTATGATGTTTGTAGCAATGTGTACATAAAATTTTATGATGGCTTGCTGCAATTAATTTTTGTATATCTAGGGCCGTGCTTGGTATCACCAGCCGGTCTCTTAAAAGATAATTTTTGTTTGTAGTTAAATATAACTTAGTTGTATTTAATCCTTTGCTAGTACGAGACGTATAAGGGCGTACATATTATTAAAAGGGTAAGATTTTAGCTATAGAGAAATTAGCTTTAGTTAAAAAGTGTTGTGTAGTATAACACTTTTTCTAGTTATTAGATTCTACTTTCCAGTGTTTTTAATAATAATGTAAACTAACTATCAAGTTTAACGGCTTAATCTTGCTTTACTGTTTGATTCACAACAAATCTTACAGTCGCGTAAGCGGGGCATAGGATCACAAGACACATTAAGGAAAGGTCTTGGATTTTTGGAAAAGCTACGCTAGGGATGTTTGTCCTTTAATTTTTTTTCTTGTTATTACCTACTTCTATCTTGCCGACTTCTAGCTGGCGGCTTCTAACGAAGTCAGCCTGGCGAAGCCAGTAGGCAATATTTAATAAGGTACTAGGCATAGTTTAATGAGCCTGGCGGCTTTGCCTTATCGGCGGCTTCTAGCGAAGCCAATAATTTCCTTTTAAAGAAAACTTATTTTACCGCTGCTTGGCGTAGCCAGGCTGCAGTAAAATAAAGTATGCAGGCATGCTGGCAACTACGTCAGCAGCCAGCCTGACTTCTGGCCCCTGACTTCGTTTAGGGGCACAGGGAAATAGATATAATAGATAAGAGCTAAAGACTAGCAAGAAAACGATTAAGAATAATATTGGGTTAATTTCAAAAATTACTTATATTGGCGAAGCCAGCCTGGCACCTAAACGAAGTCAGGCAGCAGCCTGACTTCTGGCCCCTGACTTCGTTTAGGGGCACAGGGATAAAGAATATAAGTAAATTTGAAGCGAAATTTATCTTAGCATAAATATATAGAGATAAAAACGTTCAACGACTAATAGGTGAGTAATGCTAACAATAATCCTAAATTGAAACCCAACACTTTTTTATTATATATGTTCAAAAAAAAAAAAGAAAATAAAATATAAATATTATTATAACGAATAAAAAAAAAAAATGAAAGAAAATAAAAATTTATTAGAAACTGCTCGTTACCTTAGTCCCTTATCATTCCAAGATGCATCTAGAGCTTGTGCCAAAAAAACGGTATTAGGTGAAGTATCGGCGATGGAAGGGACTACAATTTTAAAAACAAATCTAAAGAATAATTCTAAATTGAGACCATTTAATAGAATAATTGGTGATGTAGGAAAGATGCAATACTTTCCTGCATGATCTAAAGAATGAAGAAATAGTGTTTATCATTATAATAGTAATTTAATCAAAAATTTTCCTGTATATGATATAAATATTTATAAAATAATAAAAAGCTATTTTAACATGTTTTTTAATCACCAGTTTCTTAAATATGATTATATTCGTCCCAAAAGAAGACGTTTATCCTTTAATAAAATATTTTTAGCTAGACCTGAAATTAAACATACTAACTCTAAAGCTATTATAACTCTATATGCTTTTAATAGAGAAAAGTTTGCTTTATTAAAAAAAATCAAAATTTTGACTCTTTTAACTAAAAAGATAATTAAAACTATTGTGGCGACTTCGTCGGCACGCCAGCCTAATTTCGGCCGAAGCATGCCAGCCTCTGAGCTTGCGCCAAGAAGAAATTATTTATTAAAAATAGAAAATATTTTTTTTAAATTTAATATGATTTCTGCGATATTAAAGGATAGAAATCTACTCCAAGATTTTTATGCTTATTATTTAACTTTAAAAACAAGTAAAAGTAAGGCAAAAGAACAAGCAAATAAATGAATAAAATTGATTTTTAATAAAGAACTTATTCTAATTAGAAAATATAAATTTAGACTAAATCTTAATAAGTATAAATTTGAAGATAAATTATTATATGGATTAAGTAATATTATTAGAAAGCTTTATAATAAAGAAATCGAATTTAATATTGTTAACTTAAAAAATATAGTTTTTAATACAGATTTATTTACGCAAATCTCTACATTAAAAATTAAGAAGAGAAATGCTAAAGTTGTAAGAATAATGAACATTATGTTAAATAAAGCTAACTTACCTTACTTGAACAGAATCCAGGAAACAGGTAGATTAGATAATAATGTAAGTCTTAGATTAGTAGAAAATAAATATAAAACTCTTAATATAAGAAATATCTTAGGTACTAAATTTAATTTAGATAAACTATTAAATAAAGTATATGTTAGAGCGCAAGCTCTTAATGATAGATTATTACCACTACGACGTAGCCGTCCTAAAAATATATTAAGAGTTGGGCTTAACCAGCAAGCTCCTATTCTGCCGAAGGCTGGGGGCGCAAGCTCGGTTTCACCTGAAGCTGGGTTGTATGATATGGTATTTAATTCTATTAAATATAAAAACATGGGAGGAATTAGAATGGAAGTTAAAGGAAGGTTAACTAAACGTTATAGAGCCGATCGTAGTGTTTATAAATTACGGTGAAAAGGTGGATTGAAAAATATTGACTCTTCTTTTAAAGGATTGTCAGTAAGAAAAAACCGTGGTCACATTAATCCTAATGTTGGTTATTCTATTTTTGCATCTAAACGTAGAGTAGGGGCTTTTGCTGTGAAAGGATGAATGAGTGGTAAATCTTAATCTACGACTGGCTTCGGAGCGAAGCCAGTCAGTAGTATGGAAGCCAGAGTAGGTTGGTAGGTAGTTTTAAACGTAGGCGTGTTATATATAATAAAAAAGTGAAGACATAGTCTGAACCATTTTGTAAAAAATGGAAATATTTGGAGGCTGTTGGTCATACTTTTAGTTAGGAGCGAAGCCAGGCTTCCATACTGGCTACACAGTCAGGAGAAGCCAGCCTGGCGCCTTCGGCAGCTAAGGAGGAGCAAGGTGCCAAGCCCCCCTCGGGGGTATACGGATTAGTAGTCAAGTGGTATGACACAGCTCTTTCAATGCTGGGATCGCGGGTTCGAATCCCGCCTAGTCTACAGGAGGTATCTCGTTTTTCTATCATGAATTGAGAAACGTTTCGCATTCTTGGACCCGGGAGAGTTTGGGGGTCGGCTTTGTCTCGTTTGATTTGTTGTTAGTAAAACCCATAGGCTGCACCTAAACGAAGTCAGGCTTCCTTACTACGACTTCTAGCGTAGCCAGCGAAGCGAGTAGTAAGGAGAAGCCAGCCATACTGACTGACGAAGTCAGGCTGCAGCCAGTCAACTAGAATTAGCAAGCTCGCTCTTAATAATTTTTAGTTTACAATATTATTTCCTGTGAGTATAAATATATAAGAAAGGAATAAAAAGTTATTTTTGACTACTTGGCGGCTTCACATGGCTTCCATACGGCGGCACGCCATCCTTCGGCAGGCGCCATACTACGTCAGGAGGAAAGCTCTAAATAACTTATTTATCAAATAAATTATCTTTAACTAATTTTGGGGCTGGCTACGTTAGTAGTTGTCCTCAAATTTTAATCTGAGTGCTGGAATTGGTAGACAGTGGGCACTTAAAATGCTCTGATTTAATATCGTAGGTGTTCAAGTCACCTCTCAGATAGAATTATTATTATAGTAATTTTTTATTTACTTTAAGCGTTCTTTGGCAACTACGGCGGTTTGGCTTCTTACGGCTGCGAAGCCAGCCTGACTTCGTTAAGGCTTAACGAAGTCAGGCTGGCTGCGGCTGCGAAGCCAGCCTGACTTCGTTAAGCCTGACTTCGTTTAGGTGCCAGCCTGGCTTTGCTAAGTAAGGCAGCTAGGATGGTGCAGCCAGGAGAGCTTGCGCCTGCCTAGTTTCTCTTGCGTCCGAAGGCAGGAGGGCTAAATATATATTATGGAAGGGTTAGGGGATATAGTCTAGTTTGGTAAAACTCTAATTTTGCATATTAGTATCCCAGGTTCGATTCCTGGTGTCTCCATTCTTTAATTTTGGCACGTGATTTCTAGCTTAGCGAAGCCAGCCGCAGGGATATGGCGCCTGCCGAAGGATGGCGTGCCGCCTTTGGTGCCGCCATCCTTCGGCAGGCGCCGATAATATGGAATATTTGGTAGGTAGCTTTAGGGTCGCAACCTAAATGCGTAGTGTGGTAGAGGATGGACGGTTACACACGGATGGAACACATATCTTGTCGCTAGTGATTCGATAATATAGATTTTATTCAATTTGGCGGCTCCTTCGGAGGCAAGGGCCTTGTATCCTAGATTTCAGGACGGCTAACGAAGTCAGCCTAGCGAAGCCAGGGATTCTTTTGATGCTAGAAATAAAAGCTTAGGGTGAGCTCGAGAAGCTCAATTGGTAGAGCAGAGCATTGAAGCTGCTTTGGTTGTAAGTTCAAGTCTTATCTCGAGCAAATTATTATTTAGCTACTTCTCCTGGTGGGCGCAAGCTCTGCCGGCTTCGCCCCCCCCCTTTTAGGGATCAGTAGGTAGGCTTTCTAGCTTAGCGAAGCCAGACTTCTTAACGAAGCCTGGCTTCGCTAAGCTGGAGAATCCAGTCGCCAGGGAGGTTAGTCATATAGGTTAGGGTTAAGGAGGGAGGGTTATAAACTCTTTTCTTATAAGGGAGATGAAGAAATTGGTAAACTTAGGTAATTTAGGCTTATCTGATCGCGAGATCTTGCAGGTTCAAGTCCTGTTCTCCCTATGTATTTTATTCTGAGCTTTCCTTCCAACCATACTTCGTCAGGCAGGAGGAGCCGTCAGGACTATTTTATTTAATAGTGTATGTTGAATACCTAATCCCCATCCGGGGGATTAGAAGAAGGATACTTCTTTTGTAGGCGCAAGCTCACATTCAGGAGTATTCAACCTAAATATCTTGTGGACTAATGGGTAAGTCATAAATTTTTGGTATTTACTAATGAGTGTTCGAATCACTCCAAGATAAGGGTTAGTTTTTATTTTTTTTTTTTTTTACTTTTAGCCAAGGAGTAATATAGCCTAATATACGAGCTTGCGCCTTGGTGAGAAAGATGCGTTATCTTTATTAAAATGGTACTAATGTTGTAACAAATTAATAAGTAGACTTCGGCTACCCCCTTTTTAGGGATCAGGAGGCAGTGTATTTATTTTTATAAGCAGAAAAAGCTTATACTTTAAAAATAAATACCGATGGCGAGCTTTGTGTCTTTTAGCGAAGCCTACTTCAATTTTATTAGTTTTATACTAATAGTATAGTTAATTTAGAGAATATCTATTTAAATTTTACCATTTAGTACAACGGCTTCGTCGCCGTCTTGCAAGTTCTAGTTTTGTATAAGTATTATCTTAAGATAAGAACCTTATTTAAAGTATATAGTAATTCTCATTAGCTCAATGGTAGAGCCGGATACTTCTAATATCCTGATTTTAGTTCGAGTCTGAAATGAGAAGATAATCTTTAAATTTATAACAATTTTTGATATGTTTTGCGACTTCTGCGTAGCCAGCAAAGCTAGGTGGCATCCTGGCTGACTGCCTAGTTGGCATACTACACCGAAGGCGGCTGCTTGAACCCGCCTTCGGCGGGGTTAGGTTTCTAGCGCAGCCGCCTTCTGGCGGCTGCTGGCGGCGTAGCCGCCAGAAGGTGCCAGCCTCAGCAAGAAAAATCGAGTTTTTCCGAAGGCAGCCAGCCTGGCGGCGGCTACGCCAGCCAGCCAAAAAGGACCTCTTTTTTAGTTGTAGAGTCTAAAGTTTTTATTTTACAAACTTTACTTTTACTCGCTACTTCACCGCTGAGATTAAGCTTAGAAAGAAAAAAATAAATTCAATCTAATGCCACCTTATGACCCCCTCCCCATCGGTAATGCCACTGACCCCCCTCCCCATCGGAGAAAAGAAAGCTATCCATTTTTTTAGAATTTTTTCTGCCTATAAAGAAATTGAAGAAAGGCAAGCGAATGAAAAAAGAAATAAAATGAGCAAAAATAGCGAATGAGCAAAGTAAATAATGAATGATCAAAATAAATAGCGAATGATCAAAAGAAATAAACAAGTTTCAGCTAATCCTCCAGCTGACTTTGGACAAAGGCATTCCTCAAAATATTTCGAGCTTGCGCCGAGACAATTCAGAAAAAACTGAACGAATCACCTTGGAAACGGTCGTGACAATGTGGTCGACCTCCTCCTTTGTGACAATGTATGCGGGGGCGAGAATTATAGTATCTCCCTTATGCCCGTCAGCACAACCTGTGCTAGGGTAGACAGTCATGTTGAATGGGGGTGAGATAGCCAAGTCGAGGACTTTCTGAGCAATCCCAAGTTTCGGATCGAAGGGCTGCTTGGTCGCTTTATTCTCCACAAACTCCAGACCCCAAAAAAGACCTTTTCCTCGAATGTCTCCAACATTAGGGTGATTTCCAAGAGCCGCACGAAGACCTTGCTCTAGATAGGCTCCCTGCTTAACGACATTGTCCAGCAAATTTTCTTCCCGGATGAATTGTTGAACCCGAAGAGCAGCTGCTGCCTGTACAGGCATAGCCTCGTAGGTCAACCCATGGATGAATTCTCCAGTTCCTTGTTTCACCACTTTGAGTATCTTTTCAGATAGCATCACAGAAGCGATGGGTTGATATCCGCCACCAAGTCCTTTGGCGTTGGTTTGGATGTCAGGTACAACGTCCTCTGCTTGCCATGCATGCAAAGTGCCGGTTCGACCCATTCCACACATGACTTCGTCAAGTATAAAGAGAGCACCGTATTTGTGGCAAACCTCCTTCATAGCCTTTAGGTAGCCTGGGGCATAGGGAGCACAGCCAAGGGCGGCGCCCACAACTGGTTCAGCGATGAAGGCGGCCACTGTGTCGGGTTCTAGCTCCTGGAATTTATCATCGAGTTCCTTTGCTTTCCGACTAATAAAGTCGTGATCTGATTCGCCGTCTTGTTGCTGACGATAAGTATAACATGAAGAAATGTGATGAACATATTCCGGCATGAGGTATGGAGTGTAAGGTTCTTGTCGGGCATGAAATTCTGAGACACTCAAAGCCCCAAGTGTGTTCCCATGGTAAGATCTCTTGCGGGCGATGAAGTTGAGACGACGCGTTTGCTTGTTTTGTTCGTAGAAATATTGACGAGACAGCTTGAGAGAGGCTTCCATAGCCTCGGAACCTGAGCCCGTTAAGTAGACTCCGGCCATTTTCCCACCGGTACCCTTAATGAGTTCCTGGCATAATTCCTCTACAACCTCGTTGCGCCAGAATGCGGCAGCCAGGTACGGAATTCCCGTGTTCATCTGGTCATTGACCGCCTTGATGACTTTTTCGTTTCCGTGGCCAATACAAGCGACAGCTGCACCAGTAGTTGCATCGAACACCTTCCGCCCATCGGTGGTCTCAAGGTAATTCCCCTTTCCAGCCTTGATCTTGAGGTAAGGCTTGTTGAGATTGCGAAGAAAAGAGTAATCCTGAGTAGATTGAGCGATCTTGGATGAAGAAGCCATAATGCTTGATGGTGTTGGTGTTGGTGTTGGTGTTGGTGTTGGTCTTGGTGTTGGTGTTGTGAGGAATTTTATTCTGCTGGGCACCTGACTTCTGCCTGACGAAGTATGGATGGGGGCCGCAAAAGTTGCTTGTGGTAAATGTTGATTGATTCTGATTGATTTGGGCTACGCCGTGATTGATGGTGATTGACTGTGAATAAAGATAATTCTGACTCCTCCGAAGGAAGGGAATCTCGCCCTTATATATAGTTTTCTGTAGCAAAAATCACGCGCTGGTCTTTGCCGTCTAACTCTTGTGTGCGGCTGGCAACTACTGGCACCTTCGGCAGCACCTTCGGCAGCAGCCAGTCAGGGTGGAGAAAATTTTGATTTGTAATTAAAAGCCGAGGTATCTGGCTTTAACCGAGGTATCAAAGGTAACTTGAGGTTAGATTCATTAGGCAGAAAGTTTCTATGACTCATAATCGAACCATATTACATCATGATCGTCATGTGAACCGCTGAGATGACTTAGAATCGAACCATATAAGATTATGATTGTCATGTGAACTGGTCAGAAGACTAAGAATCGAACCATATTACATCATGATCGTCATGTGAGCTGGTCAGATGGTTGGAAATTGAAACAATAGATAGCTAAATAATGGATCTTATAGGTGGATGCATCCTTCCTGCCGACTTCGTCGGATGCATGCAAGAACAAAAGCTTGGCTTGTGTCATAAATTCAAGTCTGCCTGATAAGATATCAGGTGATAGATAGCTAGTATGAGTAAACAAGTGGCGGTGTGACAAATCGAAGTGGGGGTGGTGACGAATCAAAGTAGGGTGGCTTCGCCGACAAATAAAAGTGTTGGTGTGATGAATCGAAATGGGGGGTGGTAACGGATTGAAGTGGGGGTGGTGATGAATAAAAGTGGAGATATGACTAATTAAGATGGGTGTTACTAATTGAGGCTTGTTTGATCAGGTGAAAGTGGCGAACGGAAAAATATTTGCCGAAGGGAGGGAGAGCTTCTTTAGGGTGGGATCTTCACTCGAATCTGCCTGGCGAAGCTAGGATGGGCGCCTACCTTTAGGGTGGAAGATCTACCTTTTCAAGCTCGCCCCTCCCAAATATCGAACGATCTTGGCCTTCTGCGGTGAATCAAGGATCCTGTGCCCAGCCTCTAGACCAAGGTATGGAGTAAGGGATGATACGGTGATTACGGCGGCTGGTGAAGCCGCCAAGCTCTTCTCCTCAACGTAGTCGCGGTCTAAACAGGCTAGTCAGGTAAGGTGGGGTGATAAGGATTCCCTCCTTCTGATCTGCCTGCAGGGATAAGGGAGGCATCCTTGTAAAGGAGGCCTCATGGCTTGGATTACCCTTGCTGTTTTTCACCACGGTGCAAGCTACAGCTCGTATATTTAAGTAAGATACCTCCCTTCTGTTTTCTCCAAGGAATATCCCTGAGCATCACTCAAGTTTTCTGATCTTTTCATATATCTATCCAGACGCTAAATCATAGTTTGTTTACTTATCCCTGTTGGTGGTATACAATGGCTTCTCAATTGCAATCCAGACTTTCTTCTACTAGTCTGTCTTCTTTTTGCTCTGACTCTTCCTTTACCCTTTCCTCCCACTCTTGTTTTAGCCCTCCTTTTTCTTATCACGAGATTAAGCAGAAGGGATAAAGCAGAAAAGGGAATTGGGCAGGAGGACTGATCATAGTGAGGATGGTGGTCCTACTTCATATCAGCCATCTATACTTGAAACTCCTCAGGGTGGCTGCGCCGGTCTTCCTGGTTCATCTCAGTCACCTCTAGGAGAACCTTCTGGTGGATTGCGTGAACTTCTTTCTAAAGGTGGGAACAATGTTTCTTATCTTAGGATTACTGGTTTTACTAATTTTTGTTTGCGTTTAGTTTCAATCTCGATCAATAAAGATACCCACCAACATTCAAGCAATTGCTCTTGCTTTGTGTCTGAAAACAAAGGCACCAAGGACAGAATTTCGGTTACTCCACCCATTCAACCCGAAGAGAATCCTTCAATCCATCAATATTCGGAGGATTGCTCTTGCTTCAGATGTGGCTTTGAACGCTATCCAAACCCTCCGACTCACGAGTATGCCGATGATTGCTTTTGCATCAGATGTGACTTCGAACGCTATCCGAAATCACCTACTGAACAACAAGCAAATCCTTCTTTGAATCTAGTTCCTGATTCGCCTTCCGTACGAAGTCAGGCTACGCCGGCCAAGGAGCACAACTTTTCGGTCAATTGCCCTTGCTTATCATGCGAAGATAGGCGCAAAGAAACGTTGGGCAGTCCAAGTACTCGACAACAACCGAATCCCCTTTTGGACTTGGTTCCCGGTGATTCAATCACAGTTATTGAATCACCCGAGCTTTTGTCTCCTTCTTTACCTCCAACCTATTTTTCCCACGATAATTCTCAGGATCGTGAAGGTTCTTTTTACAATGATGTTCGCGCCTACGGCGAAAACCATGCCAGGTTGGCTTTTCTTGAGCCTGCTTTGCCTATACAATCCCAATCAGCGGTTCGGGTTGCACCTGCCATTTCTGCAATAAGGAAAAATCCTTCAAGGCAAGCCAAGGAAAAGGCTTTGGTTAGGATTCGGGAATGTTTAGGGAAAAAGAGTAAGTTCTACCTAGTAAATCGCTTCAAAGGTGGTAAACCCTCCCATGTTTCTGATCCCTTCTGCTGGCTAGTATACTACTGGCTTCGCTAGGCTGGCTATGTAGCCGAGTAGGAGAGAGAAGTATTAATAATTTTACTAATATTTTTTGCTAGTTGACCAAAAATCAAGAGCACGCACGGTTACGAGGTCTGGCAGGAAATCCGCCAGAATTAGAGACAGAAGGATGCAAGAGTTGATTTCACCTTCTTCAGCTGAAAGGGAATTAACTAAAAGGGTTACCCAAAAGCGCCGTCATTTCCAATCGCTTTTGGATATCTTAAAGCAGGATGCGGAAGAACATACTAAGGAAAATGGGTATTTTGATTTGCCTTGGTCAATGATGGCTTCACCACAAATTGTTTCATTCCAGGAAACATCTGTTGGAGATATGGAGGGAGATCCTAAGATCACGGAGTTCGGCGTTGCTTTTAAATTTATTAGTTATACATAGTTGCACAATTTCAACCTCTACCTATTATTTCATTTTATCATGATTAATCTTCTATTTTCGGCTACGCCTCCCTAAGTACAAAGGTTGTAGGTCTGGCTACGCTAGATTTGCCATTTGCTCTATTATTTTCAATATAAGCTCCCAATGACTTTGCTCTCTTAAATTGAAGATTAGTGGGGCTACATAGCGGGTAGCTTTGTCATATTGTCTGTCATATTTAGGACTACCGTGTTCAAAAATGGAAATAACCGTAATGTTCCTAGGTGGTTATATAAAGGATGTAAAAAGGATCCGAATTTTCTTTGTATATGGAATGTTGCAAAAGGGATTTGCGGCTACGCCTCCCTAAATGTTTAATTTCAGGGTTGTTGTTTTTTTTCATATAAGTCTTGGGGCTCGAATTACCAAAAGGAGATATAGTATCCTTAAATCACCATAAGATATATAGGGGGATGGGTACCTTGACTGTTAAATGGTGGGCAACCCTCTTAACAAGTTGATGTAAGGCGACTTCGTCGTAGGTGGGCATTCCGCCGAGTGGTTTCAATTTTATGTGTAACCAAGGAATAAGCAGGGTACCAAAGTTTCCCCCCCCCCCATCGAGATTGACGGCTTCCACGGAGTAGTCGGGTTTCTTGTTTTTTCGTTGCTTTTTCGAGTATTTATATGTAAGTTCGCTATTAGTAAGAATAAGCTGAGTTTATAATTATTGGTATATTTTGATAAGCAATGTAAAGGTGGGTAGTGCTTACCTCGCTATGTAGATGACTTAGCGAGGTAGTGGTATAAATAAATAAGAGGTATATATGTTATACATATTTATTTAATTAAATGTATATTATACACGGTAGAGTGTTATAATTAAAACAATGCTTTTAAAAGCATTGTTTAAGCTAGTCTATGGGTTTAACGATCTTTATCATCTGTTAATTATAAAAAAAAAGTACAAAATGAGAATATTAAAAAGTCATCCTTTATTAAAATTAGCCAATGGATATATTATAGATGCTTCACAACCAAGTAATTTAAGCTACATGTGAAATTTTGGTTCATTATTAGCTGTTTGTTTAATTATACAAATAGTAACTGGAGTAACTCTAGCTATGCACTACAATCCTAGTGTTTTAGAAGCATTTAACTCAGTTGAGCATATTATGAGAGATGTAAACAATGGATGATTAGTTCGTTATTTACACGCTAACACTGCTTCAGCATTTTTCTTCTTAGTGTACTTACACATAGGAAGAGGTATATATTACGGATCTTATAGAGCACCAAGAACATTAACTTGAGCTATAGGAACTATAATATTTATTGCATTAGTTGTTACAGCTTTCTTGGGTTACCAACATAGCCCAAAATGGTTTAATATAAGTATTTACGGTGTAGTTATAATTTTTGGAATATATTCAAGTAAGGAATACGTCGGAAATATTCAAAGTATAAAGTGTAATAAATTTAATAATAAAAGATTATATCAGGTTTGTCTTAACGATATCGGTGTAAGAAAATATAGTACAACTTCGCCTACACGAAGTTATGTTGAAACAGGACCTGAAAGATTGAATACTATAATAAATGAATTAGGTTTAGATCCAGTATATACTTTTGAAAATTTAAGTTTAGAAACAACTAGAAAAGAAATTTTAGATAAAACTAAAGGTTTAAGCGGAATCTACATGATAATTAATAAAATAACTAAAGATTACTATATAGGTTCTGCGGCTACTAATAGATTTTATGCTAGATTTAGTAATCATTTAATTTATTATCGTGGTAGCAAAATAGTTAAATTCGCGGTAAAGAAATATAATTTAACTAATTTCGCTTTTATTATATTAGAATTATATCCTAATATTGTTACAAAAGAAAATAACAAAGAATTGCTGGATTTAGAAGATAAATATTTAAAATTATTATTGCCTAATTATAATATTTTAACAGAAGCAGGTTCTAGTTTTGGTTATAAACATACTGAGGTAGATCGTCAAAAAATGAAAGATTTATATAGCGATGTAAGACGAGAAATGATCGGAAGTTTAAATAGAGGTAAAAAGCTTTCTTCTGAAACAATAGAGAAAATTAGAGAGAAAGCTTTTAACAGACCTCCTATGTCAGATGATACTAAAAAAAAATGTATTGCACACACAAGACCTGTTGTTTTATATAATCTTAATGGTACTGTTTACGGTGAATATCTTACTATAGTAGATGCAGCTAAATCTATAAACTGTGACGAAAAAACTATTAGAAGAGCACTAAAAACAGAAAAAAGTTTAGTAAAAAAACAGTGAATAGTAAAATATTTTTTAAGTAAATAATTATCTTATCCTATATTGTTATTTTATTACACTTTAATTTATATTAAATCATAGTCCCATGAGTAAGAATCTTTTTGCAATTTTTATAAAGAAAAAAAGATTAAAGTGGTATATCCCGACAGGGATATAGAATAGTCTTTAGTATTATTTGGCTATATTAGTGAAAACGATCAAAGAAGTTTCAACTTTAAGATCGTCGGTTGTATAAACAATCGCGACAGACTGGGTCACTAATGGGTGGCTGAAATGCTGCTTAATGCACAGTCGGAACTTTTAGTTATATCGATATAACTAATAGAATATACGAATTCAAAGTTATTCTAGCTTATTGATTATTATTCTATATTCAGAAAGTTTGTATTATGTAATTGTTATATCTTTATTTAGTAATTTCCTTTTTATATCTACTATTTCAATAGTAATTAATACTGGAATTGCTATTTTATTTCACAAGTTAGGTATAAAATCTAAATTAGGTAGATTCAGAAACCTAGTGAATATAAATACACATTGTATAAAATTTTCAGGCAAATGCGGTAAAAATTCTATATTTATAAACTTATCTCACAAGGATTTAATTAAATGTTTAAATTTTAATTATATACGACTAATACAACAAGATAGATTTTTTCAAGTAAAAACTTATATAAAGCTACCTGAAGAAAAAGTACCTGGTTCTTTTTCAAGAATCTATACTTATTTGTCTTTCTCTAATGTTATAGGTAAAAATATTTTTCTTGATCTCACTAATCATAAACTTGTTATAGAAAATCTTGTAATTAAATTTAAATCATGAGATGAGGAATATAAAGCTAGTTCTTTACATTACGACTTAGATGAAAATTTTGATTTTATATTAGAATTTATACCTTGTTTACCACCTAAAAGTGAGTATGAAAAATTCTTATTGGATCTTAATAATGGTCTGATAATAACTGAATCATAATATAATATTATATAAATTGTATTTCTAAATAGGGATAAGATAGTAATATAATATTAATAAGTAAGTTTGTACGTACTACCATACGGGCAAATGTCACTATGAGGTGCAACAGTTATTACAAATTTAATTAGTGCTGTTCCATGAATCGGTCAAGATATTGTAGAATTCATCTGGGGTGGTTTCTCAGTGAATAATGCAACTTTAAACAGATTCTTTGCTTTACATTTTGTATTACCATTTATTTTAGCAGCTTTAGTATTAATGCACATGATTGCTTTACATGATACAGCAGGATCTGGAAATCCTTTAGGACTTTCAGGTAATTATGATAGAATCCCTATGGCTCCATATTACTTATTTAAAGATTTAATTACTATTTTCATCTTTATTTTTGTATTAAGTGTATTTGTATTCTTCATGCCTAATGTTTTAGGAGATAGCGATAATTATATAATGGCAAACCCTATGCAAACTCCACCAGCTATAGTTCCAGAGTGATATCTTCTTCCTTTCTATGCAATTCTTAGATCTATACCTAATAAATTATTAGGGGTTATTGCTATGTTAAGTGCTATCTTAATAATCTTAGCTTTACCTATAGTTGATTTAGGAAGATCAAGAGGTTTACAATTTAGACCTATAAGTAAAATAGCTTTCTTTGTATTTGTAGCTAATTTCTTAATCTTAATGCAAATTGGTGCAAAACACGTTGAAGATCCATTTATCTTATTAGGACAAATTAGTACAATTTTATACTTTGGACATTTCTTATTTATAATACCAGGGGTAAGTTTATTAGAAAATACTCTAATAGATTTAAAAAGTAAAAATAACTAACTTTAGTCGCAAGCTCCGTTTTTTATTTTAAAACTTGTATTAAATCGTAGTCTATTTTTTTTTTTTGTTAAATTATAAACTTTAATTTTTATCCAAAATTAAGTTTTTTTTTTTTGGGGGTCTTAACTTTCCATTCGGTTTTTTTATGTAGAACCTTTCTAAGTTAGCCTCCCATTTTCCCTGCCTTATTTTATTTACTACCTTTCCGAAAAGCACCCTTGCCTCCGATCCGCTCAGTTTAAAGTATCACCCTTTCATTGAACGATTGAATAATACTAGCTGGTAGGAGATGGAATTCTTTAGAAGAAGGAGTCACAGAAAGATAGCTTTCTCTGGTTCTCCTTTCTTAATCGTTCTTTTTATCCTTGCTTCCTGAAAGCTTAGGTCTCGGTTTATCTTTCTTGATACGTGCCAGTTTTGCGTCTTGTCTCGTTCATGCTGGTAGATTCCCCAGCATTCTTACGTTAGATTTCTCGTGCCGTGCCAGTTCCTTGATTGCGTTATCTTCACTATATCACTTTAGGAGGTATTTCATTTCACTGTCGACATATTATTTACTGGTGCGTTCTTGCTTAAATGGTTAATCCATTTAATTCGCAGCTCCTCTCCGCAACCGCCTTCAGATTCGGAGCCATGATAAACAGGTAGAGCCATCCGGAACATAGTTCATCCATTCTATTTTCGGAGGTTATAACTTACTTAAATTACCTCCTTTTTGGTATTCATTGCGAACCGTTTTATGTATAAAATCGTAAGAGGTTATTGATTTCTCAGATTCTATTCTCAAACGTCCGTCCACTTACTTTGGTCAGTTGGGAGTTGCTGCCCCTTCGTGGTAGATTTCTACTCTTTTGGGGTACCTCTCCTCTTCTGAATTCAATAGGGGGGGGGGTCAAGGAGCACGGCGCTATATATTAAGACAGGGACGAAAGGTTGATTTACCTTTGGTGGCGGACAACTAGATATATTTACCGATGTATCCTACCACCTTACCGGCCGAAAGGTCCGTTGGTTTACTTTTTACATAATTTACTCATTATTTAGACAATATTTATATTGATGATCTTCCCCTAAAAAGGAGGTTAGTCTATTAGACTAAAGAGGCTTGCGAGGGTATGATTTTTAAGTTGGTAGAGAGCAGGCTTACCTGCTTACAGTCAGTAGGTTCGATTCCTACAGCTTCTTATGGTGAAAAATTTTAATATATATAATAAATGTCGGCGGTGTACAATAGGCGTTGGGTTTAACGTAGGATTTAACGTAGGAAGATTTAACGTAGGAAGATTTAACGTAGGATTTAACGTTGGAAGATTTAACGTTGGAGGCGGCTACGCCGCCGACAAGAGACTTTATCACAGTTCGAAATTTCATAGAATGGTTAAACACATAAATAAGGATTGAGAAAACCCAATACGGAAATCATCCATAAAAGGCTCTATCTTATTAACCACAAATCTAGAAAAGTGTAACAATATTCCGCCTTTGGCGCAAACTAACAATATTAACTTGCAGACTGAAACAGCGCCAGACATAAATTTAGAGGGTTACATGTCGGATACAAATTTAGTTTACTTATTAGGCTTTATTTTATGTGCGACAATTTGTACATATTTTTTAGTCCAATTATTACAAATAGGAAAATTATATCTTTTTGCCGATAATCATACTTCTAAGCAGTCAGCCAGTTTTAAATCTGACTTTTTACCTGAAGGTACAGAAAATGACCTACTGTATCTTAAGTTGTTTCATCAATGAATGCAACAGGTTCTTAATACTATGAATAACACAGATAATCTTGATCCTCGATTTCAAGGTAGAACAAACACCAAGGATGAGAGATATAATATAAGTAACAGAAATATTTATAGTAGTAACTGGGGGGTTGCAACCTTAACGAGAGCTGAGAGATTAAGATTGCAAACAATAGCTGTTATTGCAGATAACAACGGCAGTCTTGAAGCTTTAGGCTATGAGCTTTATGGATATGATAGATATATTAAACATAGAGGTAATGGTATGACTGCAAAATCTAGAATAGCCTTAATAGCTCTTATTGCAGCTAATGAGAGATTTGGTTAAGAAAATCAATTGGTTTATTTTACGGTTGGCTATGCAGAAACCCTTTTTTTACATCAAATTTTATTGTTTTCTTGTTCGTGCGCCGAAGGCGCCAGCATCGTTAGCCTCCGCTCGATACAGTCAATACGTCGACCGATACAATGATCTGCCGCCTAAATAAAGGTGGAGAAAGATCAGACTGAAAAATTCGGCTCCGCGGAACCGCGGAGCCGCACGCAATAGGCTCTAAGTAGTTAGGGAAGATTTAATATGGCTAATTATTTCTGAAGGGTGCGACTCCCTTAGCCTTTTATGATAAGAAACTTAATAATTATTTTTACCGTTGTCCCTACGAGCGAGAGAAATGGAGGGCTGCTTAAGTTACATAGAGGCTTAAGTTGAGTAGCAGTTTCACGTCCACTATCTACTGATACTGGACTCCCCCTGTTTATATTCAGGCTATTCCTAATCCCCCCCTCCTCACCCCCGACGACGACGACGACTACGACGTCGTCGTCGGGGCCAGAAGTCAGCCAGAGGTCAGCAGCCATAAAGGGTATAGATTATGACGTAGATGGTCTACACTTTGATTGCAAATCTTAAGTTCGAGGTTCGATTCCTCCATAATCTTATTTTCTGCAGAGTTAAATTTTAACTTTGCTCAGTTTAAACTAACATTCTACTGCTTTATACTACAAGTATTTATCCCCTGTTTTGTGGCGCAAGCTCTAGATTGATATTATCAAATCCCAAAATAAGCTAAATCAACAAATAAAATTAAATTATTATTATTATTCTCAGTTATGTTTACTTCTTTTTGGCTGGCTACGCAAACCTAGGTTTGCGTAGCCAGCCGAAGGTAAAATAAAAAGTATTTTAACCAGTATAATAATTTATATAAAGTAGGTCTGGATTACTAAATAATAAGTAATTCAGAAGAACTTTCAGATCGAGTTCATATTAGTGGTGATGAGAGAAGTGAAAAAAAAAATAGTCAACTGTCATCTGTTTCAGTTTGGACTGAAAGGTGATTTTGATCTACCAATGCTAAAGATATTGGAACATTCTACTTAATTTTTGCTTTATTTTCAGGGTTATTAGGTACAGCTTTTTCTGTATTAATTAGAATGGAATTAAGTGGACCAGGTGTTCAATATATTGCGGATAACCAATTATATAACAGTATCATTACAGCTCACGCTATATTAATGATATTCTTTATGGTCAAAAAAAATGATATATTTAATTCTATATTATCTGGGTTTTACCTTTCATATTGTGATTTTTATTCTGCTATATTAGATAGTGGTAGTAAAGAAAATATAAGTAAGGTGAATAGCAATAATAACGATAATATAATCATAGGTAACAATAATAACAATAATGATAATAAAAATGTTAAAGATTCTAAATATAAATATGTTAAAATTTTAGTTAATGATCCTTTTAATAATAGAGATATTATTCTTAAAGTTACAAAAAAGCAAAAAGGTGTTTATGTGTGAGAAAGTTTAGATGGTAAGCATATGTATGTAGGCCATTCTATTAACTTATATAATAGAATAAGTTCTTATTTTATGCCTTCTATTCTTAAAACTAAAGCACGTAGAGTTTTACGTTATTTAAATAAATATGGTTTTAGTAATATAAAGTTAACTATTTACATTATGGATGAAAAATCTAGTTTAGAACAAGTTGTTGAATTAGAACAACATTTTATTGATAGTTTAAAACCAAACCTTAATGTGGATTTAGTTGCTAGTAGTTCAGGGTATCATGAACCTATGTCTCAAGAAATACGTGATAAACTACGTAAACAAAGAGGTACAGCTGTTTATTTATATAGTGCTGATGATTTTTCTCTATTATATATTTTTGAATCAAAACAACACATGTATAATTTAATAAATATTCATCATACTACTTTAAATGATTGTTTAACTATAGCTAATTTATACCTAGATACTTTTTTCTTTTCTTTGGACTTAATAGAAGAGTCAACTAAAACTAACTTACTTGATTTGGATAAAATTCAAAGTTTAGTTAAAGATAAACGGGATACATATAATTTTAAACACCCGTCAGCTAAAGCTATTTTAGCCGAATTTAAAGATGATTCTAGTAAAAATCTAGAATTTTCTTCTTTAAATAGTTTAGCTAGTCACTTAAAAGGTGATCGTAATGTTATTAGAGAATACCTTAAAGGAACTAAATCCGGTTATTATCGTGGTAGATGAAAATTTACTTATAAGAATTAAATATATAAAGGCATGGCCGGGTAAGATAGAAATATCTTACTTTCTTTTCACTATTTGCTGGAACTCCTTTATAGCTTTTGGAACTAGTACTACAGACTTTCTTTTAAAAGAAAAGCGGTAGAATACAGTGACATTTCAAAGGATTAGGTAATCAGCCGGAAACCAAAGATAAAAGGGCTTAGTTATACTCTTATTTATTTTAGACTAAGAGTAAATAAGCATTAAACACTTTTGTTAAGTAGGATCCTCAGAGACTACACGTGAAATACCTTAATAAATATAATTTAGCCTTCTGTCTTCGCTAGGAATAAACAATATATTTAAAGGTAAAGATATAGTCCAAGCATTTAATGAAAATTTTTTGATAAAATTGTATGCCTGCATTAATAGGAGGGTTTGGAAATTTCCTTATGCCCTTAATGGTTGGTGGTCCTGATATGGCATTCCCAAGACTTAATAACATAAGTTTTTGATTATTACCACCTAGTTTAATACTATTGGTATTTTCAGCTTGTATTGAAGGTGGTGCTGGTACAGGGTGAACAATCTATCCTCCTCTTTCAGGAGTTCAAAGTCACAGTGGTCCTAGTGTAGATTTAGCTATATTTGCTTTACACTTATCTGGTGTTAGTTCACTATTAGGTGCAATTAATTTTATTACAACTATAGTGAATATGAGAACTCCAGGTATAAGACTACACAAACTAGCTTTATTTGGATGAGCTGTAGTTATTACAGCTGTGTTATTATTATTATCACTACCAGTGTTAGCCGGTGGAATTACTATGGTTCTTACAGATAGAAACTTTAACACATCATTCTTTGAAACAGCTGGAGGTGGAGATCCTATTTTATTCCAACATCTTTTCTGATTCTTCGGGCATCCTGAGGTTTACATTTTAATTATACCTGGTTTTGGTATAATTAGTACAACTATATCAGCTAACTCAAATAAATCAGTATTTGGTTATATCGGTATGGTTTACGCTATGATGTCTATTGGAATATTAGGATTTATAGTTTGAAGTCATCACATGTACACAGTTGGTCTAGATGTAGATACAAGAGCTTACTTTACAGCTGCTACATTAATAATTGCTGTTCCTACAGGAATTAAAATATTCTCATGATTAGCTACATGTTACGGAGGATCATTAAGATTAACACCTTCAATGTTATTTGCATTAGGTTTCGTATTTATGTTTACAATCGGGGGATTATCAGGTGTGGTTTTAGCCAATGCTTCACTTGATATAGCATTCCACGATACTTACTACGTTGTTGCTCATTTCCACTATGTATTAAGTATGGGTGCTGTTTTCGCAATGTTTAGTGGATGATACTTCTGAGTTCCTAAATTATTAGGATTAAATTACAATTTAATGTTATCTAAAGTACAATTCTGAATTCTTTTCATTGGGGTTAATTTAACTTTTTTTCCTCAACATTTCTTAGGTTTACAAGGAATGCCTAGAAGAATAAGTGATTACCCTGATGCTTTTGCCGGATGAAATTTAATAAGTAGTTTTGGATCTATAGTTAGTGTAGTTGCTGCCTGATTATTCTTATATATTGTTTACAGACAATTATTAGATGGTAAAGTGGCGGTAAGAAATCCTTGAATGACTCCACAATTCTATACAGATACATTACAAGCTCTATTAAATAGAAGTTCACCTAGCTTAGAATGATCATTAAGCAGTCCACCTAAACCTCACGCTTTTGTGAGTCTTCCTGTACAAAGTAGCTCTCTCTTTGTAAGCTTAAGAGGGTATGTAACAAAAATTTTACATACCCTTCTTTTCACTAGATTGAAAGCTTTATTAAATAGAGATTCCGAGATCATAAAATGAGTCTTTCGTAATCCACCTAAACCTCACGTTTTTGTATGTCTTCCTATAAAAAGTAGTGTTATTTATCACCTTGGGGAGGATGTCAATAAACCAAACCCGGTTCTTAAATCAGGTAGAGGTAATTACCTTTATACTAAAGATGGGCGTAAAATACTAGACGCATCTGGCGGTGCGGCAGTATCTTGCCTTGGCCATGGAAACCGTAGAATAGTAAAAGGAATTTACGGGGTTGGATTACTTGGACTTTCTTACGCATCTACTACTTTTTTTTCTAATGATATTTCTGAATTACTATGCAAAAAGCTTATTTTGTCTACTAATGGGGCTATGCGTATGGCTTATCTAACTGGATCTGGTTCTGAATCAAATGAAGCTGCTATAAAAATGGCCTGCTTTTATCACTATTTAAATAATGGTAATACAGATCGTAATATTTTAATAGCTAGATCTAGATCTTACCATGGAACTACTATAGGTACATTAAGTATTTCTGGTTTTGGTTCTCGTAAGGAACCATATCTTCCTTTACTTATGGATAATGTTTACTTTGTTAGTCCATGTTACACTTACCGTCAGTTAGAAAAGGCTGAATTGAAGGATGCTTTTATTGCTCGTAAGTCAGCTGAACTTGAAGCCTTAATTTTAAAGTTAGGGCCCGAGAAAGTCAGTGCCTTCATCGCTGAACCAGTTGTAGGCGCCGCCCTTGGCTGTGTTTCCTTTGTGCCAGGTTACCTTAAAGCTATGCAACAAGTATGTCACAAATACGGTGTACTTTTTATAGTTGATGAGGTTATGTGCGGTACAGGTCGTACGGGTGTTCTGCATGCATGACAAGCAGAACCAGGTTTTACACCTGATATACAAACTATGGGAAAAGGGTTAGGAGCTGGGTATCAACCTATAGGGGCTATGATGATCTCTAACGAGATATTTAATGTCCTAAGTAAAAGCGGACAATTCGTGCATGGGCATACGTTCGAAAGTATGCCTGTCCAAGCCGTGGCTGCTCTTGAAGTTCTAAATATTATTCAAGAGAAAAATTTGTTACTTCAAGTAACAAAAAAAGGTTTACACTTAGAACGCCGTTTAAGATCTATTCTTGGTGATCACCCACATGTCGGTGACATTCGTGGAAAAGGTCTTTTTTGAGGTATCGAATTTGTAAAAAATAAAGATACCAAGGAACCTTTTAATTCTAAACTTAATCTTGCTTTTAAACTTCAAGAGTTGGCTTTTTCAGCTCCATTTAACATGATGATATATGCAAGTACTGGTTGTGTTGACCATGAGCGTGGAGACATTATTATGCTTGCACCTCCCTTTACGATAACTTATAAAGAAATAGATCATATCGTGAATGTGCTTTCAAAAGTAATTAAAAAGACTTTCGAAAATATTGACACTAAATAGAAATTTTATTTATGTAGTTTCTAATAATAATTAAGCAGTCCACCTAAACCTTACGTTTTTGTAAGTCTTCCTGTACAAAGTTGCAATCTTTATTGAATTAAGATAATACTAATTTAACGATAGGGGCGGTTAGGTGAAGCTAAGCAGATCTTTTCTTCGTAGTCTAATAACTGGCCAACCGTCCCCACCCTTACAACTAAATTATTTATTCCTAAAATTTAGTGTGTTTTACTGCACCCCTAAATTTATTATCTTTTATTTGTATAAGCTAATAATAGGTGTATTATGTACACACATAACTGAATTAACATAATTAGCTAGAATAATCACGGTTGACGGCGTGCTGCCTTATGCTAATCTCGTTCCTGTTAGTAAAGATAAAGAGAAAAACGTCCCCTTGGTGCTCCTACAGATAAGAACGGTCTGATGAGGGGGGGGGGGGAGCTATAAGGCTTACTTTATATATTATAAAGCGCTATTATCACTTTCTTTCTGGCTTTCCTGGCGGCTTCGCCGTGGGAGCCAAAAAAAAGAAAGACTGGTGGTTAACAATCCCTGATGAACTTCTTACGGTGCGCCCTATAATAATTCATCTGAAAATATAAAATCCAGTTAGAGGTATTATTTGTAAGTCCTGGATATTAAAGGCTATATAAGGTGGATATAGTTCAATTGGTAGAGCGACTGTATGTGGCACAGTAAGTTCCCTGTTCGAGCCAGGGTATCCACCCTTATCTCCGTATGATATCATAAGTACCAATATATTCTTGAGTTATTTTATTTTAAATTGGTTGGCGATTATAAAAAAATATAGCAAGCTCGCTCTAAATAATATTAGGTTTAGGTATTACTAGTACGGCAACTACGGCTTCCAAACGAAGTCAGGCGGCTTCCTTACTACGTCAGGAGAAGCCAGGCGCCTGGCTTTTCTAAGGAGAAGCCAGCCTAAATTTATTCAGAAGCTGGCTTCGTTAAGAAGCCGCTATCTTAAAGATATTTTTGGTCGTCTTATATATTTATATTTTTGGGTTGCAGTCCAAATTTCTAATAGGTTTCCTTGAACTGTAATTAATAAGTCATATAGATACTTCTATATAATTTGTTATTAGGGTGACTGACACCTGCCTGACTTCGTTAGAAGTCAGGAGGCAGCAGCCGTAGTGAGGACATAATATAAAGGTAAGCCAGGATAGTTTAATAGGTTAAAACTTTAATTTCATATATTAATAATGAGAATTCGATTTTCTCTCCCGGCTAAAGTAGCAAGCAAGTCACCGCCTCCTAATATGCCTGCTGTACCGAAGGTATGTTTCACGGCTGCGAAGCCAAAGTTCGGTAGGAATAAATGAGGCGGTCTTGCATCTTCTACTTTTTTTTTTTTATTATGATAATACTTTCTACACTTTCATTATTAGTTTCGAATGCCGTCAGTTTAAGACGAGATATGTCAATTCTTTATAATAGAATTGCCATAATAGCCTTATTATATGCTATATTACAAAGCTTAATAAGTTTTTCTATAATAAGTAATGGTGGTATAGGTATACATGGAGGATTATTCCATGTAACAAATATAACACAGGTTTTTCATATTTTTCTTTATTTTATAAGTATATTAATCTTACAGTTGACTAGTTTTTATCCTAGAAAAGTTTGAGTAGCTGAACATTCATCATTAAAAGATCTTTTCTTAAACAAATTCGTATACTATAGAACTAAAATTATTAATAAAATGGGAGAACATTTAAAAATTATCGAATACCCTTTAATACTATTATTTATAATAAGTGGAGCTGTTTTTTTAATGTCTACAAATGATTTTATTTCTATATTTCTTTCAATAGAATTACAAAGTTATGGTTTGTATTTACTAAGTACAATATATAGAAATTCCGAATTATCTACAACTGGAGGTTTAATTTACTTTTTATTAGGAGGATTAAGCTCATGTTTTATCTTATTGGGTACAAGTTTACTTTATGCCAATTCAGGTACAACTAATATGGACAGTTTATATGTAATTACTAGTATTAGTGATTTAAATAATTATGGAAATTCTTGATATAACGATGACTATATAAATTTTTCTCTCCTAATCTTTACTATTGGATTTTTATTTAAAGTTAGTGCCGCTCCATTTCATTTCTGATCACCTGATGTTTACGACGCAATTCCAACTATAGTTACTACATTTGTAGCAATTATAGCTAAAATATCTATCTTTATATTTTTATTAGAATTAGTATATTACACTAATCATTATTTATTTAATTTTAATTGAACTTATGGTTTACTTGTAAGTTCATTACTTTCATTAATAATAGGAACGGTTTTAGGTTTAACTCAGTTTAGAATAAAAAGATTATTAGCATACAGTACTATTTCTCATTTAGGTTTTATTTTATTAGCTCTTACTATTTCTAGTGTAGAATCAACTCAAGCATTTATATTTTATTTAATGCAATATTCAATTAGTAATTTAAATGTCTTTATTATTTTAGTAACGATAGGATTTTCTTTATACTGTTATGTAAATGATAATAAAGAAGATAAAGAATTATTAGACAAAAATAATTCTCCAATACAGCTAATTAGTCAATTAAAAGGGTATTTTTATATAAACCCTATGTTAGCTTTAAGTTTTGCTATTACTATCTTTTCTTTTGCAGGTATACCACCTTTAATGGGGTTTTTTGCAAAACAGATGGTTTTAAGTGCAGCTTTAGATAATGGTTATATATTTTTATCTTTAATTGCCATAATTACTAGTGTAATAGGAGCAGTATATTATTTAACTATAGTTAAAGAAATGTTCTTTTTCTCTTCTGAATATAAAATAAATCCATTATTAAGTACTCAATCAGATCTTAAAGGTAGAATTTACGCCAAAGGTGCGGCTTCGCCAGCCTCAACTGAATCTATCAAGTTTAATCACAATAATATAGTTATGTCTAGCCCTATGGCTATTACAATTTCTATTATAAGTTTAGCAATTTTATTATTTATATTTATGAATAAAGAATGATTAAGTATGGGTACCATATTGGTACTGTTTTTATTTAATTCTTAGATGAGTTCAATGACATTATTTATATTATTTGTTAGTGTTATAGCTATTTTATTTTTAGTGCTAAATTTATTATTTGCTCCTCACAACCCTTACGCAGAAAAATTTTCAAGTTTTGAGTGTGGGTTCCACAGTTTCTTAGGTCAAAATAGATCTCAATTTAATGTAAAGTTTTTTATATTTGGTCTTGTATTTTTATTATTTGACTTAGAAATCACATTAGTTTTCCCTTTTGCTGTTAGTCAAAGTTTTAATAGCTTTTACGGTTTATTCATTGTATTAATCTTTTTGTTTATAGTTACTGTTGGATTTATGTACGAGCTTGGAAAAGGAGCGTTGAAAATGGATAGTAAACAAAATATAGGTGGTTTAAAAGATAATACTACTAATACTTCTATTTCTTACGTAGAAAAAAAAGTACGAGGGACTAATAATTCTAATACCTTATATTCTGGAGGTAACGTTTTAAAAAATGTTACCTCACCTACATTCTCTTTTGAGGACGCCTTCGGCGGAGCAGCAAAAAGATTTTATTCAACCAAGAATAAATCAAGTAAGGACGGTTTAACTGACAACTCTAATATTGAGGCTGGCGCAAGCTCAGCTTGTAATAATAAAGCCAGTAGCCCTTCATTAGGAATAAAATTTATTCTTTTCTTAACAGGTATTGCAATTAATATGATTGGTATTATCCTAGTTAAAAGTTTATTTTTATCTTTATACAACAATACTTATAGTTTACCAGAACTTATTGATAATATTTTTAGCTTATCTTCTGGTTTACTCGGTGTTGGTTACTTGGCAGGAAGATTTATTAAACATTTATTAGATTTTACTCCTTTTAATATTAATATTAAAGACTTATTATTAGTAAACCCTACATTTAATCTAAAAAGATTATGAAATCTATTATTATCTTGAAGATCCTTTTTTTTAGGGGGGGCTTCTATGGCTTCGCCACAGCAGGACAAAACCTTTTCATCTTTTATTGACGATAAATTACCTTTAGTTATTGATCAAGGGTCAGGTATAAAATCTAAAACTACGATCCCCGGCGTAGCCGGGGTGCTTTCCCAAGAAGAAAAAAAGGGTATTATTTTAAGTAAAGGTGGTTCTAGTAATACGGAAGGTGTTTCATCAGATAACGGTCAAGTTAATAAGATTAGCAGTCGTGTACCTAGAAGGTCATCGGACGAAGTAAAAGTAGCTGTAGAAGCTATGAAAGCAACCATGACTCAAAACCCTGGGGAAAGTGACGAACGTTTTAATCAAAGAGTCAAAAATGCTGAAGGTGCTAAATATAGGGCTAAGTATTTCGGTCTTGAGCCTACTCGTCGTGGTAACAGGTCAAATGAAGAGTTAAGATTAGCTAGAGAAGCTTTTAAAGCAAAAATGACGCAAAAACCGGGGGAAACCGACGAAGTTTTTAATCAAAGAGTTATAAATAATGAACTTCGTCATTATCGTAATAACCTTACTAAGGTTAACGATAATAATACTTTTAGACAAAAAAGGTCAAAGCAAGAAATTTTAGCATCTATAGCTGAAGTAAAAGATGCTAACCCTCAAAAATTAGACGAAACAGATGAAAGGTACGAAAAAAGAATGGCTATAAAGGTTAGAAACGGGTGATCCAATGATCATAATACGCAGGATCTTACAAATTTAAAAGGTAAAAAAAGAGATCCAAGAGTTATTTTTAATAATGTAAATGAATTAAAAAGATTCTTTCCTAAGTTTGATAATGAAACTTCTGATGAATGAAGAGATAGATTAGTTATGAAAGAAGCAAATGAAAATCAAGCAAGGAAAAAAGATCCTTCTTACATACCAAAATACTTAAAGGAGGATACTCAAGTAGTTCCTCAAATTGTTATAGACAGTGTCAGATCTAACGATCCTTGAAATAAAATTGAGAAAAGAAAAACGTATTTACATAGAACTTATGTAAATGCCAAACGTATTTATGAGGGAGGAGACAGGAATTATGAAAATAATTTACCTAGTAGCCCTAAGGGGGTTAAACGTAAAAGAAGTTAAATATTTTTTCAATATCAATATTGCCTACGGAGAGCTTGCAGGCAGGCGCGGCTGCGCGAGCTAAAGCTCGCTTTCCCCCCCCCCATATTTTGGTGGGTGGCTACTTTTAACTAGCGGAGATCGTATAGAAGAAGTCGGCTAATTAACAAATATTATGGAGGGGTTAGCCGTATATAAGGGTTATATTATATTATTTTAAGTTTTTTTTGCTAATTATGTTCTATTTTTATTATTCATTATATTTTAATTTTAACATAGAGGTAGTAAGCTTAGACTCCTGAGGCCCTTCCTTTCCTTTTTATAATTTTATTATTAATTCAATAGATTTATCCTTCGTTACTTCTAGGTAAACAGTCATATGAAATAAGGGTATATTAATAAAATAAGAGGTAGTAAAAGTATAATATTACTAAAACTAAAAGTAAATTTTAGTATTACTACTAATAATAAATAAATTATTTCTCTTATCCTTCGTTAGTTATTTAATTTGATGACTATTTATATAAAATAAATCAAGTATCTGTTTTTATTAACGGATAAGCTGTTTTTGCAGTACACTTTGCCATTTCACTTGGTTCAAATGTTATTTCTTAAGGTCTATATATATAAATAGTAGTGATAAAAGATTTATCAAAGTAGTAAAAAAATATAGACAAATTAAAAAAAAAAAAAATGAATTTACTTTTAAATCTTTTAAATATTAATATTAGTTTAGACGCTCCTAGTGCATGAGGTATATATTTTCAAGATAGTGCTACTCCTCAGATGGAAGGTTTAGTTGAATTGCATGACAACATTATGTATTATTTAGTTATTATATTATTTGCTGTAGGGTGAGTTTTATTATCTATAGTAAGAAACTATGTGGCTACAAAAAGTCCTATTTCTCACAAATATTTAAATCATGGTATAAATAGTGTGCCTGCTCAAAAGTGTTCTAATCACAATAAATATAATCAATCTTTAACTTTTTTCTTATTTCCTGTCTATAATTATATAAAAGTACGTGCTTATTCTACTTCTAGTCCCAAAGATGCTAAGAATTCTAATATTGATCAATTTATTCCTGCGGCCATTTATGAGGATGCCTTTGCTATGAAAAAGGAAATCTTAAAAGATAATGCAGGTAAGGTTGGAATTTATATGTTTACCAATAAACTTACTGGAGATATATATGTAGGACAATCGATTGATTTACGAAAAAGATTTCTTAATTATTTTAACTTAAGTTATTTAACTAGACGTAATGAACTCATAATTTCTAGAGCTATAATAAAATATGGTTACTCAAATTTTTCGGTAACTATTTTAGAGTATTGTGATAAATGTGACTTAGATGTCAGAGAACAACATTACTTTGATACTCTTAATCCTCAATACAATATTCAGAAAGTAGCTGGTGGTAGTTCTAAAGGTTTAATCTTGTCTGAGGAAACCAAAAATAAGATTAGTCAAGCTTTAAAGGGAGTCTATATCGGTGATAAAGCTTACTGATATGGTCGTTCTATGAGCGCTGCAACTAAAGAAATTATGAGTTCAACACGAAAGGGCGAGCTTAATCCTTTATACGGTAAATCTCATAGTGAAGCTAGTAAAGAGCTTATGAGACAAAAAGCTGCGGCTTCGCCGGCAGGTAGAAAATACTCTGAAGAGACAAAATTATTAATGAGTTCAAAACATCCTGCGGCAGGAAATCCAGTTAATATATACGAAAAGTGTACATCAGAAGGATTTGAGCTAATTGGTAGTTTTGTTTCCGCTAGAAAAGCGGATAAATTTTTAGGTATTAGTGGAAGTACTATTTTAAGTTATATGAAATCGAAAAAGGTGTTTAAAGATAGATATAAATTTTTATCTAAATAAAGATGAATAGCATTAGATTAACTATGAGTTTAATTTCACTGAATGCTGGAATCTCCTAAAGCCTTTGATACTAGTAATCATGGCGGCTGGCTTCTCCAAAGGAGCCTACGGTGCAAGCTCGCCGCCATAAAAAATATTGAAAGATTATCAGTGAAAATTCAAAGGATGTAACAATGGATAATCATGCAGGAAACAAAAATAATATTTGGGCGTAAGCTCATATTATGAGTAGGTAATCCCCAGAGACTAAACGTGAAACGATCAGTTATTAAGTTTTCCGACCCCCTACGGGGGTACTGGAAAACTTTAATTGGTTGAAGATATAGTCCAATTATATATGAAAATATATAAAAGTTGACACTTATCGAGTTAATATGAACAATAACTCCAGCTGTAATACTTATGTTAATTGCTTTCCCTTCTTTTAAATTATTATACTTAATGGATGAAGTAAGCGATCCTTCAATGTCAGTTTTAGCCGAGGGTCACCAATGATATTGAAGTTACCAATACCCTGACTTCTTAGATTCAAGCGATGAATTTATAGAATTTGATTCATATATCGTACCAGATTCTGACTTGGAAGAAGGTAGATTAAGAATGTTAGAAGTAGATAATAGAGTAATTTTACCTGAATTAACTCATGTAAGATTTATTATTACTGCTGGTGATGTTATACATTCTTTTGCTTGCCCTTCATTAGGTATTAAATGTGATGCCTATCCAGGTAGATTAAATCAAGTATCTGTTTTTATTAACAGAGAAGGTGTATTTTACGGTCAATGTTCAGAAATTTGTGGTATACTTCATTCAAGTATGCCTATAGTTATTGAATCAGTAAGCTTAGAAAAATTTTTAACATGATTAAGTGAACAATAACTAATAATTATTATTTAACTAACCAAAGGCGGGCTTATACCCGCCTTCGGTGGGTAGATCGTATTATCGATCTACCCATCCCTGTGCCCCTAAACGAAGTCAGGGGCCAGAAGTCAGGCTGCTGCCTGACTTCGTTTAGGTGCCAGCCGTCATGCTGTCTGACGAAGTTTGGTGCCAAGCTCTATATAACAGAGGAATCTATAATAGTTTTAAATCTTTTATAAAACTTAAGTACGGGTTAGTGGATTAGCTTATTTTCAAAGTGTGTTAGTTTAATGGTAGAACCTAACGCTACGGTCGTTATGGTACAAGTTCGAGTCTTGTATGCACTTAAGGGGTTATAAGATGCTTTTTTGTATGTCTGCTATATTTTAACAATAATATTCTGGCGGAGCCCTGAATAACATGTTTACGGCGGCGCCTGGCGAAGCCGTATTTTTGAAAAAAAATATAGCCAATCCATGCCAGGCTTCTAATGAAGTAGTCGGCCTATTTTTCAAAATAATTTATTTTATAAAAATCAAACAATGAATTTAACCTTAATACTTTTTTTAATAGGAGTCCTAGGATTTGTATTAAATAGAAAAAATATTATATTAATGCTTATTTCAATTGAAATAATGCTTTTAGCCATAACTTTCCTTATATTGGTAAGTTCACTGAACATTGATGATATAATCGGACAAACTTACGCTATCTATATAATTGTAGTGGCAGGAGCCGAGTCAGCAATAGGTTTAGGTATTCTAGTAGCCTTCTATAGATTAAGAGGAAGTATAAGTATAGAATATAAATAATGTATTTAAGTATAATAATTTTACCTTTATTAGGGAGTATAGTATCTGGCTTTTTTGGTAGAAAGGTCGGGGTTCGTGGAGCACAAATAATAACTTGTTCATGTGTAATAGTTACGACTATTTTAGCTCTGTTGGCTTTTGTTGAGGTAGGTTTTAACAATATTCCAGTTACAATAAACCTATTTAGATGAATAGATTCAGAATGATTTAATATTCTTTGAGGATTTCAATTTGACGCTTTAACAGTGTCGATGTTAATCCCAGTTTTAATTATAAGTTCATTAGTTCATATTTACTCTATAGGTTACATGTCAGGCGATCCTCATCAACAGAGATTTTTTAGTTATTTAAGCTTGTTTACTTTCATGATGATTGTGTTAGTAACAGGTAATAACTATTTATTGATGTTTGTTGGTTGAGAAGGTGTCGGTGTTTGTTCATATCTTCTAGTATGTTTTTGATTTACTAGAATAGCAGCAAACCAAAGCTCTATATCTGCTTTATTGACAAATAGAGTAGGTGATTGCATTTTAACTATAGGAATGTTTGCTATATTATGAACTTTAGGTAATTTAGATTATGCTACAGTATTTTCATTAGCTCCTTATATTAATGAAAATGTTCTTACTATGATAGGTATTTGCTTAGTAATTGGAGCGATGGCTAAAAGTTCACAAGTTGGACTTCACGTTTGACTTCCAATGGCTATGGAGGGTTTTTTGGATAGGGCTCTCGTTAAACTTCACTATATGCGGGAATATCCTGCTTTTAATCCTTGGTCCTCTGTTACGGCTTCGCTAAACTTCGGAAAAATCCAAGAAGAGGGACAATCCGCAGGAAACTTTATATTAAATAAAGGTTCTTCAGAGACTATATGTGAAGCAATTAAAATTAATGATAGATTTAAATGGTGATTTATAGGTTTTACAGAAGGTGACGGATCTTTTATTTTAGGTAAAGATGGATATTTAGAATTTAAAGTTACACAATCTAGTGTAGATGCTCAAATATTGTTTTATATTAAAAAAGAATTAGGTTTTGGGTCTGTCTCAGTTCAAGATAAAATTAATAAAACTCACCATTATAGGGTTCGAGATAAAAAAAATATATTAAAATTAATTGAAATATTTAATGGTAATATATTAACTAAACATAAAAATAATCAATTTAAGTTATGAGTTGAAGGTTTTAATTTGATTTATAATATGGACATAAAATATGTGGAACCTACACATAAAGTAAGTTTAGATAATGGTTGATTATCGGGATTTACAGATGCTGAAGGTTGTTTTACCTCTTCTGTACTAACCTCTAAACAAGGTAAAAATACAGTAACGGTAAGATATGTTATATCTCAAAAGGATGATATAGAATTTAGTAAAGATGTTGCTATTCTTATTAACGGTTATATCACCCATGTAAAAAGTTACAATGGATATAATACGGTAGTTAATTTCAGTAAATTAGGTACAATTCTAAATTATTTAAAACATAATCCATTAAAAACTAAGAAACTTATTTCATATAATAGATGATTAAAAGTTTATCGTTTAGTTAAAAACAAAGAACATTTAACTCCTGAAGGTTTAATGTTAATTAGAACCCTAGTTAAGTCTATCAATAAATAATTAATTGAAGATATAGTCCGATCAATATTGTAAAATATTGCGTGTTTTCACTGTATTTGTACAATTAATGTATATATTGAAAATCAACATAAATTTTTGCCTACTCCTGTTTCTGCATTAATACACGCTGCTACAATGGTTACAGCAGGTGTGTACTTATTAATGCGTTCATCTCCTTTAATAGAATATAGCAGTACTGTATTACTTATATGCTTATGATTAGGAGCAATAACAACTGTATTTAGTTCTCTTGTAGGTTTATTCCAACAAGATATTAAAAAAGTTATAGCTTATTCTACCATGAGTCAATTAGGTATGATGGTTATAGCTATAGGTCTATCTTCTTATAATATAGCTTTATTTCATTTAGTAAATCATGCTTTCTATAAAGCATTATTATTTTTAGGTGCGGGTGCTGTTATTCATGCAGTAGCTGATAATCAAGACTTCAGAAGATATGGAGGATTAATCTCATTCTTACCTTTAACTTATTCTGTTATTTTAATAGCAAGTTTAAGTTTAGTCGCTTTCCCTTTCATGACTGGTTTCTATAGTAAAGATTTTATATTAGAATCTGCCTTTGGACAATATCACTTTAGTAGTATTGCTGTTTATGTTATAGCTACAATAGGAGCTATCTTCACTACTTTATATTCTGTTAAAGTTTTATACTTAACTTTCTTAACTAACCCTAATGGACCTATAACATCTTATAAACATGCACATGAAAGTGATATGTTTATCAGTTTACCTTTAATAATTTTAGCTATATTTTCAATATTTTTTGGATTTATAACTAAAGATATCTTTATAGGTTTAGGTTCAAGCTTTTTTGTAGATAATAGTATATTCATTAACCCTATTCATGAAATAATGATAGATACTGAATTTGCGGTTCCTACATTATTTAAGATATTACCTTTTATATTTACTGTTTCATTTAGTATTTTAGCTATAGTTCTTTCAGAATTTTTACCTGAAATTGTTATTAATTTTAAATTATCTAAATTAGGTCGTAATATTTTTGGTTTCTTTAATCAAAGATTTTTAGTTGAAATGTTTTATAATAATTATATTACAAATTTAGTTTTATATCTAGGAGGGCAAACTACTAAAGTTTTAGATAAAGGTAGTGTAGAATTAATAGGACCTTTTGGACTAGAGAAAGCATTAATTAATTTTAGTAAAAGCTTAACTAAATTAAGTACTGGTGTGGTTACAAGTTACGCTTTATACATTTTAGTTGGCCTTATATCTTTTATATTTATTATTTATCTATCAGAAATTAGTGCTAGTTTAATAGTAATATTAATTATACTAGCTTCTTTTAGTTTAAATGATAAGGCTGCGTAAGCTCGCTCTAAATAATATTCATCCTGGCGAAGCCGAGGCTTCGCCTAGCTGGCATACTTCTGTACTCCTACGAGCTTGCGCCTAAATTTAGGCCAGAAGTACAACAGTGATCTAAGGAGTACTTTATAGGCAGGGCTGCTACTGATCCCGGCGGCTGGCAACTACGTCAGCTAGCCGCCGGGATATGGCAGCCAGGCGGGAGAGTTTACAATTTGGGACTCTCCCTTCCCTCCCCTTTTCTCCTGTTTGAGCTTCGGCCGGCTTCGCCGGACCAAAGGCTGTATAAATATTTATTGATTAAGTGTACGATTGGCAACTACGTCAGCTATAAAGCTCGTCGTACGCATTTATTCTAGTAATATATAAAGTCCACTTATGCTTCGTTAGTTAGGTTTTATAGAATATTTAACAAATTATTAAAATTCTTAGAAAGTATACTATATAATAGTCCAGCCTGGCTTCGCCAGGGTAATATTTTTCAGTCTTTTCGTCAAATACTTGACGCTATTACTCTATATCTAAGTAATTAATCAATAATTTATAATTTAATAATATGCCTCAATTAGTACCCTTTTATTTTGTAAATGAAGTAACTTTTATTTTTGCTATTATAGCCATAACAGTATATATGTTATCTAAATATATCTTACCAAGATTTGTACGTTTATTCTTATCACGTACTTTTATTTCAAAACTTCATGGTAACGCCGAAAATAATTAATTTTTTCGACTACTAGCGTAGCCAGAACGAGTGCTTCTAGCTTGGCCATAAGTCAAGCCAGCCGTGCTTCGCCAGAACAAAGCTGTATTAAGCCTTAACTATAAGGTGTATTACGCTAACATAATATTATGTGCGGCTAGCGTTTTTGGACGCAGCCAGGATTTATAAAGGCTTATATAGAAAGAAAGCTATAAATGTACGAAATGAGTACAATGAGCTTTAATAATAATTTATACAGAGAAATACTTAGTCCACTAGATCAATTTGAAATAAGAGATTTATTAAGTCTTGATGCACCTATATTTGGTAATTTACACATATCTATTACAAATATTGGATTCTATTTAACAATAGGTGGATTATTTATATTAACAATGTCTATCTTAAGTACTAATTATAATAAATTAGTAAGTAACAATTGATCAATAAGTCAAGAGTCTTTATATGCTACAATACATAGCATTGTTACAAATCAAATAAATGGTAAAAGTGGTCAAATATATTTCCCATTTATTTACACTTTATTTATTGTTATATTAATGAATAACTTAATTGGAATGGTTCCTTACAGTTTTGCATCTACAAGTCATTTTGTATTAACTTTCTCTCTTAGTTTTACAATTGTATTAGGGGCTACAATATTAGGATTCCAAAAACATGGTTTAGAATTTTTCTCTCTGTTAGTTCCAGCTGGTTGTCCTTTGCCATTGTTACCTTTATTAGTGCTTATAGAATTTATATCATACCTAGCAAGAAATATTTCTCTAGGTTTAAGATTAGCAGCCAACATAAAAAGATGAGATTAGGTACCTCAATCTAATTGTGTTTAAGAGCCAAACTCCGGGGACCCCTTAAAGCTTCTGATACCAAGCTATAATTGAAAGGTTATAAGTGGATGAACTAATCACTCATGTACGGTAATAAGTCAGAAGATTCTAGTAATAGAAATAGGTAATCGCGGATCTAAATCAGATAATAATCTGTAAAAGAGCAACGAGTAGACGGTTCTTCCATTAGATTAAACTAATGGTAAGGTGTACTCTAGTCGCCGGGAAAGCCGGTTCTTAGGAGAAACTAAGTAACCTAAGATTAAAGATATCACAATAGCCTATCCTCATTTTATAATAATTTGGCGATTTACGTAATGTAAAGTTTATGCTGTAACACTTTAAAGAAAGGATAAAGTATATAAACACCTTTTAATAAAGGGGACAAAGTTTATATATACCTTTAAAGAAAGGATAAAGTTGTGAACGACTTATACTATCTTTTGTAAAAAATTATACTAAGAGATTTGTCAGATCTTATAGTTTTCACTTATCACGTAGCTTATTTTTTCGGCGTAGCCCTAAAAATTCTACTATCTCAACTAAGTGCTTCAGACCCATGGGGGTAAGGATGTTTTCAACTTCAAAAAGTGATGGTTCCTCTTCATCCAGCGGTAGTTTAGCTATTTTCTCTGATGCTGACAAAGACAAACTAGATATCCTTAAATATATTAAGGGAAAATCAGGAATTTATATGTGAACTAATAAATTGAATGGTAAAAATTATGTCGGTAGTTCCGTGGATTTAAGACGTAGGCTTTTGGAATATTACAATGTAAATAGAATGCTAAACGAAAAAAGTATGCCTATTAACGTTGCATTATTAAAGTACGGTTATACTAATTTTAGTTTTACTATCCTAGAAATTTGTGATAAAGATAGTCTTATGTCTAGAGAAAAACACTTTTTTGAAGTATACTCTCCTGAGTATAATATATTAAAAACACCTGGAAGCCCTGCTAGAGGATCAGGATGAACACATTCTGAAGCTACAATAGAGAGTATGCGTATAGCTGCTTCTAAGACATTCAAATCTCCGGAATTTTTAACTAAATTATCTAAAGGTCAATCTACCGGTATACAAGTTGAAGTAACTGATCTGGAAACAAATCATACTACTACTTATCATGCCATTAGAGCTGCAGCTCGAGCTTTAGATATAGACAAAAGATATATTGAACATTACATTTATTTAAAACAAGATCAACCTGTTTTAGGTAGATATACTTTTAAATTAAACTCAAACTCGGATAACCAAAGTCGAAATTTAATTCCCGAAAAGGTTCAAAAAACTTCTATAAAAGTGGAGGTTACTAACGTTGATACTAAAGAGGTTACAATATACTCTTCTATTACCGCTGCTGCTAAAGCATTAGGTTATCGTCAACCTAGTATATCTTTATACTTAAAAGAAAATAGAACTAAACCTTTTAAAGGAAAATATTTCTTCAAATTAGTATACTAGAATACTGTAGTATACGCTAAGTATTTTACTTATTTTAATAAATAACATAATCTGGGGATGAATTTGTTGAACGATTATCAGGTCACATGCTATTAAACATTTTAGCTGGATTTACTTACAATATAATGACAAGTGGTATAATCTTTTTTATTCTGGGGTTAATACCATTAGCCTTTATTATAGCCTTTTCAGGATTAGAATTGGGTATTGCTTTCATACAAGCTCAAGTATTTGTTGTTCTATCTTCTGGGTACATAAAAGACGGTTTAGATCTTCATTAATGCGTATAAAATCTTTATATACTAATGTATGATTTTATATATCAATTAAAAAAGATGATATTTTTTTTAAATTATATAATTTATACCCGCTTATTTTTGTATTTTATTTATTAGTCAATTCTTTGGATTTTACTTTTTTAGAAGAGTACTTTATTTTAATGGAGGGATCTCAAGGAGGATCTAACGATATTCCTGCTGAAGGAATTTTTAATCCTGAAGAGGGAAACCGTGATTCAGGTGCGGGAAACCCTGATCCAGGTGGAAGTAATTCTAATCCAGGTGGGAATAATCGAAATTCAGCAAACCAAGTCGGGGAATTTTCAACTAAAAATAAATATCAACTTTTAGCAGATGTCTTAGAAGAAAATAGAGCTAAAGTATTAGAGTTTCGTAGTAAGCATGGTATAACTAGCAAGGCTACAAGTTTCCATGATTTAGGCATAGATTTTAGACGAAAATGGTATAACCCAGATGCGGCTACTATTAAGGAAGTTTTTCCCTCTGTAGATGGAAAAAAGAATGCGGATAACTATATAATAAATCAAATTAGAAATTTCAAATCTAGCTAGTTAATTTCTACTTCTTTATGCTCAGGTCACATGCTATTAAACATCTTAGCTGGTTTCACTTATAATATAATGACAAGTGGTATAATATTCTTCTTATTGGGATTAATACCTTTAGCCTTTATAATTGCTTTCTCAGGGTTAGAGTTGGGAATTGCTTTTATACAAGCACAAGTTTTTGTGGTACTTAGTTCAGGATATATTAAAGATGGTCTTGATTTACGGCTGCGCCATAATTTTACTCAACTCCAGTCTATTATGGCGCAGCCGTAATACCAGATAATATTGTTGAACATCCTTTAATTAAATCAGTTGTGGCTTGTGGCGAAGCCGCAATTTTAGATCAACTGTGACCATTATTTGAAGGATTAATTTATGGAGTACCTACTGTTATAGTAGGTTCTGTTATATATATTAATAATGAATTACTCTTAATTGTCTATGATTTATATTTAATCTTGACAATTCCCATGGATTTATTAATAAATATTATACAGCAAGATTATTATATTGCTATATTTATGACAATTATCACTCAAAGCGATTTCCTATTGGTTTTTGGTATGGATAATGTACCACCAAATGGCGATCCTAATTTTATACCAGGATTTATTCTTCCTAATCCACTTGGACCACCAAGGGTTTATCCGGCTCCTGGAATACAAGAACCAAGAAATGGAGTTGATCCTAAACCAGCTACTCCCAAACCTAGGTTTGGGGATCCAGGGTTATAAATAAATTCATTCATTCTTGGCGGCTACGCCGCCGTAGCGACTCTTAGTTTAAAACTAAGAGTCGCTATAAGCATTAAAAATGTAGTAGGTAAAAATATCTAGAAACTATAATATATGATTGATAGCTTAAGACGGGGGGGGGGGGAGATCTCCCCCCCCGTCTTAAGAGTTTAAAATGCTAGACTTAATATATTGTAGCCTTTTTTCATAAGATTAAGATACCATGCACTCCGGCTTCGCCGGAGAAAATAAATAATAATTGGGAGGACAGCATATTTATGCGTATTGCTCCTTTCCTGCCTGACTTCTGGCCCCTGCTTCCATACTGGCACCTAAACGAAGTCAGGCAGCCGTCAGGAGAAGCTAGGGCCAGAAGTCAGGCGCAAGTTCTAATTAATAAAATAAAGCCATCTTTGCGGCTGCTGCCTGACTTCGTTTAGGTGCCAGCCGCCGAAAAAAAAAAATTTTTATTTAGTGATAAGTAATAGGAAAAATTTAATTTATAAGTCGTCTTATTTGAGATGCATAATTAACTTTTAAGGAAAGTCTATGATTTAATATATGTTTAAGATTTAAATCTAAATTTAGGTATTATATAGAAAATATAAAGAAGTTAATAGGCGGGCTGGTATGCATACGAGCTTGCTAGCGAAGCCAGTCAGCTTAGTTAGATTAAATAACATAAAATAACTTTATTCTGGAAAATCAAGCCCATATAAATCCTTTTTTTAGTAAGAAATTATTACAGGATATAGCTTAAATTATTCCTAAATATATATTATATTTGCTGCCTAATCTTTAGCATTATTTCTCTTAGGAATAATGTATAAGAGAAAGTTAGCATTACGGCTGCTGCTCCTAAGGTAGATTTCACCAGCGTAGGATATTAGGGAGGGGAGCTAGTATTAAGCTCTCCCCGGCTTCGCCAGAAGGAGGCGGCTGCCTGACTTCGTTTAGGTGCCAGCCGCCCCCATCTGTTATTTGTTATACTTAACTTCAACTTTTCCTTAAGTTAATCTAGGTTGGAAGCGAAGCCAGGCTGCTTCATTTTTGATTTGGAGCTTTGCAGGCTGGCTGCGGCTGCGAAGCCAGCCTGACTTCGTTAAGCCTGACTTGGTTAGCCAGCCCAAAAATCAGAAGCCTCCTTACTACCTCAGTAGTATGGAAGGAGGGGCGACTAGGTCGGAAAGCTCCAGATCAAGGCTTCCTACCATACTTCGTCAGGCAGGAGCCGTAAAAATGAATAAGAGGTGTAATTTATGATCAAAAATAGATTCTCAAGATCCAACATAATTCCGTAAGGGAAGTTGTTACTTAAAAATTTATTGATAGTAAATTACATCATGGCTACGACTACTTCGTCGTAGCCGTAAACAAAGAGTTTAATAAAATTTTAATAATTTAAAATTAAAAATGTTATTTGATAGGTGAGTTTGGTGATGGCTCTGATTGAACGCTGTCCAAATGCTTGACACATGCTAATCGTACGTTTAATTTATGCTTTTTGGATATTTGATATCTGAGCACCATGAATTATATTTAGTAATGGTGTAATATCTTTTGCTTTATCGCAGAGATGTTGAAGGTGAATTAAAAGTGGTGTACAGGTGAGTGAAAGATATTCGGCCGACCTTAAAGAGAGGGAAAAAATCCCTCATATAAAAAAGGGTGTAATAACCGCTTTAAGAGGAAAGGTATCTGCGGGATAGGTAGTAGTTAGGGTAATGGCCTAACTAGCCAACAATTCTCGGAGTCGAAGCTGAAATGGTTGATCGACCACATTGGGGATGAAAAAATCCCAAGGCATATATGTACAGCAGTGAGGAATCTTGGTCAATGGCCTAACGGCTGAACTGGCAACTTGGATGAATGGACCGGCTACCCCCTTAAAAAAGAGGTAAGAGGTAGTGCAGGAGATCCTTTTAAGGAGTAAAGTTCTAAATATAAGATTGATAATGACAGTCTATATATTATGTCTTGACCAATTACGTGCCAGCAGTCGCGGTAATACGTATGAGACTAGTGTTATTCATCTTAAATAGGTTTAAAGGGTACCTAGACGGCAAATGTCACCTTTAAAAGGTTATTATTTCGCTAGAGTTTTATGTGAAGAGGCCGTACTTGTGAGTGGAGAGTTAAAATTCTGTGATACCTGGGGGACGGATAACGGCGAAGGCAGCCTCTTATGTACAAACTGACGTTGAAGGACGAAGGCATTGCGGCACGAAAAGGATTAGGGACCCTAGTAGTCTTTGCAGAAAATGATGAATGCCATAGATTAGGTTGTTACTTAGTTTATAAATGAAAGTGTAAGCATTTCACCTCAAGAGTAATGCGGCAACGCAGGAACTGAAATCACTAGACCGTTTCTGACACCAGTAGTGAAGTATGTTGTTTAATTCGATGATCCACGAAAAATCTTACCACAATTTGAATAGAATAAATATATATTATGGTTACGGCATAATATACTTATTCATACAAGCGTTGCACGGCTGTTTCCAGTTAATGTTGTGAAACTGTGGCAAAAGCCATGGAATTAACGTAAACCTGAGCTTTATTTGTAAATAAATTATTTTGATAGGGCTGATTCGTCCATTATATTGGATCTGATAACAGGGACTAAGACAAGTCATCATGGCCTTGATATTGTGGGCTAAAGACGTGCCACATATTCCTAAACAAAGAGATGCGAAAATGCGAATTTTAGCTAATCTCAAAAAATAGGATAAAAAAGATATGGATTGTAGCCTGAAATTCGGCTGCATGAATAAGAAATTGCTAGTAATCGTGAATCACTATGTCACGGTGAATATAACCTTGGATTGGTACTAACCACTCGTCACATGCTGAAAGGAGTACGTGCAATAAGTTTGCTTTCTTATTTTAATCCAGCGAATAATAGGATTCGGGTTTTTTTATAGGATTCTTCGTATGCGCGATTCTAATTGGTGTTAAGTCGAAATACGGTTCGTGTAGTGGAAGTTGCACGGGATTGATTAACCTTTAACAAGAAAATATGCTGTATATATGCGCCCAGACTTCTTATATAGAAGAAATATATACACGTTATCTATTAAGTAAATATTAGTAGGTAACGTAAAAGGCAATGGGCCTTTTATCTTATTAAGGGAAGCTCCCAACCTTTTTAAGATAAAAGAGGAAACTCTATAGGTAGAAAGTGATGGTTACGGCTGTTGCTCTCCTACGAAGTCAGGCGACTTCGTTAGGCAGTCAGCCAGCCGTGCTTCGCCAAAAAAAATAAAGTTATTAGCTTTATTTATTAAGAGTTCGAATCTCTTGTTTCCTACCAGGGCTTCCTTCTGGCTTAGCTAATGAAGCCTAAGCCAGCTCCTTATTTAGAGCTTTCCCTCCTTACGAAGTCAGGCTGACTTCGTAAGGAGGAGCCTTAATAAGTTAGTATGGTGCGAAAGTCGGACAACTTGGTTAGAAGATCCTGACTAGTCCCGCCAGCAAAAAAAATTTTTTTAGTGGTTGTATAACCTAATATATTATCGTTAGAAGGCTGCATTGATTGAAGCCTAGCAAAAGCTATAAAGACTGCCTTATAAGAAGGTTATCAATGGTAACCTGCCTGCCTTCGGAGAAGTCAGGAGGGGTTGAACAAATATAAGGCAGTATAGCTGAAAGACAAATATATACACAAATCGCGAGAAAGGTCGATAAAATTCAAGGGATTTAATTTTAATAAATAATAAATGATTCAAGTTGCAAAAATAATTGGTACAGGTTTAGCTACTACAGGTTTAATTGGTGCAGGTGTTGGAATAGGTGTAGTATTTGGTGCATTAATTTTAGGTGTAGCCAGAAATCCATCACTTAGAGGACAATTGTTTAATTACGCTATTCTAGGTTTTGCTTTTTCTGAAGCTACTGGACTATTCGCATTAATGATGGCTTTCCTTTTACTATACGTTGCTTAAATAATCTATATAGTAATATTTATTTATTATTAAAATAAATATTCTCGGCTGCTGCTTTCTACGAATTCAGGTTGGCTTCGGCTGCCGAATGTGCCAGCCAAATCGTGGGATATGGCAGCAAGCCTGACTTCGTCAGGATACGCCGTAATTTTATATTACGGCGTATCCGTCAAAGGAAACTTCCTTTATTGGTAAGAAGGGCTGAGCTGTAAACTCAGTAGCTATAAGCTTCTAAGAGTTCGAATCTCTTGTTTCCTACTAGAGTCTTTTATAATTTTTACTTGTATGGGTGGGCTAATTCGGGTAGGGTTGTTTCTTTAGTTGGTATAATCCTATCCCCCCCCTTCTCTGCGAAGCCAGCCTTTATAGCTCAACGGTAGAGCTCGGTACTGTTAATACTGAGATAGATGTTCGATTCATCTTAAGGGCTAATGATAGTTTTGGCGCAAGCTTGTTTATGTTTGCTATGTGTCCTTCGTATATTTTTTTTTTCTGGCAGCTGCCTGACTTCTCCCCTACGGCGGAGCAGCCAGGATAAAATATATAAGTGGGAGAGCGTAAGCATCCTACGGCAGGATTATCACTTTTAATTCTCCTTTTCATTTTTTGCTTAGTAGTAATTTATACTAAGAAAACTATAAATCAAACTAACTGTTTTTTTTTTTTATAATAAGTGACAAACTTAATAAGAAGTAATTTTCAAGACCATCCTTTTCATTTAGTAAGTCCATCTCCTTGACCGTTATACACAAGTATTTGTTTATTAAACTTAACTACTAGTGCTGCATTATCTATGCATAATTTTAGTAATAGTTATTATTTCTTTTACATAGCTTTAATATTAGTAGTATCAGCTATGTCATTTTGATTTAGAGATATTATATCAGAGAGTACATTTTTAGGTGATCACACACTTGCAGTGCAGAAAGGATTAAATTTAGGAGTTATTCTATTTATAGTATCAGAAGCTCTGTTCTTTCTAGCAATTTTCTGAGCATTCTTTCATTCAGCTTTAACTCCTACTGTTGAATTAGGAGCTCAATGACCACCTATTGGGATAGAACCAGTGAATCCTTTCGAATTACCTTTATTAAATACAGTAATATTACTATCAAGTGGTGCTACTATAACATACGCTCATCACTCATTAATACAAGGAGGTAGAACAGGTGCTTTATATGGATCAGTTGCTACAGTCTTATTAGCAATAATATTTACAGGGTTTCAAGGTATTGAATACAGTGTATCATCTTTTACTATAAGTGATGGTGCTTTTGGTACATGTTTTTTTTTCGGAACAGGGTTTCATGGATTACACGTTATAATAGGAACAATTTTTTTGTCAGTAGCTTTGTGAAGAATATTTGCTTACCATCTAACAGACAATCATCACCTAGGTTTTGAGGGCGGTATTCTTTACTGACATTTTGTGGATGTTGTATGACTTTTTTTGTATGTTTCAGTTTATTACTGAGGTTCTTAATTAAATATTTTTTTATTGCTGGCGGCTTCTTACTACGTCTAAATTTAGGTTACTGTGTACCGCAAGCTTGCGCGGCTACGCCGGGACTAGTTAAAGTTTCCAGTAATAAGGGCGGCGAAGCTGATAATTCTAGTCAAAAAAAATCTAGTGAATCTAATGCTAATCAACAAACAGCACCACAACATATACTTGATTTGCAGGAAGAACACGATAGAATTCATAAGCAACGTAAAGAGGACCTAGCAAATTGAAAATTAAATCAAGAATTATTAAATAAAGAGAAGAAATCTAAACAAGATTCTAGTGATGTTGTGAATGATGGTTCTGAACCAACACCTTTAACTGATTTAGATGGAGGTGATTAATGTAAAAATTTTCATTTGGTCCTGCCTGACTTCTGGCCCCCTGCTGGCGTAGCCATACTTAGCAAAGCCAGGCTGGCACCTAAACGAAGTCAGGCGGCTTCGCCAGCCAGCCTCAGCTTTATTTTGGCGAAGCCTGGCTTTGCTAAAAAATATAGCAAGCTCGTTTTTATTTATTAGTATAAAATTTACTTAGAGTATTTTTTATATAGTATGGTACATAGTAAAATACTATGTACCAAAAAGAGTATAGTTTAATGGTAAAATAAGAAGCTTCAACCTTCCGGTTCTCAGTTCGAATCTGAGTGCTCTTGATCCTACTGCCGGCTACATCCCCCCCGATTTTATATTACTGGTCGTTTAGGGGCTGGCTTTTTTCGGAAGCTTGGCACCTTCTTAGCTGCCTGACTTCGTTTAGGCGCCAGGCTGGCTTCTCCTGACGTAGTAAGGAAGCCGCCAGCAGTAGGAGGGACTAGCAAGCTCTAAATTATGTAATATTTTTAGAGCTTGCTGGATATATTGTCTTCGTACGGCGCTAGCTTTTCCAACTATATCAGGAGGGCTGGCTTCTCCTTACTAGCTGCCGAAGGTGCCTGGCACCTTCGGCAGCTAAGTAGTAAGGAAGCCGCCAGGCATATTTATAAATTAATTTATTAAATAAGGGGTATGTTGCTAAGGGTTCTTAGTATAATGGTTAATACATGTGGCTTTTAATCACTAAGATATCGGTTCGAATCCGATAGAACCTATTCATATAGCTGCGCTAGAAGCCGCCAGGCTTCTGCAACGAAGGAGGCTTTTAGCTTCAAATTTTATACTGGGGATTAGCAAAGCCAGGCTTCTTGCCTGATCCCTGTGCCCCTAAACGAAGTCAGGGGCCATAAGTCAGGGATCAGGCAGCACAAAAGCCGCCAGCCGGGACTCAGCAAGCTCTAAATTTAAGCCAGCCTCCTAAATTGTTTAGAGGTTGGTTTCTTAAGATAAGTCCTGAAGCAAAGGCAGGTCCATTAGGACCTGCCTACCGAAGGCAGGTATGTTTAATTAGTAATAAAATATTTGTTCTTGGATCTATATAGAAGTAGCAAGCTCGCGAATCCAGCCTTCGAGGGCAGGATTAAGGGATAGTTGGATTGTGCGGCTTCTGAATAAATTTAAGAAGGAGGCTTCGCCAATATTGTGTATTAATAGATATACGCTGGCACCTAAACGAAGTCAGGCACCTTCGGCAGCCGAAGGTGCCGAAGTATTAGTAAATTGGTGTTCGATTTAGGCTGGCTGGCGGATTCTTTACTTCTTTGTTACTTCAGAAGTAAAGAAGCCACAGCCGTAACTTTTATCTAAAGTCTTGTTAATTTAGTGAAACAAATATAAATTTATAAGAAAGGAATAATGAACTATTGGTTTTGTAGGTTAAATATTTTAAAACCGGCTTCTGAATAAATTTAAGAAGGAGGCTTCTGAATAAATTTAAGAAGGCGGCACCTAACCTAGCTGCCTGACTTCGTTTAGGTGCCAGGCAGGCAGCAGCGATAATATGTTGCTATTTTCTTTATTCTGCCATATACGCCGAACAGGATTAGCAAGCTAAAATTATTACAGAAAAGCTATTTTACCTGTGGCTAACAACGTTGTTGGTGTGCAGGCAACCTTCCAACCAAACAACCATGTAGACTTTTTGGCTGCTGTAGCCGCAGTATGCCAGTTAGGCTGGCTTCACAGTCAGACAAAGTATAGCATCGTTAGGTGGCGCCTAAACGAAGTCAGGCTTCCTTACTACGTCAGGAGAAGCCAGCCGCCATAAGGCAGGATATATAACATTTAGAATTAGTAACTTAATTGGTCAAGGACTTCCTTGTCACGGAAGTAGATGTCGGTTCGAATCCGATCTAATTCGTGTTTTAGGTTATATAGTTTAGATTATAACCTTAATAGGGATTTTCCAGAACTTAAATATGTATTATACAATCAATATACAGGAAAAGTTGCTATAGGTAGGGCGAAATATTTGCTACATATTGTGTACTAACACCTGGGTGTTCGATTCACCTCTTTTCCGATCCCGGCTGTGAAGCCAAAGCTGACTTCGTAGGGATAAAATTATATTTTATCCCTACGAAGTCAGGCTTAGCGAAGCCAGTAGTTGCCGGGTTTGCAGCCCAGCTGTACTGCAGAATATAGGAGAGGAAGGAAGGTTCTTAATAATACTACTAGTTAAGCTGTAGGAGTGGTTAGGGTTATCCCTTAATTTTCTAATTTCTTGGGTGGTAAGGTATTAGGTATAATGAAATAATAAACAACGGCTATCATTTAATGGTAGGATGTCTGTCTTCCAAACAGAGTGTGTCGGTTCGATTCCGACTAGCCGTATATTCCTTGGTTTTATATATAAACAAGGAGTATATCAGCATAGTAGAAAAGCCTCCTGATCCCGCCGAAGGCGTGTGCATACTATTTCGCCTTCTGTATTTTTTGGCACCTTCGGCAGCACCTACGGCGAGCTGACGTAGTTGCCAGACAAAAAAATATAGCAAAGCCAGGCGGCTTTGCAGCCGCCTGCACAAATTTAACCTTTATCTAATGTATGGTTAGCTCAGTTTATTCTTACTTTATTAGTTAGCCCCTTGGCTAGACCAGGGAAGCAGAAGGCGTAATGTTAGTCTAAACTGATAAGAAAGGAGTTAATGAATTATAGGAAAGATTTTTAGGTATATTTAAGGCCTGTCGGTTTCGCCTTCCATACTACGACTTCGTCGCAAAGCCAGGCGGCTGGCTTCGCAGCCGCCTGGCTTTGCTAAGGAGAAGCTATATGGGCAGCCAAGCTAGAAGTCTCCTTTACTATAATTTCAGTAAGCAGTTAATAGGTCTTCGTAGTAATAGAGTAAATGAATTTTTGTATCAAGGTCGCCTTCTGTATTTTTTGGCACCTTCGGCAGCACCTACGGCGAGCTGACGTAGTTGCCAGACAGACTTCTGCCGACTTATCCTTAGCAAAGCCAGGCTGCCTCCTGACTTCTAACGAAGTCAGGCAGGTGCCAGTATGGCAGGAGGGGGGCGCAAGCTCCCGGCAAGAAGCCGCCGTAAAACCAGGCAACAGGAGGACGACGCAGTCGTGATAGATTCACTCTTGGCTTATTTAGTGGAATAGGAACATTTAGGTAAATATAATTAATATAAATTCCTCAAAGAGGTATACTATTTTAGGATTTAAAATGAACAATTTATTCTTAGTTAATGAAACGTTTACAAATGGTTATTTAGCAAATATATTAAATATAATTTCTTTATTTGCAATATTTTGTGGTGTGTTTGTTATTATAAGCAAAAACCCTGTAGTGTCAGTATTATTTTTAATTGGATTATTTGGTAACATTGCTTCTTATTTAATCTTAATAGGATTAGGCTTTATGGGTTTAGCATATTTAGTTGTATATATAGGAGCTATATCTATATTATTTTTATTTATTTTAATGCTTATTAATATTAGAATAAGTGAGTTACAAAGTAATACTAGAAATACTATACCTTTAGCTATTACTATAACAATAGCATTAAATTATCCTTTATTTAAATTATTACCTTACGATGTGGCAATTTTAAGTAATAATTATTACATGAATAATGTTTTATACGATATATCTTTAAACAAATACAATTCAAATTATTTTAATAATTTAAATATATATAATAACAATTTATCTTTTGTTACTAGTAATATGTGAGATGGAAATTTAGCCGAAACTGGTCATATTGCAAGTATAGGTAGTGTTATGTACACTAATTATAATATGTGACTTTTAATAGCAAGTTTCATTCTTCTTTTAGCTATGGTAGGTTGTATAGTTATAACATTAAAACCATTTGTACCGTCAAAGAACAATTAGTTTTTTGCGCTAGCTCTGGGGCGCCTTTTGTATTTTTTGGCTTCTGCCTCCTGACTTCTAACGAAGTCAGGCAGGTGCGAAGCAAAAAAAATATAGCTGCCTGACTTAGTTAGTATGGCACCTTCTAGCGCAGCTAAGCTAGAAGTCGTATTATACTCTAAAAAATTGAAATAGGGGGAGGGGAGTTAATTCTCCTCTATCCTAAAAGAAATTAGCTCAATGGTAGAGCAACCGTTTTACACACGGAAGGTTGGGTGTTCGAGTCACCTATTTCTTATCTAAACCCCTCCTGACTGGCTTCGCTAGGCTGGCTGAAATTAATTTATACGCCTCCTGACTTCTCCTTACGGCTGCGAAGCCAGCCTAGCGAAGCCAGGCTGCCTGACTTCGTTTAGGTGCCAGTATGGCAGGAAGCCAGCCTGGCTACGCGGCTGCTGCCTTCGGGGGGCTGGCGGCTGCGAAGCCAGCCTGGCGCCTAAACGAAGTCAGGCAGCTAAGAAGGTGCCAGTAGTTGCGGGCAACTACTGGCTTCGCCAGCCTGACTTCTGGCCCCTCCTGACTTCTAACGAAGTCAGGCAGGGGCACAGGGATATTTTCCTGCAGCTTGGCTGGCTGCGGCGGCGGTTATGCCGCCAGTCTAGCTTCTTACGGCTGCGAAGCCAGCCTAGCGAAGCCAGGCGGCTGACTTCTGGCCCCTGACTTCGTTTAGGGGCACAGAAATCAGGCTGACTTCGTTAGTATGGCACCTTCTAGCGCAGCTAAGCTAGAAGTCGTAGTATGCTAGGGAGGTTGCTAGGCAGTCAGTATGGCTGTTAGGCTAAAAATTATAAATTTTATACGGATTAGAGCCAGGCGGTTAGGCGTCTCATTTGGGTTGGGAAATAGTTATGTTCGATTCATAATAATCCGAATTAAATATAGTTCCTTTTTATTTTTTTTTTTTATAAAAAAATAAGAAGGAAATATAAAGACATAAGAAATGTAAATGATATATTAGCTATAAAATAGTATAAAAAGAGACTATTATGGAAATATAAAGCCATGTGTTAAAGAGAAATTTGTTATCTTATGGAAACATATAAACTCTAAGATAAATTACTTGATAAACGAAGCGAATTGAAATATCTAAGTAGCTTCAGGAAAAGAAATCAAAAGAGATTTTATGAATAGTGTGAACGAAAATAAAATAGCCTATTAATAAGTAAAATGGTAGAAAAACTGTTTGAATATATTCATTTGGTTGGGCGTTCCGCAAGGTTGACGTTTTGGTTAAATGAATGTGGGGAACCTTCCTCAAAGGCTAAATATAACACATGAGCATCAGAGAATTAGTACCGTAAGGGAACTATTGAAATAGTAGTTTTATAAGCAGCTCGAGTTGTATTTGAAAACAAGAGCGTACCTTTTGCATAATGGGTCACCAAGTTAACATTAGATGCGAGCTAATTAGTATTGCGTAGTTAAAACGATCATAATGTAACAGAAAATGATAAGTGTCTAAAGTTAGACCCGAAGCCTAGTGATCTTACTATAGTCAGGGCTATAAAGGCTCGAGACAGGTTATTGTTGCAAAAATATCCGATGAACTATGGTAAGCATAGTGAAAGACAATTCTGACTAGGATAGCTGGTTTTCTGCGAAACCTATAATAGTAGGCAATTTAAGTAACATCAAAGCAGGTACAGAACTTGTCTCAGACCAGATGTAAATTTTCAGCAAGAGTACAACTTCTTGGCTGCGAAGCCAAGCCTGGCTTCGCTAAGAACAACAAACTAGGCTTCGCTCTAGATGAGGAAAGAAACTGTAGACGGAACTCGCCTAAAGCTTATGGCTGAGGTAAAGCGGCCTCTAAGTTTTTAACCTTAAGGTTAAAACGATGAGAAAATAGATTGACTACACCGCTAACATTTTAGTTTCAGTGCTGCTTCTGACCGTGAGGTAAGAAGGTCCATTGAAAGTAAGTGCAAAATGTGCTGGAAAATGTGTAGTCTAATCTTGTTTAGAACAACAAACTAAAAAGATGAGTTATAAATAAGATAATAAAACCGTACCTAAAGACTGCCGCACAAGTAAGCTAGTAGAGAATACGAAGGCGTAAGAGATAACAATCATAAAGGAACTCGGCAAATTGATACCAAAACTTCGGGAAAAGGTAGGCTCATTAGTCTTGGTTAATACAAGTAAAAAGGAAGAAGCATAAAAGGATGTTGTACGACTGTTTAATTAAAACACAGCACTTTGCAAAAAGATGATAAATCTAAGTATTGAGTGTGATACCTGCCCGGTGCCGGCTGGTTAACGGAAATAACTAAATTTTCATAGATTTGGTGTAGAAGGAAACCCCGGTTAATGGCGGCCTTATAAGTGAGGGTCCTAAGGTAGCGGAATACCTTGGCCGTTAAATGCGGTCTTTGCATGAATGGTGTAACGATACAACAGCTGTCTCTATGATTGACTCTGTGAAATTGGAATAACTGTGCAGATACAGTTTACCTCTAGTTGGACGAGAAGACCCTATGCAGCTTTACTGTTACTAATTATTGAGTATAATAACAGCAAATCTTAGTATATAAGGTAATTGATCAGATGGAAGTGAAATACCTTTATTTGTTTATTATATTATTATGGAATAATGCATTTTTTGTCCGGTGTTGAACCCGATATTTATGTATTATAAACATCTGACTCTATGAAAAGGGAGAACATTTGCTAGGAGACAGTTTATGCGGGGCACAGACCCCATAAAGAGTAGATGGGAGTGTCTAAGGATTATGATGTTTGTAGCAATGTGTACATAAAATTTTATGATGGCTTGCTGCAATTAATTTTTGTATATCTAGGGCCGTGCTTGGTATCACCAGCCGGTCTCTTAAAAGATAATTTTTGTTTGTAGTTAAATATAACTTAGTTGTATTTAATCCTTTGCTAGTACGAGACGTATAAGGGCGTACATATTATTAAAAGGGTAAGATTTTAGCTATAGAGAAATTAGCTTTAGTTAAAAAGTGTTGTGTAGTATAACACTTTTTCTAGTTATTAGATTCTACTTTCCAGTGTTTTTAATAATAATGTAAACTAACTATCAAGTTTAACGGCTTAATCTTGCTTTACTGTTTGATTCACAACAAATCTTACAGTCGCGTAAGCGGGGCATAGGATCACAAGACACATTAAGGAAAGGTCTTGGATTTTTGGAAAAGCTACGCTAGGGATGTTTGTCCTTTAATTTTTTTTCTTGTTATTACCTACTTCTATCTTGCCGACTTCTAGCTGGCGGCTTCTAACGAAGTCAGCCTGGCGAAGCCAGTAGGCAATATTTAATAAGGTACTAGGCATAGTTTAATGAGCCTGGCGGCTTTGCCTTATCGGCGGCTTCTAGCGAAGCCAATAATTTCCTTTTAAAGAAAACTTATTTTACCGCTGCTTGGCGTAGCCAGGCTGCAGTAAAATAAAGTATGCAGGCATGCTGGCAACTACGTCAGCAGCCAGCCTGACTTCTGGCCCCTGACTTCGTTTAGGGGCACAGGGAAATAGATATAATAGATAAGAGCTAAAGACTAGCAAGAAAACGATTAAGAATAATATTGGGTTAATTTCAAAAATTACTTATATTGGCGAAGCCAGCCTGGCACCTAAACGAAGTCAGGCAGCAGCCTGACTTCTGGCCCCTGACTTCGTTTAGGGGCACAGGGATAAAGAATATAAGTAAATTTGAAGCGAAATTTATCTTAGCATAAATATATAGAGATAAAAACGTTCAACGACTAATAGGTGAGTAATGCTAACAATAATCCTAAATTGAAACCCAACACTTTTTTATTATATATGTTCAAAAAAAAAAAAGAAAATAAAATATAAATATTATTATAACGAATAAAAAAAAAAAATGAAAGAAAATAAAAATTTATTAGAAACTGCTCGTTACCTTAGTCCCTTATCATTCCAAGATGCATCTAGAGCTTGTGCCAAAAAAACGGTATTAGGTGAAGTATCGGCGATGGAAGGGACTACAATTTTAAAAACAAATCTAAAGAATAATTCTAAATTGAGACCATTTAATAGAATAATTGGTGATGTAGGAAAGATGCAATACTTTCCTGCATGATCTAAAGAATGAAGAAATAGTGTTTATCATTATAATAGTAATTTAATCAAAAATTTTCCTGTATATGATATAAATATTTATAAAATAATAAAAAGCTATTTTAACATGTTTTTTAATCACCAGTTTCTTAAATATGATTATATTCGTCCCAAAAGAAGACGTTTATCCTTTAATAAAATATTTTTAGCTAGACCTGAAATTAAACATACTAACTCTAAAGCTATTATAACTCTATATGCTTTTAATAGAGAAAAGTTTGCTTTATTAAAAAAAATCAAAATTTTGACTCTTTTAACTAAAAAGATAATTAAAACTATTGTGGCGACTTCGTCGGCACGCCAGCCTAATTTCGGCCGAAGCATGCCAGCCTCTGAGCTTGCGCCAAGAAGAAATTATTTATTAAAAATAGAAAATATTTTTTTTAAATTTAATATGATTTCTGCGATATTAAAGGATAGAAATCTACTCCAAGATTTTTATGCTTATTATTTAACTTTAAAAACAAGTAAAAGTAAGGCAAAAGAACAAGCAAATAAATGAATAAAATTGATTTTTAATAAAGAACTTATTCTAATTAGAAAATATAAATTTAGACTAAATCTTAATAAGTATAAATTTGAAGATAAATTATTATATGGATTAAGTAATATTATTAGAAAGCTTTATAATAAAGAAATCGAATTTAATATTGTTAACTTAAAAAATATAGTTTTTAATACAGATTTATTTACGCAAATCTCTACATTAAAAATTAAGAAGAGAAATGCTAAAGTTGTAAGAATAATGAACATTATGTTAAATAAAGCTAACTTACCTTACTTGAACAGAATCCAGGAAACAGGTAGATTAGATAATAATGTAAGTCTTAGATTAGTAGAAAATAAATATAAAACTCTTAATATAAGAAATATCTTAGGTACTAAATTTAATTTAGATAAACTATTAAATAAAGTATATGTTAGAGCGCAAGCTCTTAATGATAGATTATTACCACTACGACGTAGCCGTCCTAAAAATATATTAAGAGTTGGGCTTAACCAGCAAGCTCCTATTCTGCCGAAGGCTGGGGGCGCAAGCTCGGTTTCACCTGAAGCTGGGTTGTATGATATGGTATTTAATTCTATTAAATATAAAAACATGGGAGGAATTAGAATGGAAGTTAAAGGAAGGTTAACTAAACGTTATAGAGCCGATCGTAGTGTTTATAAATTACGGTGAAAAGGTGGATTGAAAAATATTGACTCTTCTTTTAAAGGATTGTCAGTAAGAAAAAACCGTGGTCACATTAATCCTAATGTTGGTTATTCTATTTTTGCATCTAAACGTAGAGTAGGGGCTTTTGCTGTGAAAGGATGAATGAGTGGTAAATCTTAATCTACGACTGGCTTCGGAGCGAAGCCAGTCAGTAGTATGGAAGCCAGAGTAGGTTGGTAGGTAGTTTTAAACGTAGGCGTGTTATATATAATAAAAAAGTGAAGACATAGTCTGAACCATTTTGTAAAAAATGGAAATATTTGGAGGCTGTTGGTCATACTTTTAGTTAGGAGCGAAGCCAGGCTTCCATACTGGCTACACAGTCAGGAGAAGCCAGCCTGGCGCCTTCGGCAGCTAAGGAGGAGCAAGGTGCCAAGCCCCCCTCGGGGGTATACGGATTAGTAGTCAAGTGGTATGACACAGCTCTTTCAATGCTGGGATCGCGGGTTCGAATCCCGCCTAGTCTACAGGAGGTATCTCGTTTTTCTATCATGAATTGAGAAACGTTTCGCATTCTTGGACCCGGGAGAGTTTGGGGGTCGGCTTTGTCTCGTTTGATTTGTTGTTAGTAAAACCCATAGGCTGCACCTAAACGAAGTCAGGCTTCCTTACTACGACTTCTAGCGTAGCCAGCGAAGCGAGTAGTAAGGAGAAGCCAGCCATACTGACTGACGAAGTCAGGCTGCAGCCAGTCAACTAGAATTAGCAAGCTCGCTCTTAATAATTTTTAGTTTACAATATTATTTCCTGTGAGTATAAATATATAAGAAAGGAATAAAAAGTTATTTTTGACTACTTGGCGGCTTCACATGGCTTCCATACGGCGGCACGCCATCCTTCGGCAGGCGCCATACTACGTCAGGAGGAAAGCTCTAAATAACTTATTTATCAAATAAATTATCTTTAACTAATTTTGGGGCTGGCTACGTTAGTAGTTGTCCTCAAATTTTAATCTGAGTGCTGGAATTGGTAGACAGTGGGCACTTAAAATGCTCTGATTTAATATCGTAGGTGTTCAAGTCACCTCTCAGATAGAATTATTATTATAGTAATTTTTTATTTACTTTAAGCGTTCTTTGGCAACTACGGCGGTTTGGCTTCTTACGGCTGCGAAGCCAGCCTGACTTCGTTAAGGCTTAACGAAGTCAGGCTGGCTGCGGCTGCGAAGCCAGCCTGACTTCGTTAAGCCTGACTTCGTTTAGGTGCCAGCCTGGCTTTGCTAAGTAAGGCAGCTAGGATGGTGCAGCCAGGAGAGCTTGCGCCTGCCTAGTTTCTCTTGCGTCCGAAGGCAGGAGGGCTAAATATATATTATGGAAGGGTTAGGGGATATAGTCTAGTTTGGTAAAACTCTAATTTTGCATATTAGTATCCCAGGTTCGATTCCTGGTGTCTCCATTCTTTAATTTTGGCACGTGATTTCTAGCTTAGCGAAGCCAGCCGCAGGGATATGGCGCCTGCCGAAGGATGGCGTGCCGCCTTTGGTGCCGCCATCCTTCGGCAGGCGCCGATAATATGGAATATTTGGTAGGTAGCTTTAGGGTCGCAACCTAAATGCGTAGTGTGGTAGAGGATGGACGGTTACACACGGATGGAACACATATCTTGTCGCTAGTGATTCGATAATATAGATTTTATTCAATTTGGCGGCTCCTTCGGAGGCAAGGGCCTTGTATCCTAGATTTCAGGACGGCTAACGAAGTCAGCCTAGCGAAGCCAGGGATTCTTTTGATGCTAGAAATAAAAGCTTAGGGTGAGCTCGAGAAGCTCAATTGGTAGAGCAGAGCATTGAAGCTGCTTTGGTTGTAAGTTCAAGTCTTATCTCGAGCAAATTATTATTTAGCTACTTCTCCTGGTGGGCGCAAGCTCTGCCGGCTTCGCCCCCCCCCTTTTAGGGATCAGTAGGTAGGCTTTCTAGCTTAGCGAAGCCAGACTTCTTAACGAAGCCTGGCTTCGCTAAGCTGGAGAATCCAGTCGCCAGGGAGGTTAGTCATATAGGTTAGGGTTAAGGAGGGAGGGTTATAAACTCTTTTCTTATAAGGGAGATGAAGAAATTGGTAAACTTAGGTAATTTAGGCTTATCTGATCGCGAGATCTTGCAGGTTCAAGTCCTGTTCTCCCTATGTATTTTATTCTGAGCTTTCCTTCCAACCATACTTCGTCAGGCAGGAGGAGCCGTCAGGACTATTTTATTTAATAGTGTATGTTGAATACCTAATCCCCATCCGGGGGATTAGAAGAAGGATACTTCTTTTGTAGGCGCAAGCTCACATTCAGGAGTATTCAACCTAAATATCTTGTGGACTAATGGGTAAGTCATAAATTTTTGGTATTTACTAATGAGTGTTCGAATCACTCCAAGATAAGGGTTAGTTTTTATTTTTTTTTTTTTTTACTTTTAGCCAAGGAGTAATATAGCCTAATATACGAGCTTGCGCCTTGGTGAGAAAGATGCGTTATCTTTATTAAAATGGTACTAATGTTGTAACAAATTAATAAGTAGACTTCGGCTACCCCCTTTTTAGGGATCAGGAGGCAGTGTATTTATTTTTATAAGCAGAAAAAGCTTATACTTTAAAAATAAATACCGATGGCGAGCTTTGTGTCTTTTAGCGAAGCCTACTTCAATTTTATTAGTTTTATACTAATAGTATAGTTAATTTAGAGAATATCTATTTAAATTTTACCATTTAGTACAACGGCTTCGTCGCCGTCTTGCAAGTTCTAGTTTTGTATAAGTATTATCTTAAGATAAGAACCTTATTTAAAGTATATAGTAATTCTCATTAGCTCAATGGTAGAGCCGGATACTTCTAATATCCTGATTTTAGTTCGAGTCTGAAATGAGAAGATAATCTTTAAATTTATAACAATTTTTGATATGTTTTGCGACTTCTGCGTAGCCAGCAAAGCTAGGTGGCATCCTGGCTGACTGCCTAGTTGGCATACTACACCGAAGGCGGCTGCTTGAACCCGCCTTCGGCGGGGTTAGGTTTCTAGCGCAGCCGCCTTCTGGCGGCTGCTGGCGGCGTAGCCGCCAGAAGGTGCCAGCCTCAGCAAGAAAAATCGAGTTTTTCCGAAGGCAGCCAGCCTGGCGGCGGCTACGCCAGCCAGCCAAAAAGGACCTCTTTTTTAGTTGTAGAGTCTAAAGTTTTTATTTTACAAACTTTACTTTTACTCGCTACTTCACCGCTGAGATTAAGCTTAGAAAGAAAAAAATAAATTCAATCTAATGCCACCTTATGACCCCCTCCCCATCGGTAATGCCACTGACCCCCCTCCCCATCGGAGAAAAGAAAGCTATCCATTTTTTTAGAATTTTTTCTGCCTATAAAGAAATTGAAGAAAGGCAAGCGAATGAAAAAAGAAATAAAATGAGCAAAAATAGCGAATGAGCAAAGTAAATAATGAATGATCAAAATAAATAGCGAATGATCAAAAGAAATAAACAAGTTTCAGCTAATCCTCCAGCTGACTTTGGACAAAGGCATTCCTCAAAATATTTCGAGCTTGCGCCGAGACAATTCAGAAAAAACTGAACGAATCACCTTGGAAACGGTCGTGACAATGTGGTCGACCTCCTCCTTTGTGACAATGTATGCGGGGGCGAGAATTATAGTATCTCCCTTATGCCCGTCAGCACAACCTGTGCTAGGGTAGACAGTCATGTTGAATGGGGGTGAGATAGCCAAGTCGAGGACTTTCTGAGCAATCCCAAGTTTCGGATCGAAGGGCTGCTTGGTCGCTTTATTCTCCACAAACTCCAGACCCCAAAAAAGACCTTTTCCTCGAATGTCTCCAACATTAGGGTGATTTCCAAGAGCCGCACGAAGACCTTGCTCTAGATAGGCTCCCTGCTTAACGACATTGTCCAGCAAATTTTCTTCCCGGATGAATTGTTGAACCCGAAGAGCAGCTGCTGCCTGTACAGGCATAGCCTCGTAGGTCAACCCATGGATGAATTCTCCAGTTCCTTGTTTCACCACTTTGAGTATCTTTTCAGATAGCATCACAGAAGCGATGGGTTGATATCCGCCACCAAGTCCTTTGGCGTTGGTTTGGATGTCAGGTACAACGTCCTCTGCTTGCCATGCATGCAAAGTGCCGGTTCGACCCATTCCACACATGACTTCGTCAAGTATAAAGAGAGCACCGTATTTGTGGCAAACCTCCTTCATAGCCTTTAGGTAGCCTGGGGCATAGGGAGCACAGCCAAGGGCGGCGCCCACAACTGGTTCAGCGATGAAGGCGGCCACTGTGTCGGGTTCTAGCTCCTGGAATTTATCATCGAGTTCCTTTGCTTTCCGACTAATAAAGTCGTGATCTGATTCGCCGTCTTGTTGCTGACGATAAGTATAACATGAAGAAATGTGATGAACATATTCCGGCATGAGGTATGGAGTGTAAGGTTCTTGTCGGGCATGAAATTCTGAGACACTCAAAGCCCCAAGTGTGTTCCCATGGTAAGATCTCTTGCGGGCGATGAAGTTGAGACGACGCGTTTGCTTGTTTTGTTCGTAGAAATATTGACGAGACAGCTTGAGAGAGGCTTCCATAGCCTCGGAACCTGAGCCCGTTAAGTAGACTCCGGCCATTTTCCCACCGGTACCCTTAATGAGTTCCTGGCATAATTCCTCTACAACCTCGTTGCGCCAGAATGCGGCAGCCAGGTACGGAATTCCCGTGTTCATCTGGTCATTGACCGCCTTGATGACTTTTTCGTTTCCGTGGCCAATACAAGCGACAGCTGCACCAGTAGTTGCATCGAACACCTTCCGCCCATCGGTGGTCTCAAGGTAATTCCCCTTTCCAGCCTTGATCTTGAGGTAAGGCTTGTTGAGATTGCGAAGAAAAGAGTAATCCTGAGTAGATTGAGCGATCTTGGATGAAGAAGCCATAATGCTTGATGGTGTTGGTGTTGGTGTTGGTGTTGGTGTTGGTCTTGGTGTTGGTGTTGTGAGGAATTTTATTCTGCTGGGCACCTGACTTCTGCCTGACGAAGTATGGATGGGGGCCGCAAAAGTTGCTTGTGGTAAATGTTGATTGATTCTGATTGATTTGGGCTACGCCGTGATTGATGGTGATTGACTGTGAATAAAGATAATTCTGACTCCTCCGAAGGAAGGGAATCTCGCCCTTATATATAGTTTTCTGTAGCAAAAATCACGCGCTGGTCTTTGCCGTCTAACTCTTGTGTGCGGCTGGCAACTACTGGCACCTTCGGCAGCACCTTCGGCAGCAGCCAGTCAGGGTGGAGAAAATTTTGATTTGTAATTAAAAGCCGAGGTATCTGGCTTTAACCGAGGTATCAAAGGTAACTTGAGGTTAGATTCATTAGGCAGAAAGTTTCTATGACTCATAATCGAACCATATTACATCATGATCGTCATGTGAACCGCTGAGATGACTTAGAATCGAACCATATAAGATTATGATTGTCATGTGAACTGGTCAGAAGACTAAGAATCGAACCATATTACATCATGATCGTCATGTGAGCTGGTCAGATGGTTGGAAATTGAAACAATAGATAGCTAAATAATGGATCTTATAGGTGGATGCATCCTTCCTGCCGACTTCGTCGGATGCATGCAAGAACAAAAGCTTGGCTTGTGTCATAAATTCAAGTCTGCCTGATAAGATATCAGGTGATAGATAGCTAGTATGAGTAAACAAGTGGCGGTGTGACAAATCGAAGTGGGGGTGGTGACGAATCAAAGTAGGGTGGCTTCGCCGACAAATAAAAGTGTTGGTGTGATGAATCGAAATGGGGGGTGGTAACGGATTGAAGTGGGGGTGGTGATGAATAAAAGTGGAGATATGACTAATTAAGATGGGTGTTACTAATTGAGGCTTGTTTGATCAGGTGAAAGTGGCGAACGGAAAAATATTTGCCGAAGGGAGGGAGAGCTTCTTTAGGGTGGGATCTTCACTCGAATCTGCCTGGCGAAGCTAGGATGGGCGCCTACCTTTAGGGTGGAAGATCTACCTTTTCAAGCTCGCCCCTCCCAAATATCGAACGATCTTGGCCTTCTGCGGTGAATCAAGGATCCTGTGCCCAGCCTCTAGACCAAGGTATGGAGTAAGGGATGATACGGTGATTACGGCGGCTGGTGAAGCCGCCAAGCTCTTCTCCTCAACGTAGTCGCGGTCTAAACAGGCTAGTCAGGTAAGGTGGGGTGATAAGGATTCCCTCCTTCTGATCTGCCTGCAGGGATAAGGGAGGCATCCTTGTAAAGGAGGCCTCATGGCTTGGATTATTGCTGCTGTTTTTCACCACGGTGCAAGCTACAGCTCGTATATTTAAGTAAGATACCTCCCTTCTGTTTTCTCCAAGGAATATCCCTGAGCATCACTCAAGTTTTCTGATCTTTTCATATATCTATCCAGACGCTAAATCATAGTTTGTTTACTTATCCCTGTTGGTGGTATACAATGGCTTCTCAATTGCAATCCAGACTTTCTTCTACTAGTCTGTCTTCTTTTTGCTCTGACTCTTCCTTTACCCTTTCCTCCCACTCTTGTTTTAGCCCTCCTTTTTCTTATCACGAGATTACAGAAGGGATAAAGCAGAAAAGGGAATTGGGCAGGAGGACTGATCATAGTGAGGATGGTGGTCCTACTTCATATCAGCCATCTATACTTGAAACTCCTCAGGGTGGCTGCGCCGGTCTTCCTGGTTCATCTCAGTCACCTCTAGGAGAACCTTCTGGTGGATTGCGTGAACTTCTTTCTAAAGGTGGGAACAATGTTTCTTATCTTAGGATTACTGGTTTTACTAATTTTTGTTTGCGTTTAGTTTCAATCTCGATCAATAAAGATACCCACCAACATTCAAGCAATTGCTCTTGCTTTGTGTCTGAAAACAAAGGCACCAAGGACAGAATTTCGGTTACTCCACCCATTCAACCCGAAGAGAATCCTTCAATCCATCAATATTCGGAGGATTGCTCTTGCTTCAGATGTGGCTTTGAACGCTATCCAAACCCTCCGACTCACGAGTATGCCGATGATTGCTTTTGCATCAGATGTGACTTCGAACGCTATCCGAAATCACCTACTGAACAACAAGCAAATCCTTCTTGAATCTAGTTCTGATTCGCCTTCCGTACGAAGTCAGGCTACGCCGGCCATGGAGCACAAGGAGCACGACTTTTCGTTCAATTGCCCTTGCTTATCATGCGAAGATAGGCGCAAAGAAACGTTGGGCAGTCCAAGTACTCGACAACAACCGAATCCCCTTTTGGACTTGGTTCCCGGTGATTCAATCACAGTTATTGAATCACCCGAGCTTTTGTCTCCTTCTTTACCTCCAACCTATTTTTCCCACGATAATTCTCAGGATCGTGAAGGTTCTTTTTACAATGATGTTCGCGCCTACGGCGAAAACCATGCCAGGTTGGCTTTTCTTGAGCCTGCTTTGCCTATACAATCCCAATCAGCGGTTCGGGTTGCACCTGCCATTTCTGCAATAAGGAAAAATCCTTCAAGGCAAGCCAAGGAAAAGGCTTTGGTTAGGATTCGGGAATGTTTAGGGAAAAAGAGTAAGTTCTACCTAGTAAATCGCTTCAAAGGTGGTAAACCCTCCCATGTTTCTGATCCCTTCTGCTGGCTAGTATACTACTGGCTTCGCTAGGCTGGCTATGTAGCCGAGTAGGAGAGAGAAGTATTAATAATTTTACTAATATTTTTTGCTAGTTGACCAAAAATCAAGAGCACGCACGGTTACGAGGTCTGGCAGGAAATCCGCCAGAATTAGAGACAGAAGGATGCAAGAGTTGATTTCACCTTCTTCAGCTGAAAGGGAATTAACTAAAAGGGTTACCCAAAAGCGCCGTCATTTCCAATCGCTTTTGGATATCTTAAAGCAGGATGCGGAAGAACATACTAAGGAAAATGGGTATTTTGATTTGCCTTGGTCAATGATGGCTTCACCACAAATTGTTTCATTCCAGGAAACATCTGTTGGAGATATGGAGGGAGATCCTAAGATCACGGAGTTCGGCGTTGCTTTTAAATTTATTAGTTATACATAGTTGCACAATTTCAACCTCTACCTATTATTTCATTTTATCATGATTAATCTTCTATTTTCGGCTACGCCTCCCTAAGTACAAAGGTTGTAGGTCTGGCTACGCTAGATTTGCCATTTGCTCTATTATTTTCAATATAAGCTCCCAATGACTTTGCTCTCTTAAATTGAAGATTAGTGGGGCTACATAGCGGGTAGCTTTGTCATATTGTCTGTCATATTTAGGACTACCGTGTTCAAAAATGGAAATAACCGTAATGTTCCTAGGTGGTTATATAAAGGATGTAAAAAGGATCCGAATTTTCTTTGTATATGGAATGTTGCAAAAGGGATTTGCGGCTACGCCTCCCTAAATGTTTAATTTCAGGGTTGTTGTTTTTTTTCATATAAGTCTTGGGGCTCGAATTACCAAAAGGAGATATAGTATCCTTAAATCACCATAAGATATATAGGGGGATGGGTACCTTGACTGTTAAATGGTGGGCAACCCTCTTAACAAGTTGATGTAAGGCGACTTCGTCGTAGGTGGGCATTCCGCCGAGTGGTTTCAATTTTATGTGTAACCAAGGAATAAGCAGGGTACCAAAGTTTCCCCCCCCCCCATCGAGATTGACGGCTTCCACGGAGTAGTCGGGTTTCTTGTTTTTTCGTTGCTTTTTCGAGTATTTATATGTAAGTTCGCTATTAGTAAGAATAAGCTGAGTTTATAATTATTGGTATATTTTGATAAGCAATGTAAAGGTGGGTAGTGCTTACCTCGCTATGTAGATGACTTAGCGAGGTAGTGGTATAAATAAATAAGAGGTATATATGTTATACATATTTATTTAATTAAATGTATATTATACACGGTAGAGTGTTATAATTAAAACAATGCTTTTAAAAGCATTGTTTAAGCTAGTCTATGGGTTTAACGATCTTTATCATCTGTTAATTATAAAAAAAAAGTACAAAATGAGAATATTAAAAAGTCATCCTTTATTAAAATTAGCCAATGGATATATTATAGATGCTTCACAACCAAGTAATTTAAGCTACATGTGAAATTTTGGTTCATTATTAGCTGTTTGTTTAATTATACAAATAGTAACTGGAGTAACTCTAGCTATGCACTACAATCCTAGTGTTTTAGAAGCATTTAACTCAGTTGAGCATATTATGAGAGATGTAAACAATGGATGATTAGTTCGTTATTTACACGCTAACACTGCTTCAGCATTTTTCTTCTTAGTGTACTTACACATAGGAAGAGGTATATATTACGGATCTTATAGAGCACCAAGAACATTAACTTGAGCTATAGGAACTATAATATTTATTGCATTAGTTGTTACAGCTTTCTTGGGTTACCAACATAGCCCAAAATGGTTTAATATAAGTATTTACGGTGTAGTTATAATTTTTGGAATATATTCAAGTAAGGAATACGTCGGAAATATTCAAAGTATAAAGTGTAATAAATTTAATAATAAAAGATTATATCAGGTTTGTCTTAACGATATCGGTGTAAGAAAATATAGTACAACTTCGCCTACACGAAGTTATGTTGAAACAGGACCTGAAAGATTGAATACTATAATAAATGAATTAGGTTTAGATCCAGTATATACTTTTGAAAATTTAAGTTTAGAAACAACTAGAAAAGAAATTTTAGATAAAACTAAAGGTTTAAGCGGAATCTACATGATAATTAATAAAATAACTAAAGATTACTATATAGGTTCTGCGGCTACTAATAGATTTTATGCTAGATTTAGTAATCATTTAATTTATTATCGTGGTAGCAAAATAGTTAAATTCGCGGTAAAGAAATATAATTTAACTAATTTCGCTTTTATTATATTAGAATTATATCCTAATATTGTTACAAAAGAAAATAACAAAGAATTGCTGGATTTAGAAGATAAATATTTAAAATTATTATTGCCTAATTATAATATTTTAACAGAAGCAGGTTCTAGTTTTGGTTATAAACATACTGAGGTAGATCGTCAAAAAATGAAAGATTTATATAGCGATGTAAGACGAGAAATGATCGGAAGTTTAAATAGAGGTAAAAAGCTTTCTTCTGAAACAATAGAGAAAATTAGAGAGAAAGCTTTTAACAGACCTCCTATGTCAGATGATACTAAAAAAAAATGTATTGCACACACAAGACCTGTTGTTTTATATAATCTTAATGGTACTGTTTACGGTGAATATCTTACTATAGTAGATGCAGCTAAATCTATAAACTGTGACGAAAAAACTATTAGAAGAGCACTAAAAACAGAAAAAAGTTTAGTAAAAAAACAGTGAATAGTAAAATATTTTTTAAGTAAATAATTATCTTATCCTATATTGTTATTTTATTACACTTTAATTTATATTAAATCATAGTCCCATGAGTAAGAATCTTTTTGCAATTTTTATAAAGAAAAAAAGATTAAAGTGGTATATCCCGACAGGGATATAGAATAGTCTTTAGTATTATTTGGCTATATTAGTGAAAACGATCAAAGAAGTTTCAACTTTAAGATCGTCGGTTGTATAAACAATCGCGACAGACTGGGTCACTAATGGGTGGCTGAAATGCTGCTTAATGCACAGTCGGAACTTTTAGTTATATCGATATAACTAATAGAATATACGAATTCAAAGTTATTCTAGCTTATTGATTATTATTCTATATTCAGAAAGTTTGTATTATGTAATTGTTATATCTTTATTTAGTAATTTCCTTTTTATATCTACTATTTCAATAGTAATTAATACTGGAATTGCTATTTTATTTCACAAGTTAGGTATAAAATCTAAATTAGGTAGATTCAGAAACCTAGTGAATATAAATACACATTGTATAAAATTTTCAGGCAAATGCGGTAAAAATTCTATATTTATAAACTTATCTCACAAGGATTTAATTAAATGTTTAAATTTTAATTATATACGACTAATACAACAAGATAGATTTTTTCAAGTAAAAACTTATATAAAGCTACCTGAAGAAAAAGTACCTGGTTCTTTTTCAAGAATCTATACTTATTTGTCTTTCTCTAATGTTATAGGTAAAAATATTTTTCTTGATCTCACTAATCATAAACTTGTTATAGAAAATCTTGTAATTAAATTTAAATCATGAGATGAGGAATATAAAGCTAGTTCTTTACATTACGACTTAGATGAAAATTTTGATTTTATATTAGAATTTATACCTTGTTTACCACCTAAAAGTGAGTATGAAAAATTCTTATTGGATCTTAATAATGGTCTGATAATAACTGAATCATAATATAATATTATATAAATTGTATTTCTAAATAGGGATAAGATAGTAATATAATATTAATAAGTAAGTTTGTACGTACTACCATACGGGCAAATGTCACTATGAGGTGCAACAGTTATTACAAATTTAATTAGTGCTGTTCCATGAATCGGTCAAGATATTGTAGAATTCATCTGGGGTGGTTTCTCAGTGAATAATGCAACTTTAAACAGATTCTTTGCTTTACATTTTGTATTACCATTTATTTTAGCAGCTTTAGTATTAATGCACATGATTGCTTTACATGATACAGCAGGATCTGGAAATCCTTTAGGACTTTCAGGTAATTATGATAGAATCCCTATGGCTCCATATTACTTATTTAAAGATTTAATTACTATTTTCATCTTTATTTTTGTATTAAGTGTATTTGTATTCTTCATGCCTAATGTTTTAGGAGATAGCGATAATTATATAATGGCAAACCCTATGCAAACTCCACCAGCTATAGTTCCAGAGTGATATCTTCTTCCTTTCTATGCAATTCTTAGATCTATACCTAATAAATTATTAGGGGTTATTGCTATGTTAAGTGCTATCTTAATAATCTTAGCTTTACCTATAGTTGATTTAGGAAGATCAAGAGGTTTACAATTTAGACCTATAAGTAAAATAGCTTTCTTTGTATTTGTAGCTAATTTCTTAATCTTAATGCAAATTGGTGCAAAACACGTTGAAGATCCATTTATCTTATTAGGACAAATTAGTACAATTTTATACTTTGGACATTTCTTATTTATAATACCAGGGGTAAGTTTATTAGAAAATACTCTAATAGATTTAAAAAGTAAAAATAACTAACTTTAGTCGCAAGCTCCGTTTTTTATTTTAAAACTTGTATTAAATCGTAGTCTATTTTTTTTTTTTGTTAAATTATAAACTTTAATTTTTATCCAAAATTAAGTTTTTTTTTTTTGGGGGTCTTAACTTTCCATTCGGTTTTTTTATGTAGAACCTTTCTAAGTTAGCCTCCCATTTTCCCTGCCTTATTTTATTTACTACCTTTCCGAAAAGCACCCTTGCCTCCGATCCGCTCAGTTTAAAGTATCACCCTTTCATTGAACGATTGAATAATACTAGCTGGTAGGAGATGGAATTCTTTAGAAGAAGGAGTCACAGAAAGATAGCTTTCTCTGGTTCTCCTTTCTTAATCGTTCTTTTTATCCTTGCTTCCTGAAAGCTTAGGTCTCGGTTTATCTTTCTTGATACGTGCCAGTTTTGCGTCTTGTCTCGTTCATGCTGGTAGATTCCCCAGCATTCTTACGTTAGATTTCTCGTGCCGTGCCAGTTCCTTGATTGCGTTATCTTCACTATATCACTTTAGGAGGTATTTCATTTCACTGTCGACATATTATTTACTGGTGCGTTCTTGCTTAAATGGTTAATCCATTTAATTCGCAGCTCCTCTCCGCAACCGCCTTCAGATTCGGAGCCATGATAAACAGGTAGAGCCATCCGGAACATAGTTCATCCATTCTATTTTCGGAGGTTATAACTTACTTAAATTACCTCCTTTTTGGTATTCATTGCGAACCGTTTTATGTATAAAATCGTAAGAGGTTATTGATTTCTCAGATTCTATTCTCAAACGTCCGTCCACTTACTTTGGTCAGTTGGGAGTTGCTGCCCCTTCGTGGTAGATTTCTACTCTTTTGGGGTACCTCTCCTCTTCTGAATTCAATAGGGGGGGGGGTCAAGGAGCACGGCGCTATATATTAAGACAGGGACGAAAGGTTGATTTACCTTTGGTGGCGGACAACTAGATATATTTACCGATGTATCCTACCACCTTACCGGCCGAAAGGTCCGTTGGTTTACTTTTTACATAATTTACTCATTATTTAGACAATATTTATATTGATGATCTTCCCCTAAAAAGGAGGTTAGTCTATTAGACTAAAGAGGCTTGCGAGGGTATGATTTTTAAGTTGGTAGAGAGCAGGCTTACCTGCTTACAGTCAGTAGGTTCGATTCCTACAGCTTCTTATGGTGAAAAATTTTAATATATATAATAAATGTCGGCGGTGTACAATAGGCGTTGGGTTTAACGTAGGATTTAACGTAGGAAGATTTAACGTAGGAAGATTTAACGTAGGATTTAACGTTGGAAGATTTAACGTTGGAGGCGGCTACGCCGCCGACAAGAGACTTTATCACAGTTCGAAATTTCATAGAATGGTTAAACACATAAATAAGGATTGAGAAAACCCAATACGGAAATCATCCATAAAAGGCTCTATCTTATTAACCACAAATCTAGAAAAGTGTAACAATATTCCGCCTTTGGCGCAAACTAACAATATTAACTTGCAGACTGAAACAGCGCCAGACATAAATTTAGAGGGTTACATGTCGGATACAAATTTAGTTTACTTATTAGGCTTTATTTTATGTGCGACAATTTGTACATATTTTTTAGTCCAATTATTACAAATAGGAAAATTATATCTTTTTGCCGATAATCATACTTCTAAGCAGTCAGCCAGTTTTAAATCTGACTTTTTACCTGAAGGTACAGAAAATGACCTACTGTATCTTAAGTTGTTTCATCAATGAATGCAACAGGTTCTTAATACTATGAATAACACAGATAATCTTGATCCTCGATTTCAAGGTAGAACAAACACCAAGGATGAGAGATATAATATAAGTAACAGAAATATTTATAGTAGTAACTGGGGGGTTGCAACCTTAACGAGAGCTGAGAGATTAAGATTGCAAACAATAGCTGTTATTGCAGATAACAACGGCAGTCTTGAAGCTTTAGGCTATGAGCTTTATGGATATGATAGATATATTAAACATAGAGGTAATGGTATGACTGCAAAATCTAGAATAGCCTTAATAGCTCTTATTGCAGCTAATGAGAGATTTGGTTAAGAAAATCAATTGGTTTATTTTACGGTTGGCTATGCAGAAACCCTTTTTTTACATCAAATTTTATTGTTTTCTTGTTCGTGCGCCGAAGGCGCCAGCATCGTTAGCCTCCGCTCGATACAGTCAATACGTCGACCGATACAATGATCTGCCGCCTAAATAAAGGTGGAGAAAGATCAGACTGAAAAATTCGGCTCCGCGGAACCGCGGAGCCGCACGCAATAGGCTCTAAGTAGTTAGGGAAGATTTAATATGGCTAATTATTTCTGAAGGGTGCGACTCCCTTAGCCTTTTATGATAAGAAACTTAATAATTATTTTTACCGTTGTCCCTACGAGCGAGAGAAATGGAGGGCTGCTTAAGTTACATAGAGGCTTAAGTTGAGTAGCAGTTTCACGTCCACTATCTACTGATACTGGACTCCCCCTGTTTATATTCAGGCTATTCCTAATCCCCCCCTCCTCACCCCCGACGACGACGACGACTACGACGTCGTCGTCGGGGCCAGAAGTCAGCCAGAGGTCAGCAGCCATAAAGGGTATAGATTATGACGTAGATGGTCTACACTTTGATTGCAAATCTTAAGTTCGAGGTTCGATTCCTCCATAATCTTATTTTCTGCAGAGTTAAATTTTAACTTTGCTCAGTTTAAACTAACATTCTACTGCTTTATACTACAAGTATTTATCCCCTGTTTTGTGGCGCAAGCTCTAGATTGATATTATCAAATCCCAAAATAAGCTAAATCAACAAATAAAATTAAATTATTATTATTATTCTCAGTTATGTTTACTTCTTTTTGGCTGGCTACGCAAACCTAGGTTTGCGTAGCCAGCCGAAGGTAAAATAAAAAGTATTTTAACCAGTATAATAATTTATATAAAGTAGGTCTGGATTACTAAATAATAAGTAATTCAGAAGAACTTTCAGATCGAGTTCATATTAGTGGTGATGAGAGAAGTGAAAAAAAAAATAGTCAACTGTCATCTGTTTCAGTTTGGACTGAAAGGTGATTTTGATCTACCAATGCTAAAGATATTGGAACATTCTACTTAATTTTTGCTTTATTTTCAGGGTTATTAGGTACAGCTTTTTCTGTATTAATTAGAATGGAATTAAGTGGACCAGGTGTTCAATATATTGCGGATAACCAATTATATAACAGTATCATTACAGCTCACGCTATATTAATGATATTCTTTATGGTCAAAAAAAATGATATATTTAATTCTATATTATCTGGGTTTTACCTTTCATATTGTGATTTTTATTCTGCTATATTAGATAGTGGTAGTAAAGAAAATATAAGTAAGGTGAATAGCAATAATAACGATAATATAATCATAGGTAACAATAATAACAATAATGATAATAAAAATGTTAAAGATTCTAAATATAAATATGTTAAAATTTTAGTTAATGATCCTTTTAATAATAGAGATATTATTCTTAAAGTTACAAAAAAGCAAAAAGGTGTTTATGTGTGAGAAAGTTTAGATGGTAAGCATATGTATGTAGGCCATTCTATTAACTTATATAATAGAATAAGTTCTTATTTTATGCCTTCTATTCTTAAAACTAAAGCACGTAGAGTTTTACGTTATTTAAATAAATATGGTTTTAGTAATATAAAGTTAACTATTTACATTATGGATGAAAAATCTAGTTTAGAACAAGTTGTTGAATTAGAACAACATTTTATTGATAGTTTAAAACCAAACCTTAATGTGGATTTAGTTGCTAGTAGTTCAGGGTATCATGAACCTATGTCTCAAGAAATACGTGATAAACTACGTAAACAAAGAGGTACAGCTGTTTATTTATATAGTGCTGATGATTTTTCTCTATTATATATTTTTGAATCAAAACAACACATGTATAATTTAATAAATATTCATCATACTACTTTAAATGATTGTTTAACTATAGCTAATTTATACCTAGATACTTTTTTCTTTTCTTTGGACTTAATAGAAGAGTCAACTAAAACTAACTTACTTGATTTGGATAAAATTCAAAGTTTAGTTAAAGATAAACGGGATACATATAATTTTAAACACCCGTCAGCTAAAGCTATTTTAGCCGAATTTAAAGATGATTCTAGTAAAAATCTAGAATTTTCTTCTTTAAATAGTTTAGCTAGTCACTTAAAAGGTGATCGTAATGTTATTAGAGAATACCTTAAAGGAACTAAATCCGGTTATTATCGTGGTAGATGAAAATTTACTTATAAGAATTAAATATATAAAGGCATGGCCGGGTAAGATAGAAATATCTTACTTTCTTTTCACTATTTGCTGGAACTCCTTTATAGCTTTTGGAACTAGTACTACAGACTTTCTTTTAAAAGAAAAGCGGTAGAATACAGTGACATTTCAAAGGATTAGGTAATCAGCCGGAAACCAAAGATAAAAGGGCTTAGTTATACTCTTATTTATTTTAGACTAAGAGTAAATAAGCATTAAACACTTTTGTTAAGTAGGATCCTCAGAGACTACACGTGAAATACCTTAATAAATATAATTTAGCCTTCTGTCTTCGCTAGGAATAAACAATATATTTAAAGGTAAAGATATAGTCCAAGCATTTAATGAAAATTTTTTGATAAAATTGTATGCCTGCATTAATAGGAGGGTTTGGAAATTTCCTTATGCCCTTAATGGTTGGTGGTCCTGATATGGCATTCCCAAGACTTAATAACATAAGTTTTTGATTATTACCACCTAGTTTAATACTATTGGTATTTTCAGCTTGTATTGAAGGTGGTGCTGGTACAGGGTGAACAATCTATCCTCCTCTTTCAGGAGTTCAAAGTCACAGTGGTCCTAGTGTAGATTTAGCTATATTTGCTTTACACTTATCTGGTGTTAGTTCACTATTAGGTGCAATTAATTTTATTACAACTATAGTGAATATGAGAACTCCAGGTATAAGACTACACAAACTAGCTTTATTTGGATGAGCTGTAGTTATTACAGCTGTGTTATTATTATTATCACTACCAGTGTTAGCCGGTGGAATTACTATGGTTCTTACAGATAGAAACTTTAACACATCATTCTTTGAAACAGCTGGAGGTGGAGATCCTATTTTATTCCAACATCTTTTCTGATTCTTCGGGCATCCTGAGGTTTACATTTTAATTATACCTGGTTTTGGTATAATTAGTACAACTATATCAGCTAACTCAAATAAATCAGTATTTGGTTATATCGGTATGGTTTACGCTATGATGTCTATTGGAATATTAGGATTTATAGTTTGAAGTCATCACATGTACACAGTTGGTCTAGATGTAGATACAAGAGCTTACTTTACAGCTGCTACATTAATAATTGCTGTTCCTACAGGAATTAAAATATTCTCATGATTAGCTACATGTTACGGAGGATCATTAAGATTAACACCTTCAATGTTATTTGCATTAGGTTTCGTATTTATGTTTACAATCGGGGGATTATCAGGTGTGGTTTTAGCCAATGCTTCACTTGATATAGCATTCCACGATACTTACTACGTTGTTGCTCATTTCCACTATGTATTAAGTATGGGTGCTGTTTTCGCAATGTTTAGTGGATGATACTTCTGAGTTCCTAAATTATTAGGATTAAATTACAATTTAATGTTATCTAAAGTACAATTCTGAATTCTTTTCATTGGGGTTAATTTAACTTTTTTTCCTCAACATTTCTTAGGTTTACAAGGAATGCCTAGAAGAATAAGTGATTACCCTGATGCTTTTGCCGGATGAAATTTAATAAGTAGTTTTGGATCTATAGTTAGTGTAGTTGCTGCCTGATTATTCTTATATATTGTTTACAGACAATTATTAGATGGTAAAGTGGCGGTAAGAAATCCTTGAATGACTCCACAATTCTATACAGATACATTACAAGCTCTATTAAATAGAAGTTCACCTAGCTTAGAATGATCATTAAGCAGTCCACCTAAACCTCACGCTTTTGTGAGTCTTCCTGTACAAAGTAGCTCTCTCTTTGTAAGCTTAAGAGGGTATGTAACAAAAATTTTACATACCCTTCTTTTCACTAGATTGAAAGCTTTATTAAATAGAGATTCCGAGATCATAAAATGAGTCTTTCGTAATCCACCTAAACCTCACGTTTTTGTATGTCTTCCTATAAAAAGTAGTGTTATTTATCACCTTGGGGAGGATGTCAATAAACCAAACCCGGTTCTTAAATCAGGTAGAGGTAATTACCTTTATACTAAAGATGGGCGTAAAATACTAGACGCATCTGGCGGTGCGGCAGTATCTTGCCTTGGCCATGGAAACCGTAGAATAGTAAAAGGAATTTACGGGGTTGGATTACTTGGACTTTCTTACGCATCTACTACTTTTTTTTCTAATGATATTTCTGAATTACTATGCAAAAAGCTTATTTTGTCTACTAATGGGGCTATGCGTATGGCTTATCTAACTGGATCTGGTTCTGAATCAAATGAAGCTGCTATAAAAATGGCCTGCTTTTATCACTATTTAAATAATGGTAATACAGATCGTAATATTTTAATAGCTAGATCTAGATCTTACCATGGAACTACTATAGGTACATTAAGTATTTCTGGTTTTGGTTCTCGTAAGGAACCATATCTTCCTTTACTTATGGATAATGTTTACTTTGTTAGTCCATGTTACACTTACCGTCAGTTAGAAAAGGCTGAATTGAAGGATGCTTTTATTGCTCGTAAGTCAGCTGAACTTGAAGCCTTAATTTTAAAGTTAGGGCCCGAGAAAGTCAGTGCCTTCATCGCTGAACCAGTTGTAGGCGCCGCCCTTGGCTGTGTTTCCTTTGTGCCAGGTTACCTTAAAGCTATGCAACAAGTATGTCACAAATACGGTGTACTTTTTATAGTTGATGAGGTTATGTGCGGTACAGGTCGTACGGGTGTTCTGCATGCATGACAAGCAGAACCAGGTTTTACACCTGATATACAAACTATGGGAAAAGGGTTAGGAGCTGGGTATCAACCTATAGGGGCTATGATGATCTCTAACGAGATATTTAATGTCCTAAGTAAAAGCGGACAATTCGTGCATGGGCATACGTTCGAAAGTATGCCTGTCCAAGCCGTGGCTGCTCTTGAAGTTCTAAATATTATTCAAGAGAAAAATTTGTTACTTCAAGTAACAAAAAAAGGTTTACACTTAGAACGCCGTTTAAGATCTATTCTTGGTGATCACCCACATGTCGGTGACATTCGTGGAAAAGGTCTTTTTTGAGGTATCGAATTTGTAAAAAATAAAGATACCAAGGAACCTTTTAATTCTAAACTTAATCTTGCTTTTAAACTTCAAGAGTTGGCTTTTTCAGCTCCATTTAACATGATGATATATGCAAGTACTGGTTGTGTTGACCATGAGCGTGGAGACATTATTATGCTTGCACCTCCCTTTACGATAACTTATAAAGAAATAGATCATATCGTGAATGTGCTTTCAAAAGTAATTAAAAAGACTTTCGAAAATATTGACACTAAATAGAAATTTTATTTATGTAGTTTCTAATAATAATTAAGCAGTCCACCTAAACCTTACGTTTTTGTAAGTCTTCCTGTACAAAGTTGCAATCTTTATTGAATTAAGATAATACTAATTTAACGATAGGGGCGGTTAGGTGAAGCTAAGCAGATCTTTTCTTCGTAGTCTAATAACTGGCCAACCGTCCCCACCCTTACAACTAAATTATTTATTCCTAAAATTTAGTGTGTTTTACTGCACCCCTAAATTTATTATCTTTTATTTGTATAAGCTAATAATAGGTGTATTATGTACACACATAACTGAATTAACATAATTAGCTAGAATAATCACGGTTGACGGCGTGCTGCCTTATGCTAATCTCGTTCCTGTTAGTAAAGATAAAGAGAAAAACGTCCCCTTGGTGCTCCTACAGATAAGAACGGTCTGATGAGGGGGGGGGGGGAGCTATAAGGCTTACTTTATATATTATAAAGCGCTATTATCACTTTCTTTCTGGCTTTCCTGGCGGCTTCGCCGTGGGAGCCAAAAAAAAGAAAGACTGGTGGTTAACAATCCCTGATGAACTTCTTACGGTGCGCCCTATAATAATTCATCTGAAAATATAAAATCCAGTTAGAGGTATTATTTGTAAGTCCTGGATATTAAAGGCTATATAAGGTGGATATAGTTCAATTGGTAGAGCGACTGTATGTGGCACAGTAAGTTCCCTGTTCGAGCCAGGGTATCCACCCTTATCTCCGTATGATATCATAAGTACCAATATATTCTTGAGTTATTTTATTTTAAATTGGTTGGCGATTATAAAAAAATATAGCAAGCTCGCTCTAAATAATATTAGGTTTAGGTATTACTAGTACGGCAACTACGGCTTCCAAACGAAGTCAGGCGGCTTCCTTACTACGTCAGGAGAAGCCAGGCGCCTGGCTTTTCTAAGGAGAAGCCAGCCTAAATTTATTCAGAAGCTGGCTTCGTTAAGAAGCCGCTATCTTAAAGATATTTTTGGTCGTCTTATATATTTATATTTTTGGGTTGCAGTCCAAATTTCTAATAGGTTTCCTTGAACTGTAATTAATAAGTCATATAGATACTTCTATATAATTTGTTATTAGGGTGACTGACACCTGCCTGACTTCGTTAGAAGTCAGGAGGCAGCAGCAGCCGTAGTGAGGACATAATATAAAGGTAAGCCAGGATAGTTTAATAGGTTAAAACTTTAATTTCATATATTAATAATGAGAATTCGATTTTCTCTCCCGGCTAAAGTAGCAAGCAAGTCACCGCCTCCTAATATGCCTGCTGTACCGAAGGTATGTTTCACGGCTGCGAAGCCAAAGTTCGGTAGGAATAAATGAGGCGGTCTTGCATCTTCTACTTTTTTTTTTTTATTATGATAATACTTTCTACACTTTCATTATTAGTTTCGAATGCCGTCAGTTTAAGACGAGATATGTCAATTCTTTATAATAGAATTGCCATAATAGCCTTATTATATGCTATATTACAAAGCTTAATAAGTTTTTCTATAATAAGTAATGGTGGTATAGGTATACATGGAGGATTATTCCATGTAACAAATATAACACAGGTTTTTCATATTTTTCTTTATTTTATAAGTATATTAATCTTACAGTTGACTAGTTTTTATCCTAGAAAAGTTTGAGTAGCTGAACATTCATCATTAAAAGATCTTTTCTTAAACAAATTCGTATACTATAGAACTAAAATTATTAATAAAATGGGAGAACATTTAAAAATTATCGAATACCCTTTAATACTATTATTTATAATAAGTGGAGCTGTTTTTTTAATGTCTACAAATGATTTTATTTCTATATTTCTTTCAATAGAATTACAAAGTTATGGTTTGTATTTACTAAGTACAATATATAGAAATTCCGAATTATCTACAACTGGAGGTTTAATTTACTTTTTATTAGGAGGATTAAGCTCATGTTTTATCTTATTGGGTACAAGTTTACTTTATGCCAATTCAGGTACAACTAATATGGACAGTTTATATGTAATTACTAGTATTAGTGATTTAAATAATTATGGAAATTCTTGATATAACGATGACTATATAAATTTTTCTCTCCTAATCTTTACTATTGGATTTTTATTTAAAGTTAGTGCCGCTCCATTTCATTTCTGATCACCTGATGTTTACGACGCAATTCCAACTATAGTTACTACATTTGTAGCAATTATAGCTAAAATATCTATCTTTATATTTTTATTAGAATTAGTATATTACACTAATCATTATTTATTTAATTTTAATTGAACTTATGGTTTACTTGTAAGTTCATTACTTTCATTAATAATAGGAACGGTTTTAGGTTTAACTCAGTTTAGAATAAAAAGATTATTAGCATACAGTACTATTTCTCATTTAGGTTTTATTTTATTAGCTCTTACTATTTCTAGTGTAGAATCAACTCAAGCATTTATATTTTATTTAATGCAATATTCAATTAGTAATTTAAATGTCTTTATTATTTTAGTAACGATAGGATTTTCTTTATACTGTTATGTAAATGATAATAAAGAAGATAAAGAATTATTAGACAAAAATAATTCTCCAATACAGCTAATTAGTCAATTAAAAGGGTATTTTTATATAAACCCTATGTTAGCTTTAAGTTTTGCTATTACTATCTTTTCTTTTGCAGGTATACCACCTTTAATGGGGTTTTTTGCAAAACAGATGGTTTTAAGTGCAGCTTTAGATAATGGTTATATATTTTTATCTTTAATTGCCATAATTACTAGTGTAATAGGAGCAGTATATTATTTAACTATAGTTAAAGAAATGTTCTTTTTCTCTTCTGAATATAAAATAAATCCATTATTAAGTACTCAATCAGATCTTAAAGGTAGAATTTACGCCAAAGGTGCGGCTTCGCCAGCCTCAACTGAATCTATCAAGTTTAATCACAATAATATAGTTATGTCTAGCCCTATGGCTATTACAATTTCTATTATAAGTTTAGCAATTTTATTATTTATATTTATGAATAAAGAATGATTAAGTATGGGTACCATATTGGTACTGTTTTTATTTAATTCTTAGATGAGTTCAATGACATTATTTATATTATTTGTTAGTGTTATAGCTATTTTATTTTTAGTGCTAAATTTATTATTTGCTCCTCACAACCCTTACGCAGAAAAATTTTCAAGTTTTGAGTGTGGGTTCCACAGTTTCTTAGGTCAAAATAGATCTCAATTTAATGTAAAGTTTTTTATATTTGGTCTTGTATTTTTATTATTTGACTTAGAAATCACATTAGTTTTCCCTTTTGCTGTTAGTCAAAGTTTTAATAGCTTTTACGGTTTATTCATTGTATTAATCTTTTTGTTTATAGTTACTGTTGGATTTATGTACGAGCTTGGAAAAGGAGCGTTGAAAATGGATAGTAAACAAAATATAGGTGGTTTAAAAGATAATACTACTAATACTTCTATTTCTTACGTAGAAAAAAAAGTACGAGGGACTAATAATTCTAATACCTTATATTCTGGAGGTAACGTTTTAAAAAATGTTACCTCACCTACATTCTCTTTTGAGGACGCCTTCGGCGGAGCAGCAAAAAGATTTTATTCAACCAAGAATAAATCAAGTAAGGACGGTTTAACTGACAACTCTAATATTGAGGCTGGCGCAAGCTCAGCTTGTAATAATAAAGCCAGTAGCCCTTCATTAGGAATAAAATTTATTCTTTTCTTAACAGGTATTGCAATTAATATGATTGGTATTATCCTAGTTAAAAGTTTATTTTTATCTTTATACAACAATACTTATAGTTTACCAGAACTTATTGATAATATTTTTAGCTTATCTTCTGGTTTACTCGGTGTTGGTTACTTGGCAGGAAGATTTATTAAACATTTATTAGATTTTACTCCTTTTAATATTAATATTAAAGACTTATTATTAGTAAACCCTACATTTAATCTAAAAAGATTATGAAATCTATTATTATCTTGAAGATCCTTTTTTTTAGGGGGGGCTTCTATGGCTTCGCCACAGCAGGACAAAACCTTTTCATCTTTTATTGACGATAAATTACCTTTAGTTATTGATCAAGGGTCAGGTATAAAATCTAAAACTACGATCCCCGGCGTAGCCGGGGTGCTTTCCCAAGAAGAAAAAAAGGGTATTATTTTAAGTAAAGGTGGTTCTAGTAATACGGAAGGTGTTTCATCAGATAACGGTCAAGTTAATAAGATTAGCAGTCGTGTACCTAGAAGGTCATCGGACGAAGTAAAAGTAGCTGTAGAAGCTATGAAAGCAACCATGACTCAAAACCCTGGGGAAAGTGACGAACGTTTTAATCAAAGAGTCAAAAATGCTGAAGGTGCTAAATATAGGGCTAAGTATTTCGGTCTTGAGCCTACTCGTCGTGGTAACAGGTCAAATGAAGAGTTAAGATTAGCTAGAGAAGCTTTTAAAGCAAAAATGACGCAAAAACCGGGGGAAACCGACGAAGTTTTTAATCAAAGAGTTATAAATAATGAACTTCGTCATTATCGTAATAACCTTACTAAGGTTAACGATAATAATACTTTTAGACAAAAAAGGTCAAAGCAAGAAATTTTAGCATCTATAGCTGAAGTAAAAGATGCTAACCCTCAAAAATTAGACGAAACAGATGAAAGGTACGAAAAAAGAATGGCTATAAAGGTTAGAAACGGGTGATCCAATGATCATAATACGCAGGATCTTACAAATTTAAAAGGTAAAAAAAGAGATCCAAGAGTTATTTTTAATAATGTAAATGAATTAAAAAGATTCTTTCCTAAGTTTGATAATGAAACTTCTGATGAATGAAGAGATAGATTAGTTATGAAAGAAGCAAATGAAAATCAAGCAAGGAAAAAAGATCCTTCTTACATACCAAAATACTTAAAGGAGGATACTCAAGTAGTTCCTCAAATTGTTATAGACAGTGTCAGATCTAACGATCCTTGAAATAAAATTGAGAAAAGAAAAACGTATTTACATAGAACTTATGTAAATGCCAAACGTATTTATGAGGGAGGAGACAGGAATTATGAAAATAATTTACCTAGTAGCCCTAAGGGGGTTAAACGTAAAAGAAGTTAAATATTTTTTCAATATCAATATTGCCTACGGAGAGCTTGCAGGCAGGCGCGGCTGCGCGAGCTAAAGCTCGCTTTCCCCCCCCCCATATTTTGGTGGGTGGCTACTTTTAACTAGCGGAGATCGTATAGAAGAAGTCGGCTAATTAACAAATATTATGGAGGGGTTAGCCGTATATAAGGGTTATATTATATTATTTTAAGTTTTTTTTGCTAATTATGTTCTATTTTTATTATTCATTATATTTTAATTTTAACATAGAGGTAGTAAGCTTAGACTCCTGAGGCCCTTCCTTTCCTTTTTATAATTTTATTATTAATTCAATAGATTTATCCTTCGTTACTTCTAGGTAAACAGTCATATGAAATAAGGGTATATTAATAAAATAAGAGGTAGTAAAAGTATAATATTACTAAAACTAAAAGTAAATTTTAGTATTACTACTAATAATAAATAAATTATTTCTCTTATCCTTCGTTAGTTATTTAATTTGATGACTATTTATATAAAATAAATCAAGTATCTGTTTTTATTAACGGATAAGCTGTTTTTGCAGTACACTTTGCCATTTCACTTGGTTCAAATGTTATTTCTTAAGGTCTATATATATAAATAGTAGTGATAAAAGATTTATCAAAGTAGTAAAAAAATATAGACAAATTAAAAAAAAAAAAAATGAATTTACTTTTAAATCTTTTAAATATTAATATTAGTTTAGACGCTCCTAGTGCATGAGGTATATATTTTCAAGATAGTGCTACTCCTCAGATGGAAGGTTTAGTTGAATTGCATGACAACATTATGTATTATTTAGTTATTATATTATTTGCTGTAGGGTGAGTTTTATTATCTATAGTAAGAAACTATGTGGCTACAAAAAGTCCTATTTCTCACAAATATTTAAATCATGGTATAAATAGTGTGCCTGCTCAAAAGTGTTCTAATCACAATAAATATAATCAATCTTTAACTTTTTTCTTATTTCCTGTCTATAATTATATAAAAGTACGTGCTTATTCTACTTCTAGTCCCAAAGATGCTAAGAATTCTAATATTGATCAATTTATTCCTGCGGCCATTTATGAGGATGCCTTTGCTATGAAAAAGGAAATCTTAAAAGATAATGCAGGTAAGGTTGGAATTTATATGTTTACCAATAAACTTACTGGAGATATATATGTAGGACAATCGATTGATTTACGAAAAAGATTTCTTAATTATTTTAACTTAAGTTATTTAACTAGACGTAATGAACTCATAATTTCTAGAGCTATAATAAAATATGGTTACTCAAATTTTTCGGTAACTATTTTAGAGTATTGTGATAAATGTGACTTAGATGTCAGAGAACAACATTACTTTGATACTCTTAATCCTCAATACAATATTCAGAAAGTAGCTGGTGGTAGTTCTAAAGGTTTAATCTTGTCTGAGGAAACCAAAAATAAGATTAGTCAAGCTTTAAAGGGAGTCTATATCGGTGATAAAGCTTACTGATATGGTCGTTCTATGAGCGCTGCAACTAAAGAAATTATGAGTTCAACACGAAAGGGCGAGCTTAATCCTTTATACGGTAAATCTCATAGTGAAGCTAGTAAAGAGCTTATGAGACAAAAAGCTGCGGCTTCGCCGGCAGGTAGAAAATACTCTGAAGAGACAAAATTATTAATGAGTTCAAAACATCCTGCGGCAGGAAATCCAGTTAATATATACGAAAAGTGTACATCAGAAGGATTTGAGCTAATTGGTAGTTTTGTTTCCGCTAGAAAAGCGGATAAATTTTTAGGTATTAGTGGAAGTACTATTTTAAGTTATATGAAATCGAAAAAGGTGTTTAAAGATAGATATAAATTTTTATCTAAATAAAGATGAATAGCATTAGATTAACTATGAGTTTAATTTCACTGAATGCTGGAATCTCCTAAAGCCTTTGATACTAGTAATCATGGCGGCTGGCTTCTCCAAAGGAGCCTACGGTGCAAGCTCGCCGCCATAAAAAATATTGAAAGATTATCAGTGAAAATTCAAAGGATGTAACAATGGATAATCATGCAGGAAACAAAAATAATATTTGGGCGTAAGCTCATATTATGAGTAGGTAATCCCCAGAGACTAAACGTGAAACGATCAGTTATTAAGTTTTCCGACCCCCTACGGGGGTACTGGAAAACTTTAATTGGTTGAAGATATAGTCCAATTATATATGAAAATATATAAAAGTTGACACTTATCGAGTTAATATGAACAATAACTCCAGCTGTAATACTTATGTTAATTGCTTTCCCTTCTTTTAAATTATTATACTTAATGGATGAAGTAAGCGATCCTTCAATGTCAGTTTTAGCCGAGGGTCACCAATGATATTGAAGTTACCAATACCCTGACTTCTTAGATTCAAGCGATGAATTTATAGAATTTGATTCATATATCGTACCAGATTCTGACTTGGAAGAAGGTAGATTAAGAATGTTAGAAGTAGATAATAGAGTAATTTTACCTGAATTAACTCATGTAAGATTTATTATTACTGCTGGTGATGTTATACATTCTTTTGCTTGCCCTTCATTAGGTATTAAATGTGATGCCTATCCAGGTAGATTAAATCAAGTATCTGTTTTTATTAACAGAGAAGGTGTATTTTACGGTCAATGTTCAGAAATTTGTGGTATACTTCATTCAAGTATGCCTATAGTTATTGAATCAGTAAGCTTAGAAAAATTTTTAACATGATTAAGTGAACAATAACTAATAATTATTATTTAACTAACCAAAGGCGGGCTTATACCCGCCTTCGGTGGGTAGATCGTATTATCGATCTACCCATCCCTGTGCCCCTAAACGAAGTCAGGGGCCAGAAGTCAGGCTGCTGCCTGACTTCGTTTAGGTGCCAGCCGTCATGCTGTCTGACGAAGTTTGGTGCCAAGCTCTATATAACAGAGGAATCTATAATAGTTTTAAATCTTTTATAAAACTTAAGTACGGGTTAGTGGATTAGCTTATTTTCAAAGTGTGTTAGTTTAATGGTAGAACCTAACGCTACGGTCGTTATGGTACAAGTTCGAGTCTTGTATGCACTTAAGGGGTTATAAGATGCTTTTTTGTATGTCTGCTATATTTTAACAATAATATTCTGGCGGAGCCCTGAATAACATGTTTACGGCGGCGCCTGGCGAAGCCGTATTTTTGAAAAAAAATATAGCCAATCCATGCCAGGCTTCTAATGAAGTAGTCGGCCTATTTTTCAAAATAATTTATTTTATAAAAATCAAACAATGAATTTAACCTTAATACTTTTTTTAATAGGAGTCCTAGGATTTGTATTAAATAGAAAAAATATTATATTAATGCTTATTTCAATTGAAATAATGCTTTTAGCCATAACTTTCCTTATATTGGTAAGTTCACTGAACATTGATGATATAATCGGACAAACTTACGCTATCTATATAATTGTAGTGGCAGGAGCCGAGTCAGCAATAGGTTTAGGTATTCTAGTAGCCTTCTATAGATTAAGAGGAAGTATAAGTATAGAATATAAATAATGTATTTAAGTATAATAATTTTACCTTTATTAGGGAGTATAGTATCTGGCTTTTTTGGTAGAAAGGTCGGGGTTCGTGGAGCACAAATAATAACTTGTTCATGTGTAATAGTTACGACTATTTTAGCTCTGTTGGCTTTTGTTGAGGTAGGTTTTAACAATATTCCAGTTACAATAAACCTATTTAGATGAATAGATTCAGAATGATTTAATATTCTTTGAGGATTTCAATTTGACGCTTTAACAGTGTCGATGTTAATCCCAGTTTTAATTATAAGTTCATTAGTTCATATTTACTCTATAGGTTACATGTCAGGCGATCCTCATCAACAGAGATTTTTTAGTTATTTAAGCTTGTTTACTTTCATGATGATTGTGTTAGTAACAGGTAATAACTATTTATTGATGTTTGTTGGTTGAGAAGGTGTCGGTGTTTGTTCATATCTTCTAGTATGTTTTTGATTTACTAGAATAGCAGCAAACCAAAGCTCTATATCTGCTTTATTGACAAATAGAGTAGGTGATTGCATTTTAACTATAGGAATGTTTGCTATATTATGAACTTTAGGTAATTTAGATTATGCTACAGTATTTTCATTAGCTCCTTATATTAATGAAAATGTTCTTACTATGATAGGTATTTGCTTAGTAATTGGAGCGATGGCTAAAAGTTCACAAGTTGGACTTCACGTTTGACTTCCAATGGCTATGGAGGGTTTTTTGGATAGGGCTCTCGTTAAACTTCACTATATGCGGGAATATCCTGCTTTTAATCCTTGGTCCTCTGTTACGGCTTCGCTAAACTTCGGAAAAATCCAAGAAGAGGGACAATCCGCAGGAAACTTTATATTAAATAAAGGTTCTTCAGAGACTATATGTGAAGCAATTAAAATTAATGATAGATTTAAATGGTGATTTATAGGTTTTACAGAAGGTGACGGATCTTTTATTTTAGGTAAAGATGGATATTTAGAATTTAAAGTTACACAATCTAGTGTAGATGCTCAAATATTGTTTTATATTAAAAAAGAATTAGGTTTTGGGTCTGTCTCAGTTCAAGATAAAATTAATAAAACTCACCATTATAGGGTTCGAGATAAAAAAAATATATTAAAATTAATTGAAATATTTAATGGTAATATATTAACTAAACATAAAAATAATCAATTTAAGTTATGAGTTGAAGGTTTTAATTTGATTTATAATATGGACATAAAATATGTGGAACCTACACATAAAGTAAGTTTAGATAATGGTTGATTATCGGGATTTACAGATGCTGAAGGTTGTTTTACCTCTTCTGTACTAACCTCTAAACAAGGTAAAAATACAGTAACGGTAAGATATGTTATATCTCAAAAGGATGATATAGAATTTAGTAAAGATGTTGCTATTCTTATTAACGGTTATATCACCCATGTAAAAAGTTACAATGGATATAATACGGTAGTTAATTTCAGTAAATTAGGTACAATTCTAAATTATTTAAAACATAATCCATTAAAAACTAAGAAACTTATTTCATATAATAGATGATTAAAAGTTTATCGTTTAGTTAAAAACAAAGAACATTTAACTCCTGAAGGTTTAATGTTAATTAGAACCCTAGTTAAGTCTATCAATAAATAATTAATTGAAGATATAGTCCGATCAATATTGTAAAATATTGCGTGTTTTCACTGTATTTGTACAATTAATGTATATATTGAAAATCAACATAAATTTTTGCCTACTCCTGTTTCTGCATTAATACACGCTGCTACAATGGTTACAGCAGGTGTGTACTTATTAATGCGTTCATCTCCTTTAATAGAATATAGCAGTACTGTATTACTTATATGCTTATGATTAGGAGCAATAACAACTGTATTTAGTTCTCTTGTAGGTTTATTCCAACAAGATATTAAAAAAGTTATAGCTTATTCTACCATGAGTCAATTAGGTATGATGGTTATAGCTATAGGTCTATCTTCTTATAATATAGCTTTATTTCATTTAGTAAATCATGCTTTCTATAAAGCATTATTATTTTTAGGTGCGGGTGCTGTTATTCATGCAGTAGCTGATAATCAAGACTTCAGAAGATATGGAGGATTAATCTCATTCTTACCTTTAACTTATTCTGTTATTTTAATAGCAAGTTTAAGTTTAGTCGCTTTCCCTTTCATGACTGGTTTCTATAGTAAAGATTTTATATTAGAATCTGCCTTTGGACAATATCACTTTAGTAGTATTGCTGTTTATGTTATAGCTACAATAGGAGCTATCTTCACTACTTTATATTCTGTTAAAGTTTTATACTTAACTTTCTTAACTAACCCTAATGGACCTATAACATCTTATAAACATGCACATGAAAGTGATATGTTTATCAGTTTACCTTTAATAATTTTAGCTATATTTTCAATATTTTTTGGATTTATAACTAAAGATATCTTTATAGGTTTAGGTTCAAGCTTTTTTGTAGATAATAGTATATTCATTAACCCTATTCATGAAATAATGATAGATACTGAATTTGCGGTTCCTACATTATTTAAGATATTACCTTTTATATTTACTGTTTCATTTAGTATTTTAGCTATAGTTCTTTCAGAATTTTTACCTGAAATTGTTATTAATTTTAAATTATCTAAATTAGGTCGTAATATTTTTGGTTTCTTTAATCAAAGATTTTTAGTTGAAATGTTTTATAATAATTATATTACAAATTTAGTTTTATATCTAGGAGGGCAAACTACTAAAGTTTTAGATAAAGGTAGTGTAGAATTAATAGGACCTTTTGGACTAGAGAAAGCATTAATTAATTTTAGTAAAAGCTTAACTAAATTAAGTACTGGTGTGGTTACAAGTTACGCTTTATACATTTTAGTTGGCCTTATATCTTTTATATTTATTATTTATCTATCAGAAATTAGTGCTAGTTTAATAGTAATATTAATTATACTAGCTTCTTTTAGTTTAAATGATAAGGCTGCGTAAGCTCGCTCTAAATAATATTCATCCTGGCGAAGCCAGGCTTCGCCTAGCTGGCATACTTCTGTACTCCTACGAGCTTGCGCCTAAATTTAGGCCAGAAGTACAACAGTGATCTAAGGAGTACTTTATAGGCAGGGCTGCTACTGATCCCGGCGGCTGGCAACTACGTCAGCTAGCCGCCGGGATATGGCAGCCAGGCGGGAGAGTTTACAATTTGGGACTCTCCCTTCCCTCCCCTTTTCTCCTGTTTGAGCTTCGGCCGGCTTCGCCGGACCAAAGGCTGTATAAATATTTATTGATTAAGTGTACGATTGGCAACTACGTCAGCTATAAAGCTCGTCGTACGCATTTATTCTAGTAATATATAAAGTCCACTTATGCTTCGTTAGTTAGGTTTTATAGAATATTTAACAAATTATTAAAATTCTTAGAAAGTATACTATATAATAGTCCAGCCTGGCTTCGCCAGGGTAATATTTTTCAGTCTTTTCGTCAAATACTTGACGCTATTACTCTATATCTAAGTAATTAATCAATAATTTATAATTTAATAATATGCCTCAATTAGTACCCTTTTATTTTGTAAATGAAGTAACTTTTATTTTTGCTATTATAGCCATAACAGTATATATGTTATCTAAATATATCTTACCAAGATTTGTACGTTTATTCTTATCACGTACTTTTATTTCAAAACTTCATGGTAACGCCGAAAATAATTAATTTTTTCGACTACTAGCGTAGCCAGAACGAGTGCTTCTAGCTTGGCCATAAGTCAAGCCAGCCGTGCTTCGCCAGAACAAAGCTGTATTAAGCCTTAACTATAAGGTGTATTACGCTAACATAATATTATGTGCGGCTAGCGTTTTTGGACGCAGCCAGGATTTATAAAGGCTTATATAGAAAGAAAGCTATAAATGTACGAAATGAGTACAATGAGCTTTAATAATAATTTATACAGAGAAATACTTAGTCCACTAGATCAATTTGAAATAAGAGATTTATTAAGTCTTGATGCACCTATATTTGGTAATTTACACATATCTATTACAAATATTGGATTCTATTTAACAATAGGTGGATTATTTATATTAACAATGTCTATCTTAAGTACTAATTATAATAAATTAGTAAGTAACAATTGATCAATAAGTCAAGAGTCTTTATATGCTACAATACATAGCATTGTTACAAATCAAATAAATGGTAAAAGTGGTCAAATATATTTCCCATTTATTTACACTTTATTTATTGTTATATTAATGAATAACTTAATTGGAATGGTTCCTTACAGTTTTGCATCTACAAGTCATTTTGTATTAACTTTCTCTCTTAGTTTTACAATTGTATTAGGGGCTACAATATTAGGATTCCAAAAACATGGTTTAGAATTTTTCTCTCTGTTAGTTCCAGCTGGTTGTCCTTTGCCATTGTTACCTTTATTAGTGCTTATAGAATTTATATCATACCTAGCAAGAAATATTTCTCTAGGTTTAAGATTAGCAGCCAACATAAAAAGATGAGATTAGGTACCTCAATCTAATTGTGTTTAAGAGCCAAACTCCGGGGACCCCTTAAAGCTTCTGATACCAAGCTATAATTGAAAGGTTATAAGTGGATGAACTAATCACTCATGTACGGTAATAAGTCAGAAGATTCTAGTAATAGAAATAGGTAATCGCGGATCTAAATCAGATAATAATCTGTAAAAGAGCAACGAGTAGACGGTTCTTCCATTAGATTAAACTAATGGTAAGGTGTACTCTAGTCGCCGGGAAAGCCGGTTCTTAGGAGAAACTAAGTAACCTAAGATTAAAGATATCACAATAGCCTATCCTCATTTTATAATAATTTGGCGATTTACGTAATGTAAAGTTTATGCTGTAACACTTTAAAGAAAGGATAAAGTATATAAACACCTTTTAATAAAGGGGACAAAGTTTATATATACCTTTAAAGAAAGGATAAAGTTGTGAACGACTTATACTATCTTTTGTAAAAAATTATACTAAGAGATTTGTCAGATCTTATAGTTTTCACTTATCACGTAGCTTATTTTTTCGGCGTAGCCCTAAAAATTCTACTATCTCAACTAAGTGCTTCAGACCCATGGGGGTAAGGATGTTTTCAACTTCAAAAAGTGATGGTTCCTCTTCATCCAGCGGTAGTTTAGCTATTTTCTCTGATGCTGACAAAGACAAACTAGATATCCTTAAATATATTAAGGGAAAATCAGGAATTTATATGTGAACTAATAAATTGAATGGTAAAAATTATGTCGGTAGTTCCGTGGATTTAAGACGTAGGCTTTTGGAATATTACAATGTAAATAGAATGCTAAACGAAAAAAGTATGCCTATTAACGTTGCATTATTAAAGTACGGTTATACTAATTTTAGTTTTACTATCCTAGAAATTTGTGATAAAGATAGTCTTATGTCTAGAGAAAAACACTTTTTTGAAGTATACTCTCCTGAGTATAATATATTAAAAACACCTGGAAGCCCTGCTAGAGGATCAGGATGAACACATTCTGAAGCTACAATAGAGAGTATGCGTATAGCTGCTTCTAAGACATTCAAATCTCCGGAATTTTTAACTAAATTATCTAAAGGTCAATCTACCGGTATACAAGTTGAAGTAACTGATCTGGAAACAAATCATACTACTACTTATCATGCCATTAGAGCTGCAGCTCGAGCTTTAGATATAGACAAAAGATATATTGAACATTACATTTATTTAAAACAAGATCAACCTGTTTTAGGTAGATATACTTTTAAATTAAACTCAAACTCGGATAACCAAAGTCGAAATTTAATTCCCGAAAAGGTTCAAAAAACTTCTATAAAAGTGGAGGTTACTAACGTTGATACTAAAGAGGTTACAATATACTCTTCTATTACCGCTGCTGCTAAAGCATTAGGTTATCGTCAACCTAGTATATCTTTATACTTAAAAGAAAATAGAACTAAACCTTTTAAAGGAAAATATTTCTTCAAATTAGTATACTAGAATACTGTAGTATACGCTAAGTATTTTACTTATTTTAATAAATAACATAATCTGGGGATGAATTTGTTGAACGATTATCAGGTCACATGCTATTAAACATTTTAGCTGGATTTACTTACAATATAATGACAAGTGGTATAATCTTTTTTATTCTGGGGTTAATACCATTAGCCTTTATTATAGCCTTTTCAGGATTAGAATTGGGTATTGCTTTCATACAAGCTCAAGTATTTGTTGTTCTATCTTCTGGGTACATAAAAGACGGTTTAGATCTTCATTAATGCGTATAAAATCTTTATATACTAATGTATGATTTTATATATCAATTAAAAAAGATGATATTTTTTTTAAATTATATAATTTATACCCGCTTATTTTTGTATTTTATTTATTAGTCAATTCTTTGGATTTTACTTTTTTAGAAGAGTACTTTATTTTAATGGAGGGATCTCAAGGAGGATCTAACGATATTCCTGCTGAAGGAATTTTTAATCCTGAAGAGGGAAACCGTGATTCAGGTGCGGGAAACCCTGATCCAGGTGGAAGTAATTCTAATCCAGGTGGGAATAATCGAAATTCAGCAAACCAAGTCGGGGAATTTTCAACTAAAAATAAATATCAACTTTTAGCAGATGTCTTAGAAGAAAATAGAGCTAAAGTATTAGAGTTTCGTAGTAAGCATGGTATAACTAGCAAGGCTACAAGTTTCCATGATTTAGGCATAGATTTTAGACGAAAATGGTATAACCCAGATGCGGCTACTATTAAGGAAGTTTTTCCCTCTGTAGATGGAAAAAAGAATGCGGATAACTATATAATAAATCAAATTAGAAATTTCAAATCTAGCTAGTTAATTTCTACTTCTTTATGCTCAGGTCACATGCTATTAAACATCTTAGCTGGTTTCACTTATAATATAATGACAAGTGGTATAATATTCTTCTTATTGGGATTAATACCTTTAGCCTTTATAATTGCTTTCTCAGGGTTAGAGTTGGGAATTGCTTTTATACAAGCACAAGTTTTTGTGGTACTTAGTTCAGGATATATTAAAGATGGTCTTGATTTACGGCTGCGCCATAATTTTACTCAACTCCAGTCTATTATGGCGCAGCCGTAATACCAGATAATATTGTTGAACATCCTTTAATTAAATCAGTTGTGGCTTGTGGCGAAGCCGCAATTTTAGATCAACTGTGACCATTATTTGAAGGATTAATTTATGGAGTACCTACTGTTATAGTAGGTTCTGTTATATATATTAATAATGAATTACTCTTAATTGTCTATGATTTATATTTAATCTTGACAATTCCCATGGATTTATTAATAAATATTATACAGCAAGATTATTATATTGCTATATTTATGACAATTATCACTCAAAGCGATTTCCTATTGGTTTTTGGTATGGATAATGTACCACCAAATGGCGATCCTAATTTTATACCAGGATTTATTCTTCCTAATCCACTTGGACCACCAAGGGTTTATCCGGCTCCTGGAATACAAGAACCAAGAAATGGAGTTGATCCTAAACCAGCTACTCCCAAACCTAGGTTTGGGGATCCAGGGTTATAAATAAATTCATTCATTCTTGGCGGCTACGCCGCCGTAGCGACTCTTAGTTTAAAACTAAGAGTCGCTATAAGCATTAAAAATGTAGTAGGTAAAAATATCTAGAAACTATAATATATGATTGATAGCTTAAGACGGGGGGGGGGGGAGATCTCCCCCCCCGTCTTAAGAGTTTAAAATGCTAGACTTAATATATTGTAGCCTTTTTTCATAAGATTAAGATACCATGCACTCCGGCTTCGCCGGAGAAAATAAATAATAATTGGGAGGACAGCATATTTATGCGTATTGCTCCTTTCCTGCCTGACTTCTGGCCCCTGCTTCCATACTGGCACCTAAACGAAGTCAGGCAGCCGTCAGGAGAAGCTAGGGCCAGAAGTCAGGCGCAAGTTCTAATTAATAAAATAAAGCCATCTTTGCGGCTGCTGCCTGACTTCGTTTAGGTGCCAGCCGCCGAAAAAAAAAAATTTTTATTTAGTGATAAGTAATAGGAAAAATTTAATTTATAAGTCGTCTTATTTGAGATGCATAATTAACTTTTAAGGAAAGTCTATGATTTAATATATGTTTAAGATTTAAATCTAAATTTAGGTATTATATAGAAAATATAAAGAAGTTAATAGGCGGGCTGGTATGCATACGAGCTTGCTAGCGAAGCCAGTCAGCTTAGTTAGATTAAATAACATAAAATAACTTTATTCTGGAAAATCAAGCCCATATAAATCCTTTTTTTAGTAAGAAATTATTACAGGATATAGCTTAAATTATTCCTAAATATATATTATATTTGCTGCCTAATCTTTAGCATTATTTCTCTTAGGAATAATGTATAAGAGAAAGTTAGCATTACGGCTGCTGCTCCTAAGGTAGATTTCACCAGCGTAGGATATTAGGGAGGGGAGCTAGTATTAAGCTCTCCCCGGCTTCGCCAGAAGGAGGCGGCTGCCTGACTTCGTTTAGGTGCCAGCCGCCCCCATCTGTTATTTGTTATACTTAACTTCAACTTTTCCTTAAGTTAATCTAGGTTGGAAGCGAAGCCAGGCTGCTTCATTTTTGATTTGGAGCTTTGCAGGCTGGCTGCGGCTGCGAAGCCAGCCTGACTTCGTTAAGCCTGACTTGGTTAGCCAGCCCAAAAATCAGAAGCCTCCTTACTACCTCAGTAGTATGGAAGGAGGGGCGACTAGGTCGGAAAGCTCCAGATCAAGGCTTCCTACCATACTTCGTCAGGCAGGAGCCGTAAAAATGAATAAGAGGTGTAATTTATGATCAAAAATAGATTCTCAAGATCCAACATAATTCCGTAAGGGAAGTTGTTACTTAAAAATTTATTGATAGTAAATTACATCATGGCTACGACTACTTCGTCGTAGCCGTAAACAAAGAGTTTAATAAAATTTTAATAATTTAAAATTAAAAATGTTATTTGATAGGTGAGTTTGGTGATGGCTCTGATTGAACGCTGTCCAAATGCTTGACACATGCTAATCGTACGTTTAATTTATGCTTTTTGGATATTTGATATCTGAGCACCATGAATTATATTTAGTAATGGTGTAATATCTTTTGCTTTATCGCAGAGATGTTGAAGGTGAATTAAAAGTGGTGTACAGGTGAGTGAAAGATATTCGGCCGACCTTAAAGAGAGGGAAAAAATCCCTCATATAAAAAAGGGTGTAATAACCGCTTTAAGAGGAAAGGTATCTGCGGGATAGGTAGTAGTTAGGGTAATGGCCTAACTAGCCAACAATTCTCGGAGTCGAAGCTGAAATGGTTGATCGACCACATTGGGGATGAAAAAATCCCAAGGCATATATGTACAGCAGTGAGGAATCTTGGTCAATGGCCTAACGGCTGAACTGGCAACTTGGATGAATGGACCGGCTACCCCCTTAAAAAAGAGGTAAGAGGTAGTGCAGGAGATCCTTTTAAGGAGTAAAGTTCTAAATATAAGATTGATAATGACAGTCTATATATTATGTCTTGACCAATTACGTGCCAGCAGTCGCGGTAATACGTATGAGACTAGTGTTATTCATCTTAAATAGGTTTAAAGGGTACCTAGACGGCAAATGTCACCTTTAAAAGGTTATTATTTCGCTAGAGTTTTATGTGAAGAGGCCGTACTTGTGAGTGGAGAGTTAAAATTCTGTGATACCTGGGGGACGGATAACGGCGAAGGCAGCCTCTTATGTACAAACTGACGTTGAAGGACGAAGGCATTGCGGCACGAAAAGGATTAGGGACCCTAGTAGTCTTTGCAGAAAATGATGAATGCCATAGATTAGGTTGTTACTTAGTTTATAAATGAAAGTGTAAGCATTTCACCTCAAGAGTAATGCGGCAACGCAGGAACTGAAATCACTAGACCGTTTCTGACACCAGTAGTGAAGTATGTTGTTTAATTCGATGATCCACGAAAAATCTTACCACAATTTGAATAGAATAAATATATATTATGGTTACGGCATAATATACTTATTCATACAAGCGTTGCACGGCTGTTTCCAGTTAATGTTGTGAAACTGTGGCAAAAGCCATGGAATTAACGTAAACCTGAGCTTTATTTGTAAATAAATTATTTTGATAGGGCTGATTCGTCCATTATATTGGATCTGATAACAGGGACTAAGACAAGTCATCATGGCCTTGATATTGTGGGCTAAAGACGTGCCACATATTCCTAAACAAAGAGATGCGAAAATGCGAATTTTAGCTAATCTCAAAAAATAGGATAAAAAAGATATGGATTGTAGCCTGAAATTCGGCTGCATGAATAAGAAATTGCTAGTAATCGTGAATCACTATGTCACGGTGAATATAACCTTGGATTGGTACTAACCACTCGTCACATGCTGAAAGGAGTACGTGCAATAAGTTTGCTTTCTTATTTTAATCCAGCGAATAATAGGATTCGGGTTTTTTTATAGGATTCTTCGTATGCGCGATTCTAATTGGTGTTAAGTCGAAATACGGTTCGTGTAGTGGAAGTTGCACGGGATTGATTAACCTTTAACAAGAAAATATGCTGTATATATGCGCCCAGACTTCTTATATAGAAGAAATATATACACGTTATCTATTAAGTAAATATTAGTAGGTAACGTAAAAGGCAATGGGCCTTTTATCTTATTAAGGGAAGCTCCCAACCTTTTTAAGATAAAAGAGGAAACTCTATAGGTAGAAAGTGATGGTTACGGCTGTTGCTCTCCTACGAAGTCAGGCGACTTCGTTAGGCAGTCAGCCAGCCGTGCTTCGCCAAAAAAAATAAAGTTATTAGCTTTATTTATTAAGAGTTCGAATCTCTTGTTTCCTACCAGGGCTTCCTTCTGGCTTAGCTAATGAAGCCTAAGCCAGCTCCTTATTTAGAGCTTTCCCTCCTTACGAAGTCAGGCTGACTTCGTAAGGAGGAGCCTTAATAAGTTAGTATGGTGCGAAAGTCGGACAACTTGGTTAGAAGATCCTGACTAGTCCCGCCAGCAAAAAAAATTTTTTTAGTGGTTGTATAACCTAATATATTATCGTTAGAAGGCTGCATTGATTGAAGCCTAGCAAAAGCTATAAAGACTGCCTTATAAGAAGGTTATCAATGGTAACCTGCCTGCCTTCGGAGAAGTCAGGAGGGGTTGAACAAATATAAGGCAGTATAGCTGAAAGACAAATATATACACAAATCGCGAGAAAGGTCGATAAAATTCAAGGGATTTAATTTTAATAAATAATAAATGATTCAAGTTGCAAAAATAATTGGTACAGGTTTAGCTACTACAGGTTTAATTGGTGCAGGTGTTGGAATAGGTGTAGTATTTGGTGCATTAATTTTAGGTGTAGCCAGAAATCCATCACTTAGAGGACAATTGTTTAATTACGCTATTCTAGGTTTTGCTTTTTCTGAAGCTACTGGACTATTCGCATTAATGATGGCTTTCCTTTTACTATACGTTGCTTAAATAATCTATATAGTAATATTTATTTATTATTAAAATAAATATTCTCGGCTGCTGCTTTCTACGAATTCAGGTTGGCTTCGGCTGCCGAATGTGCCAGCCAAATCGTGGGATATGGCAGCAAGCCTGACTTCGTCAGGATACGCCGTAATTTTATATTACGGCGTATCCGTCAAAGGAAACTTCCTTTATTGGTAAGAAGGGCTGAGCTGTAAACTCAGTAGCTATAAGCTTCTAAGAGTTCGAATCTCTTGTTTCCTACTAGAGTCTTTTATAATTTTTACTTGTATGGGTGGGCTAATTCGGGTAGGGTTGTTTCTTTAGTTGGTATAATCCTATCCCCCCCCTTCTCTGCGAAGCCAGCCTTTATAGCTCAACGGTAGAGCTCGGTACTGTTAATACTGAGATAGATGTTCGATTCATCTTAAGGGCTAATGATAGTTTTGGCGCAAGCTTGTTTATGTTTGCTATGTGTCCTTCGTATATTTTTTTTTTCTGGCAGCTGCCTGACTTCTCCCCTACGGCGGAGCAGCCAGGATAAAATATATAAGTGGGAGAGCGTAAGCATCCTACGGCAGGATTATCACTTTTAATTCTCCTTTTCATTTTTTGCTTAGTAGTAATTTATACTAAGAAAACTATAAATCAAACTAACTGTTTTTTTTTTTTATAATAAGTGACAAACTTAATAAGAAGTAATTTTCAAGACCATCCTTTTCATTTAGTAAGTCCATCTCCTTGACCGTTATACACAAGTATTTGTTTATTAAACTTAACTACTAGTGCTGCATTATCTATGCATAATTTTAGTAATAGTTATTATTTCTTTTACATAGCTTTAATATTAGTAGTATCAGCTATGTCATTTTGATTTAGAGATATTATATCAGAGAGTACATTTTTAGGTGATCACACACTTGCAGTGCAGAAAGGATTAAATTTAGGAGTTATTCTATTTATAGTATCAGAAGCTCTGTTCTTTCTAGCAATTTTCTGAGCATTCTTTCATTCAGCTTTAACTCCTACTGTTGAATTAGGAGCTCAATGACCACCTATTGGGATAGAACCAGTGAATCCTTTCGAATTACCTTTATTAAATACAGTAATATTACTATCAAGTGGTGCTACTATAACATACGCTCATCACTCATTAATACAAGGAGGTAGAACAGGTGCTTTATATGGATCAGTTGCTACAGTCTTATTAGCAATAATATTTACAGGGTTTCAAGGTATTGAATACAGTGTATCATCTTTTACTATAAGTGATGGTGCTTTTGGTACATGTTTTTTTTTCGGAACAGGGTTTCATGGATTACACGTTATAATAGGAACAATTTTTTTGTCAGTAGCTTTGTGAAGAATATTTGCTTACCATCTAACAGACAATCATCACCTAGGTTTTGAGGGCGGTATTCTTTACTGACATTTTGTGGATGTTGTATGACTTTTTTTGTATGTTTCAGTTTATTACTGAGGTTCTTAATTAAATATTTTTTTATTGCTGGCGGCTTCTTACTACGTCTAAATTTAGGTTACTGTGTACCGCAAGCTTGCGCGGCTACGCCGGGACTAGTTAAAGTTTCCAGTAATAAGGGCGGCGAAGCTGATAATTCTAGTCAAAAAAAATCTAGTGAATCTAATGCTAATCAACAAACAGCACCACAACATATACTTGATTTGCAGGAAGAACACGATAGAATTCATAAGCAACGTAAAGAGGACCTAGCAAATTGAAAATTAAATCAAGAATTATTAAATAAAGAGAAGAAATCTAAACAAGATTCTAGTGATGTTGTGAATGATGGTTCTGAACCAACACCTTTAACTGATTTAGATGGAGGTGATTAATGTAAAAATTTTCATTTGGTCCTGCCTGACTTCTGGCCCCCTGCTGGCGTAGCCATACTTAGCAAAGCCAGGCTGGCACCTAAACGAAGTCAGGCGGCTTCGCCAGCCAGCCTCAGCTTTATTTTGGCGAAGCCTGGCTTTGCTAAAAAATATAGCAAGCTCGTTTTTATTTATTAGTATAAAATTTACTTAGAGTATTTTTTATATAGTATGGTACATAGTAAAATACTATGTACCAAAAAGAGTATAGTTTAATGGTAAAATAAGAAGCTTCAACCTTCCGGTTCTCAGTTCGAATCTGAGTGCTCTTGATCCTACTGCCGGCTACATCCCCCCCGATTTTATATTACTGGTCGTTTAGGGGCTGGCTTTTTTCGGAAGCTTGGCACCTTCTTAGCTGCCTGACTTCGTTTAGGCGCCAGGCTGGCTTCTCCTGACGTAGTAAGGAAGCCGCCAGCAGTAGGAGGGACTAGCAAGCTCTAAATTATGTAATATTTTTAGAGCTTGCTGGATATATTGTCTTCGTACGGCGCTAGCTTTTCCAACTATATCAGGAGGGCTGGCTTCTCCTTACTAGCTGCCGAAGGTGCCTGGCACCTTCGGCAGCTAAGTAGTAAGGAAGCCGCCAGGCATATTTATAAATTAATTTATTAAATAAGGGGTATGTTGCTAAGGGTTCTTAGTATAATGGTTAATACATGTGGCTTTTAATCACTAAGATATCGGTTCGAATCCGATAGAACCTATTCATATAGCTGCGCTAGAAGCCGCCAGGCTTCTGCAACGAAGGAGGCTTTTAGCTTCAAATTTTATACTGGGGATTAGCAAAGCCAGGCTTCTTGCCTGATCCCTGTGCCCCTAAACGAAGTCAGGGGCCATAAGTCAGGGATCAGGCAGCACAAAAGCCGCCAGCCGGGACTCAGCAAGCTCTAAATTTAAGCCAGCCTCCTAAATTGTTTAGAGGTTGGTTTCTTAAGATAAGTCCTGAAGCAAAGGCAGGTCCATTAGGACCTGCCTACCGAAGGCAGGTATGTTTAATTAGTAATAAAATATTTGTTCTTGGATCTATATAGAAGTAGCAAGCTCGCGAATCCAGCCTTCGAGGGCAGGATTAAGGGATAGTTGGATTGTGCGGCTTCTGAATAAATTTAAGAAGGAGGCTTCGCCAATATTGTGTATTAATAGATATACGCTGGCACCTAAACGAAGTCAGGCACCTTCGGCAGCCGAAGGTGCCGAAGTATTAGTAAATTGGTGTTCGATTTAGGCTGGCTGGCGGATTCTTTACTTCTTTGTTACTTCAGAAGTAAAGAAGCCACAGCCGTAACTTTTATCTAAAGTCTTGTTAATTTAGTGAAACAAATATAAATTTATAAGAAAGGAATAATGAACTATTGGTTTTGTAGGTTAAATATTTTAAAACCGGCTTCTGAATAAATTTAAGAAGGAGGCTTCTGAATAAATTTAAGAAGGCGGCACCTAACCTAGCTGCCTGACTTCGTTTAGGTGCCAGGCAGGCAGCAGCGATAATATGTTGCTATTTTCTTTATTCTGCCATATACGCCGAACAGGATTAGCAAGCTAAAATTATTACAGAAAAGCTATTTTACCTGTGGCTAACAACGTTGTTGGTGTGCAGGCAACCTTCCAACCAAACAACCATGTAGACTTTTTGGCTGCTGTAGCCGCAGTATGCCAGTTAGGCTGGCTTCACAGTCAGACAAAGTATAGCATCGTTAGGTGGCGCCTAAACGAAGTCAGGCTTCCTTACTACGTCAGGAGAAGCCAGCCGCCATAAGGCAGGATATATAACATTTAGAATTAGTAACTTAATTGGTCAAGGACTTCCTTGTCACGGAAGTAGATGTCGGTTCGAATCCGATCTAATTCGTGTTTTAGGTTATATAGTTTAGATTATAACCTTAATAGGGATTTTCCAGAACTTAAATATGTATTATACAATCAATATACAGGAAAAGTTGCTATAGGTAGGGCGAAATATTTGCTACATATTGTGTACTAACACCTGGGTGTTCGATTCACCTCTTTTCCGATCCCGGCTGTGAAGCCAAAGCTGACTTCGTAGGGATAAAATTATATTTTATCCCTACGAAGTCAGGCTTAGCGAAGCCAGTAGTTGCCGGGTTTGCAGCCCAGCTGTACTGCAGAATATAGGAGAGGAAGGAAGGTTCTTAATAATACTACTAGTTAAGCTGTAGGAGTGGTTAGGGTTATCCCTTAATTTTCTAATTTCTTGGGTGGTAAGGTATTAGGTATAATGAAATAATAAACAACGGCTATCATTTAATGGTAGGATGTCTGTCTTCCAAACAGAGTGTGTCGGTTCGATTCCGACTAGCCGTATATTCCTTGGTTTTATATATAAACAAGGAGTATATCAGCATAGTAGAAAAGCCTCCTGATCCCGCCGAAGGCGTGTGCATACTATTTCGCCTTCTGTATTTTTTGGCACCTTCGGCAGCACCTACGGCGAGCTGACGTAGTTGCCAGACAAAAAAATATAGCAAAGCCAGGCGGCTTTGCAGCCGCCTGCACAAATTTAACCTTTATCTAATGTATGGTTAGCTCAGTTTATTCTTACTTTATTAGTTAGCCCCTTGGCTAGACCAGGGAAGCAGAAGGCGTAATGTTAGTCTAAACTGATAAGAAAGGAGTTAATGAATTATAGGAAAGATTTTTAGGTATATTTAAGGCCTGTCGGTTTCGCCTTCCATACTACGACTTCGTCGCAAAGCCAGGCGGCTGGCTTCGCAGCCGCCTGGCTTTGCTAAGGAGAAGCTATATGGGCAGCCAAGCTAGAAGTCTCCTTTACTATAATTTCAGTAAGCAGTTAATAGGTCTTCGTAGTAATAGAGTAAATGAATTTTTGTATCAAGGTCGCCTTCTGTATTTTTTGGCACCTTCGGCAGCACCTACGGCGAGCTGACGTAGTTGCCAGACAGACTTCTGCCGACTTATCCTTAGCAAAGCCAGGCTGCCTCCTGACTTCTAACGAAGTCAGGCAGGTGCCAGTATGGCAGGAGGGGGGCGCAAGCTCCCGGCAAGAAGCCGCCGTAAAACCAGGCAACAGGAGGACGACGCAGTCGTGATAGATTCACTCTTGGCTTATTTAGTGGAATAGGAACATTTAGGTAAATATAATTAATATAAATTCCTCAAAGAGGTATACTATTTTAGGATTTAAAATGAACAATTTATTCTTAGTTAATGAAACGTTTACAAATGGTTATTTAGCAAATATATTAAATATAATTTCTTTATTTGCAATATTTTGTGGTGTGTTTGTTATTATAAGCAAAAACCCTGTAGTGTCAGTATTATTTTTAATTGGATTATTTGGTAACATTGCTTCTTATTTAATCTTAATAGGATTAGGCTTTATGGGTTTAGCATATTTAGTTGTATATATAGGAGCTATATCTATATTATTTTTATTTATTTTAATGCTTATTAATATTAGAATAAGTGAGTTACAAAGTAATACTAGAAATACTATACCTTTAGCTATTACTATAACAATAGCATTAAATTATCCTTTATTTAAATTATTACCTTACGATGTGGCAATTTTAAGTAATAATTATTACATGAATAATGTTTTATACGATATATCTTTAAACAAATACAATTCAAATTATTTTAATAATTTAAATATATATAATAACAATTTATCTTTTGTTACTAGTAATATGTGAGATGGAAATTTAGCCGAAACTGGTCATATTGCAAGTATAGGTAGTGTTATGTACACTAATTATAATATGTGACTTTTAATAGCAAGTTTCATTCTTCTTTTAGCTATGGTAGGTTGTATAGTTATAACATTAAAACCATTTGTACCGTCAAAGAACAATTAGTTTTTTGCGCTAGCTCTGGGGCGCCTTTTGTATTTTTTGGCTTCTGCCTCCTGACTTCTAACGAAGTCAGGCAGGTGCGAAGCAAAAAAAATATAGCTGCCTGACTTAGTTAGTATGGCACCTTCTAGCGCAGCTAAGCTAGAAGTCGTATTATACTCTAAAAAATTGAAATAGGGGGAGGGGAGTTAATTCTCCTCTATCCTAAAAGAAATTAGCTCAATGGTAGAGCAACCGTTTTACACACGGAAGGTTGGGTGTTCGAGTCACCTATTTCTTATCTAAACCCCTCCTGACTGGCTTCGCTAGGCTGGCTGAAATTAATTTATACGCCTCCTGACTTCTCCTTACGGCTGCGAAGCCAGCCTAGCGAAGCCAGGCTGCCTGACTTCGTTTAGGTGCCAGTATGGCAGGAAGCCAGCCTGGCTACGCGGCTGCTGCCTTCGGGGGGCTGGCGGCTGCGAAGCCAGCCTGGCGCCTAAACGAAGTCAGGCAGCTAAGAAGGTGCCAGTAGTTGCGGGCAACTACTGGCTTCGCCAGCCTGACTTCTGGCCCCTCCTGACTTCTAACGAAGTCAGGCAGGGGCACAGGGATATTTTCCTGCAGCTTGGCTGGCTGCGGCGGCGGTTATGCCGCCAGTCTAGCTTCTTACGGCTGCGAAGCCAGCCTAGCGAAGCCAGGCGGCTGACTTCTGGCCCCTGACTTCGTTTAGGGGCACAGAAATCAGGCTGACTTCGTTAGTATGGCACCTTCTAGCGCAGCTAAGCTAGAAGTCGTAGTATGCTAGGGAGGTTGCTAGGCAGTCAGTATGGCTGTTAGGCTAAAAATTATAAATTTTATACGGATTAGAGCCAGGCGGTTAGGCGTCTCATTTGGGTTGGGAAATAGTTATGTTCGATTCATAATAATCCGAATTAAATATAGTTCCTTTTTATTTTTTTTTTTTATAAAAAAATAAGAAGGAAATATAAAGACATAAGAAATGTAAATGATATATTAGCTATAAAATAGTATAAAAAGAGACTATTATGGAAATATAAAGCCATGTGTTAAAGAGAAATTTGTTATCTTATGGAAACATATAAACTCTAAGATAAATTACTTGATAAACGAAGCGAATTGAAATATCTAAGTAGCTTCAGGAAAAGAAATCAAAAGAGATTTTATGAATAGTGTGAACGAAAATAAAATAGCCTATTAATAAGTAAAATGGTAGAAAAACTGTTTGAATATATTCATTTGGTTGGGCGTTCCGCAAGGTTGACGTTTTGGTTAAATGAATGTGGGGAACCTTCCTCAAAGGCTAAATATAACACATGAGCATCAGAGAATTAGTACCGTAAGGGAACTATTGAAATAGTAGTTTTATAAGCAGCTCGAGTTGTATTTGAAAACAAGAGCGTACCTTTTGCATAATGGGTCACCAAGTTAACATTAGATGCGAGCTAATTAGTATTGCGTAGTTAAAACGATCATAATGTAACAGAAAATGATAAGTGTCTAAAGTTAGACCCGAAGCCTAGTGATCTTACTATAGTCAGGGCTATAAAGGCTCGAGACAGGTTATTGTAGCAAAAATATCCGAAGAATTATGGTAGGTATAGTGAAAGACAATACTGACTAGGATAGCTGGTTTTCTGCGAAACCTATAATAGTAGGCAATTTAAGTAACATCAAAGCAGGTACAGAACTTGTCTCAGACCAGATGTAAATTTTCAGCAAGTACAACTTCTTGGCTGCGAAGCCAAGCCTGGCTTCGCTAAGAACAACAAACTAGGCTTCGCTCTAGATGAGGAAAGAAACTGTAGACGGAACTCGCCTAAAGCTTATGGCTGAGGTAAAGCGGCCTCTAAGTTTTTAACCTTAAGGTTAAAACGATGAGAAAATAGATTGACTACACCGCTAACATTTTAGTTTCAGTGCTGCTTCTGACCGTGAGGTAAGAAGGTCCATTGAAAGTAAGTGCAAAATGTGCTGGAAAATGTGTAGTCTAATCTTGTTTAGAACAACAAACTAAAAAGATGAGTTATAAATAAGATAATAAAACCGTACCTAAAGACTGCCGCACAAGTAAGCTAGTAGAGAATACGAAGGCGTAAGAGATAACAATCATAAAGGAACTCGGCAAATTGATACCAAAACTTCGGGAAAAGGTAGGCTCATTAGTCTTGGTTAATACAAGTAAAAAGGAAGAAGCATAAAAGGATGTTGTACGACTGTTTAATTAAAACACAGCACTTTGCAAAAAGATGATAAATCTAAGTATTGAGTGTGATACCTGCCCGGTGCCGGCTGGTTAACGGAAATAACTAAATTTTCATAGATTTGGTGTAGAAGGAAACCCCGGTTAATGGCGGCCTTATAAGTGAGGGTCCTAAGGTAGCGGAATACCTTGGCCGTTAAATGCGGTCTTTGCATGAATGGTGTAACGATACAACAGCTGTCTCTATGATTGACTCTGTGAAATTGGAATAACTGTGCAGATACAGTTTACCTCTAGTTGGACGAGAAGACCCTATGCAGCTTTACTGTTACTAATTATTGAGTATAATAACAGCAAATCTTAGTATATAAGGTAATTGATCAGATGGAAGTGAAATACCTTTATTTGTTTATTATATTATTATGGAATAATGCATTTTTTGTCCGGTGTTGAACCCGATATTTATGTATTATAAACATCTGACTCTATGAAAAGGGAGAACATTTGCTAGGAGACAGTTTATGCGGGGCACAGACCCCATAAAGAGTAGATGGGAGTGTCTAAGGATTATGATGTTTGTAGCAATGTGTACATAAAATTTTATGATGGCTTGCTGCAATTAATTTTTGTATATCTAGGGCCGTGCTTGGTATCACCAGCCGGTCTCTTAAAAGATAATTTTTGTTTGTAGTTAAATATAACTTAGTTGTATTTAATCCTTTGCTAGTACGAGACGTATAAGGGCGTACATATTATTAAAAGGGTAAGATTTTAGCTATAGAGAAATTAGCTTTAGTTAAAAAGTGTTGTGTAGTATAACACTTTTTCTAGTTATTAGATTCTACTTTCCAGTGTTTTTAATAATAATGTAAACTAACTATCAAGTTTAACGGCTTAATCTTGCTTTACTGTTTGATTCACAACAAATCTTACAGTCGCGTAAGCGGGGCATAGGATCACAAGACACATTAAGGAAAGGTCTTGGATTTTTGGAAAAGCTACGCTAGGGATGTTTGTCCTTTAATTTTTTTTCTTGTTATTACCTACTTCTATCTTGCCGACTTCTAGCTGGCGGCTTCTAACGAAGTCAGCCTGGCGAAGCCAGTAGGCAATATTTAATAAGGTACTAGGCATAGTTTAATGAGCCTGGCGGCTTTGCCTTATCGGCGGCTTCTAGCGAAGCCAATAATTTCCTTTTAAAGAAAACTTATTTTACCGCTGCTTGGCGTAGCCAGGCTGCAGTAAAATAAAGTATGCAGGCATGCTGGCAACTACGTCAGCAGCCAGCCTGACTTCTGGCCCCTGACTTCGTTTAGGGGCACAGGGAAATAGATATAATAGATAAGAGCTAAAGACTAGCAAGAAAACGATTAAGAATAATATTGGGTTAATTTCAAAAATTACTTATATTGGCGAAGCCAGCCTGGCACCTAAACGAAGTCAGGCAGCAGCCTGACTTCTGGCCCCTGACTTCGTTTAGGGGCACAGGGATAAAGAATATAAGTAAATTTGAAGCGAAATTTATCTTAGCATAAATATATAGAGATAAAAACGTTCAACGACTAATAGGTGAGTAATGCTAACAATAATCCTAAATTGAAACCCAACACTTTTTTATTATATATGTTCAAAAAAAAAAAAGAAAATAAAATATAAATATTATTATAACGAATAAAAAAAAAAAATGAAAGAAAATAAAAATTTATTAGAAACTGCTCGTTACCTTAGTCCCTTATCATTCCAAGATGCATCTAGAGCTTGTGCCAAAAAAACGGTATTAGGTGAAGTATCGGCGATGGAAGGGACTACAATTTTAAAAACAAATCTAAAGAATAATTCTAAATTGAGACCATTTAATAGAATAATTGGTGATGTAGGAAAGATGCAATACTTTCCTGCATGATCTAAAGAATGAAGAAATAGTGTTTATCATTATAATAGTAATTTAATCAAAAATTTTCCTGTATATGATATAAATATTTATAAAATAATAAAAAGCTATTTTAACATGTTTTTTAATCACCAGTTTCTTAAATATGATTATATTCGTCCCAAAAGAAGACGTTTATCCTTTAATAAAATATTTTTAGCTAGACCTGAAATTAAACATACTAACTCTAAAGCTATTATAACTCTATATGCTTTTAATAGAGAAAAGTTTGCTTTATTAAAAAAAATCAAAATTTTGACTCTTTTAACTAAAAAGATAATTAAAACTATTGTGGCGACTTCGTCGGCACGCCAGCCTAATTTCGGCCGAAGCATGCCAGCCTCTGAGCTTGCGCCAAGAAGAAATTATTTATTAAAAATAGAAAATATTTTTTTTAAATTTAATATGATTTCTGCGATATTAAAGGATAGAAATCTACTCCAAGATTTTTATGCTTATTATTTAACTTTAAAAACAAGTAAAAGTAAGGCAAAAGAACAAGCAAATAAATGAATAAAATTGATTTTTAATAAAGAACTTATTCTAATTAGAAAATATAAATTTAGACTAAATCTTAATAAGTATAAATTTGAAGATAAATTATTATATGGATTAAGTAATATTATTAGAAAGCTTTATAATAAAGAAATCGAATTTAATATTGTTAACTTAAAAAATATAGTTTTTAATACAGATTTATTTACGCAAATCTCTACATTAAAAATTAAGAAGAGAAATGCTAAAGTTGTAAGAATAATGAACATTATGTTAAATAAAGCTAACTTACCTTACTTGAACAGAATCCAGGAAACAGGTAGATTAGATAATAATGTAAGTCTTAGATTAGTAGAAAATAAATATAAAACTCTTAATATAAGAAATATCTTAGGTACTAAATTTAATTTAGATAAACTATTAAATAAAGTATATGTTAGAGCGCAAGCTCTTAATGATAGATTATTACCACTACGACGTAGCCGTCCTAAAAATATATTAAGAGTTGGGCTTAACCAGCAAGCTCCTATTCTGCCGAAGGCTGGGGGCGCAAGCTCGGTTTCACCTGAAGCTGGGTTGTATGATATGGTATTTAATTCTATTAAATATAAAAACATGGGAGGAATTAGAATGGAAGTTAAAGGAAGGTTAACTAAACGTTATAGAGCCGATCGTAGTGTTTATAAATTACGGTGAAAAGGTGGATTGAAAAATATTGACTCTTCTTTTAAAGGATTGTCAGTAAGAAAAAACCGTGGTCACATTAATCCTAATGTTGGTTATTCTATTTTTGCATCTAAACGTAGAGTAGGGGCTTTTGCTGTGAAAGGATGAATGAGTGGTAAATCTTAATCTACGACTGGCTTCGGAGCGAAGCCAGTCAGTAGTATGGAAGCCAGAGTAGGTTGGTAGGTAGTTTTAAACGTAGGCGTGTTATATATAATAAAAAAGTGAAGACATAGTCTGAACCATTTTGTAAAAAATGGAAATATTTGGAGGCTGTTGGTCATACTTTTAGTTAGGAGCGAAGCCAGGCTTCCATACTGGCTACACAGTCAGGAGAAGCCAGCCTGGCGCCTTCGGCAGCTAAGGAGGAGCAAGGTGCCAAGCCCCCCTCGGGGGTATACGGATTAGTAGTCAAGTGGTATGACACAGCTCTTTCAATGCTGGGATCGCGGGTTCGAATCCCGCCTAGTCTACAGGAGGTATCTCGTTTTTCTATCATGAATTGAGAAACGTTTCGCATTCTTGGACCCGGGAGAGTTTGGGGGTCGGCTTTGTCTCGTTTGATTTGTTGTTAGTAAAACCCATAGGCTGCACCTAAACGAAGTCAGGCTTCCTTACTACGACTTCTAGCGTAGCCAGCGAAGCGAGTAGTAAGGAGAAGCCAGCCATACTGACTGACGAAGTCAGGCTGCAGCCAGTCAACTAGAATTAGCAAGCTCGCTCTTAATAATTTTTAGTTTACAATATTATTTCCTGTGAGTATAAATATATAAGAAAGGAATAAAAAGTTATTTTTGACTACTTGGCGGCTTCACATGGCTTCCATACGGCGGCACGCCATCCTTCGGCAGGCGCCATACTACGTCAGGAGGAAAGCTCTAAATAACTTATTTATCAAATAAATTATCTTTAACTAATTTTGGGGCTGGCTACGTTAGTAGTTGTCCTCAAATTTTAATCTGAGTGCTGGAATTGGTAGACAGTGGGCACTTAAAATGCTCTGATTTAATATCGTAGGTGTTCAAGTCACCTCTCAGATAGAATTATTATTATAGTAATTTTTTATTTACTTTAAGCGTTCTTTGGCAACTACGGCGGTTTGGCTTCTTACGGCTGCGAAGCCAGCCTGACTTCGTTAAGGCTTAACGAAGTCAGGCTGGCTGCGGCTGCGAAGCCAGCCTGACTTCGTTAAGCCTGACTTCGTTTAGGTGCCAGCCTGGCTTTGCTAAGTAAGGCAGCTAGGATGGTGCAGCCAGGAGAGCTTGCGCCTGCCTAGTTTCTCTTGCGTCCGAAGGCAGGAGGGCTAAATATATATTATGGAAGGGTTAGGGGATATAGTCTAGTTTGGTAAAACTCTAATTTTGCATATTAGTATCCCAGGTTCGATTCCTGGTGTCTCCATTCTTTAATTTTGGCACGTGATTTCTAGCTTAGCGAAGCCAGCCGCAGGGATATGGCGCCTGCCGAAGGATGGCGTGCCGCCTTTGGTGCCGCCATCCTTCGGCAGGCGCCGATAATATGGAATATTTGGTAGGTAGCTTTAGGGTCGCAACCTAAATGCGTAGTGTGGTAGAGGATGGACGGTTACACACGGATGGAACACATATCTTGTCGCTAGTGATTCGATAATATAGATTTTATTCAATTTGGCGGCTCCTTCGGAGGCAAGGGCCTTGTATCCTAGATTTCAGGACGGCTAACGAAGTCAGCCTAGCGAAGCCAGGGATTCTTTTGATGCTAGAAATAAAAGCTTAGGGTGAGCTCGAGAAGCTCAATTGGTAGAGCAGAGCATTGAAGCTGCTTTGGTTGTAAGTTCAAGTCTTATCTCGAGCAAATTATTATTTAGCTACTTCTCCTGGTGGGCGCAAGCTCTGCCGGCTTCGCCCCCCCCCTTTTAGGGATCAGTAGGTAGGCTTTCTAGCTTAGCGAAGCCAGACTTCTTAACGAAGCCTGGCTTCGCTAAGCTGGAGAATCCAGTCGCCAGGGAGGTTAGTCATATAGGTTAGGGTTAAGGAGGGAGGGTTATAAACTCTTTTCTTATAAGGGAGATGAAGAAATTGGTAAACTTAGGTAATTTAGGCTTATCTGATCGCGAGATCTTGCAGGTTCAAGTCCTGTTCTCCCTATGTATTTTATTCTGAGCTTTCCTTCCAACCATACTTCGTCAGGCAGGAGGAGCCGTCAGGACTATTTTATTTAATAGTGTATGTTGAATACCTAATCCCCATCCGGGGGATTAGAAGAAGGATACTTCTTTTGTAGGCGCAAGCTCACATTCAGGAGTATTCAACCTAAATATCTTGTGGACTAATGGGTAAGTCATAAATTTTTGGTATTTACTAATGAGTGTTCGAATCACTCCAAGATAAGGGTTAGTTTTTATTTTTTTTTTTTTTTACTTTTAGCCAAGGAGTAATATAGCCTAATATACGAGCTTGCGCCTTGGTGAGAAAGATGCGTTATCTTTATTAAAATGGTACTAATGTTGTAACAAATTAATAAGTAGACTTCGGCTACCCCCTTTTTAGGGATCAGGAGGCAGTGTATTTATTTTTATAAGCAGAAAAAGCTTATACTTTAAAAATAAATACCGATGGCGAGCTTTGTGTCTTTTAGCGAAGCCTACTTCAATTTTATTAGTTTTATACTAATAGTATAGTTAATTTAGAGAATATCTATTTAAATTTTACCATTTAGTACAACGGCTTCGTCGCCGTCTTGCAAGTTCTAGTTTTGTATAAGTATTATCTTAAGATAAGAACCTTATTTAAAGTATATAGTAATTCTCATTAGCTCAATGGTAGAGCCGGATACTTCTAATATCCTGATTTTAGTTCGAGTCTGAAATGAGAAGATAATCTTTAAATTTATAACAATTTTTGATATGTTTTGCGACTTCTGCGTAGCCAGCAAAGCTAGGTGGCATCCTGGCTGACTGCCTAGTTGGCATACTACACCGAAGGCGGCTGCTTGAACCCGCCTTCGGCGGGGTTAGGTTTCTAGCGCAGCCGCCTTCTGGCGGCTGCTGGCGGCGTAGCCGCCAGAAGGTGCCAGCCTCAGCAAGAAAAATCGAGTTTTTCCGAAGGCAGCCAGCCTGGCGGCGGCTACGCCAGCCAGCCAAAAAGGGGGGGGGAGGTAGGACCTCTTTTTTAGTTGTAGAGTCTAAAGTTTTTATTTTACAAACTTTACTTTTACTCGCTACTTCACCGCTGAGATTAAGCTTAGAAAGAAAAAAATAAATTCAATCTAATGCCACCTTATGACCCCCTCCCCATCGGTAATGCCACTGACCCCCCTCCCCATCGGAGAAAAGAAAGCTATCCATTTTTTTAGAATTTTTTCTGCCTATAAAGAAATTGAAGAAAGGCAAGCGAATGAAAAAAGAAATAAAATGAGCAAAAATAGCGAATGAGCAAAGTAAATAATGAATGATCAAAATAAATAGCGAATGATCAAAAGAAATAAACAAGTTTCAGCTAATCCTCCAGCTGACTTTGGACAAAGGCATTCCTCAAAATATTTCGAGCTTGCGCCGAGACAATTCAGAAAAAACTGAACGAATCACCTTGGAAACGGTCGTGACAATGTGGTCGACCTCCTCCTTTGTGACAATGTATGCGGGGGCGAGAATTATAGTATCTCCCTTATGCCCGTCAGCACAACCTGTGCTAGGGTAGACAGTCATGTTGAATGGGGGTGAGATAGCCAAGTCGAGGACTTTCTGAGCAATCCCAAGTTTCGGATCGAAGGGCTGCTTGGTCGCTTTATTCTCCACAAACTCCAGACCCCAAAAAAGACCTTTTCCTCGAATGTCTCCAACATTAGGGTGATTTCCAAGAGCCGCACGAAGACCTTGCTCTAGATAGGCTCCCTGCTTAACGACATTGTCCAGCAAATTTTCTTCCCGGATGAATTGTTGAACCCGAAGAGCAGCTGCTGCCTGTACAGGCATAGCCTCGTAGGTCAACCCATGGATGAATTCTCCAGTTCCTTGTTTCACCACTTTGAGTATCTTTTCAGATAGCATCACAGAAGCGATGGGTTGATATCCGCCACCAAGTCCTTTGGCGTTGGTTTGGATGTCAGGTACAACGTCCTCTGCTTGCCATGCATGCAAAGTGCCGGTTCGACCCATTCCACACATGACTTCGTCAAGTATAAAGAGAGCACCGTATTTGTGGCAAACCTCCTTCATAGCCTTTAGGTAGCCTGGGGCATAGGGAGCACAGCCAAGGGCGGCGCCCACAACTGGTTCAGCGATGAAGGCGGCCACTGTGTCGGGTTCTAGCTCCTGGAATTTATCATCGAGTTCCTTTGCTTTCCGACTAATAAAGTCGTGATCTGATTCGCCGTCTTGTTGCTGACGATAAGTATAACATGAAGAAATGTGATGAACATATTCCGGCATGAGGTATGGAGTGTAAGGTTCTTGTCGGGCATGAAATTCTGAGACACTCAAAGCCCCAAGTGTGTTCCCATGGTAAGATCTCTTGCGGGCGATGAAGTTGAGACGACGCGTTTGCTTGTTTTGTTCGTAGAAATATTGACGAGACAGCTTGAGAGAGGCTTCCATAGCCTCGGAACCTGAGCCCGTTAAGTAGACTCCGGCCATTTTCCCACCGGTACCCTTAATGAGTTCCTGGCATAATTCCTCTACAACCTCGTTGCGCCAGAATGCGGCAGCCAGGTACGGAATTCCCGTGTTCATCTGGTCATTGACCGCCTTGATGACTTTTTCGTTTCCGTGGCCAATACAAGCGACAGCTGCACCAGTAGTTGCATCGAACACCTTCCGCCCATCGGTGGTCTCAAGGTAATTCCCCTTTCCAGCCTTGATCTTGAGGTAAGGCTTGTTGAGATTGCGAAGAAAAGAGTAATCCTGAGTAGATTGAGCGATCTTGGATGAAGAAGCCATAATGCTTGATGGTGTTGGTGTTGGTGTTGGTGTTGGTGTTGGTCTTGGTGTTGGTGTTGTGAGGAATTTTATTCTGCTGGGCACCTGACTTCTGCCTGACGAAGTATGGATGGGGGCCGCAAAAGTTGCTTGTGGTAAATGTTGATTGATTCTGATTGATTTGGGCTACGCCGTGATTGATGGTGATTGACTGTGAATAAAGATAATTCTGACTCCTCCGAAGGAAGGGAATCTCGCCCTTATATATAGTTTTCTGTAGCAAAAATCACGCGCTGGTCTTTGCCGTCTAACTCTTGTGTGCGGCTGGCAACTACTGGCACCTTCGGCAGCACCTTCGGCAGCAGCCAGTCAGGGTGGAGAAAATTTTGATTTGTAATTAAAAGCCGAGGTATCTGGCTTTAACCGAGGTATCAAAGGTAACTTGAGGTTAGATTCATTAGGCAGAAAGTTTCTATGACTCATAATCGAACCATATTACATCATGATCGTCATGTGAACCGCTGAGATGACTTAGAATCGAACCATATAAGATTATGATTGTCATGTGAACTGGTCAGAAGACTAAGAATCGAACCATATTACATCATGATCGTCATGTGAGCTGGTCAGATGGTTGGAAATTGAAACAATAGATAGCTAAATAATGGATCTTATAGGTGGATGCATCCTTCCTGCCGACTTCGTCGGATGCATGCAAGAACAAAAGCTTGGCTTGTGTCATAAATTCAAGTCTGCCTGATAAGATATCAGGTGATAGATAGCTAGTATGAGTAAACAAGTGGCGGTGTGACAAATCGAAGTGGGGGTGGTGACGAATCAAAGTAGGGTGGCTTCGCCGACAAATAAAAGTGTTGGTGTGATGAATCGAAATGGGGGGTGGTAACGGATTGAAGTGGGGGTGGTGATGAATAAAAGTGGAGATATGACTAATTAAGATGGGTGTTACTAATTGAGGCTTGTTTGATCAGGTGAAAGTGGCGAACGGAAAAATATTTGCCGAAGGGAGGGAGAGCTTCTTTAGGGTGGGATCTTCACTCGAATCTGCCTGGCGAAGCTAGGATGGGCGCCTACCTTTAGGGTGGAAGATCTACCTTTTCAAGCTCGCCCCTCCCAAATATCGAACGATCTTGGCCTTCTGCGGTGAATCAAGGATCCTGTGCCCAGCCTCTAGACCAAGGTATGGAGTAAGGGATGATACGGTGATTACGGCGGCTGGTGAAGCCGCCAAGCTCTTCTCCTCAACGTAGTCGCGGTCTAAACAGGCTAGTCAGGTAAGGTGGGGTGATAAGGATTCCCTCCTTCTGATCTGCCTGCAGGGATAAGGGAGGCATCCTTGTAAAGGAGGCCTCATGGCTTGGATTACCCTTGCTGTTTTTCACCACGGTTGGTGCAAGCTACAGCTCGTATATTTAAGTAAGATACCTCCCCCCCCCCTTCTGTTTTCTCCAAGGAATATCCCTGAGCATCACTCAAGTTTTCTGATCTTTTCATATATCTATCCAGACGCTAAATCATAGTTTGTTTACTTATCCCTGTTGGTGGTATACAATGGCTTCTCAATTGCAATCCAGACTTTCTTCTACTAGTCTGTCTTCTTTTTGCTCTGACTCTTCCTTTACCCTTTCCTCCCACTCTTGTTTTAGCCCTCCTTTTTCTTATCACGAGATTAAGCAGAAGGGGATAAAGCAGGAAAAGGGAATTGGGCAGGAGGACTGGATCATAGCGGAGGATGGTGGTCCTACTTCATATCAGCCATCTATACTTGAAACTCCTCAGGGTGGCTGCGCCGGTCTTCCTGGTTCATCTCAGTCACCTCTAGGAGAACCTTCTGGTGGATTGCGTGAACTTCTTTCTAAAGGTGGGAACAATGTTTCTTATCTTAGGATTACTGGTTTTACTAATTTTTGTTTGCGTTTAGTTTCAATCTCGATCAATAAAGATACCCACCAACATTCAAGCAATTGCTCTTGCTTTGTGTCTGAAAACAAAGGCACCAAGGACAGAATTTCGGTTACTCCACCCATTCAACCCGAAGAGAATCCTTCAATCCATCAATATTCGGAGGATTGCTCTTGCTTCAGATGTGGCTTTGAACGCTATCCAAACCCTCCGACTCACGAGTATGCCGATGATTGCTTTTGCATCAGATGTGACTTCGAACGCTATCCGAAATCACCTACTGAACAACAAGCAAATCCTTCTTTGAATCTAGTTCCTGATTCGCCTTCCGTACGAAGTCAGGCTACGCCGGCCAAGGAGCACAACTTTTCGGTCAATTGCCCTTGCTTATCATGCGAAGATAGGCGCAAAGAAACGTTGGGCAGTCCAAGTACTCGACAACAACCGAATCCCCTTTTGGACTTGG